>JAHHFK020003073.1:0-302273 GCA_024533555.2 Aedes koreicus
CGAAAGGCGGAATGTGTGGGTGTACATAAGATGGAAAACCTGCGAAATTTTCGCAACCCCGAGGGGAAAAACAACCAGACACCACATTCCTGCTTTACACACAAACGTAAACAAACTCGCACGTCGTTGGGCACTCAGACAGCTGCGCACTGGGGTGTTCCAAGTAGAGCAGGTTTACCAAATAATTGGTGTGGGTGAGAAAATCGTTCGCTTGTTTATTTTTCTATTATCAGTCGATACCACCGCCGCCAGTGTTGTTTCTTTCGTAGTGAATGCAACCTAGTCGTCGTGTCGTCATCGCCGATACTAGTGTAAGGGAAACGTAGAAAATTTGAAGTATACACTAGTTTCGGGTAATCTAGTGAGCAACATGTGTCGTAAGTCGTAAGCACCGTTCGACGACACTTTGTGAGATGATCGTACAGTGTTGCTAGTAGGTGTTAACGATTTCTAGATATTTTTTTCTTTCATTAGGGTGACTCTCTTTGTTTACTTTCTTTTTCATTGATAACTAAATCGGCTTTTTTCTATCGGTTGAATCGGTTGTGTCGATATTTTGTGTTTTGTCTATTGTTTCGGTTGCCTATTGCCTTTTGCGCGAGTGATCGAGTGAGCATGAGAAGTCGTGGTTCGCCGGATAAGATGGATCGGTGGTGAGGTACATAATTTATTGAGATCCAAATTATTTGTTCACCATGCTCGTCGGGCCACCCTATCTTGGAACAAATAGTGACTCCAGCGGCATCCTTACTGTTGGGGTGGATCGGTCCAATTTGGATCTCAAGCGTTGAGATGAATTGCCTTGTTTTCCTAATGAAATACCACTGTCACACTCTGTAAGTGGCTCCAATAACATTCTTACTGTTGGTTGAAATCGGTCCAAATCGGCTTTCCAGCATTATAAAACATCTTCTAGCTTCCTAATGAAAAACCACTATCACATTTTGTGAGTGGCCCCAATAGCATCCTTACTGTTGGTTTAAACCGGTCAAAATCGGCTTTTCAGCATTATTAAAAATCACTTTGTCTTCCCAATGAAAAAACACAATCACACTTTGTGAGTGGCCCTAATAGCATCCTTACTGTTGGGGTAAATCGGTTCCAATTATCTGAACCTATTGTTTTTAAATAATACACAAGTAAAGGCTTTGCTCTCACTCTGGCCGTATTTCAACTAAGATTTTCACAGTCCCAATTTCAGCGTACATGCTATTTAAAACAGTAGCTCAGGGATGTCTCCTGAGTCGTTTTGTGATGCAGATAGAATTGTTCTGGATGCTTCAGAGTTGTTGTGCTTTCAGAATATCTATAGGTTGCTTTTAGGATTGTTCTGGGATGTTTTCAAAGAAGCTTGCAGAAAAATAAATTTGCTAAATTTCTGTGGATTTCCATAAGTGTTCCGATTGGATCCATGGTCAGGAATTTGGTTGGTTGTCTATTCTTTTTCTAGAAGGAAATGCCGATTCAATTGTTGTCAACCGCTCGATCCATCGAGCACTAAAACCACTACAAATTTATATAAACATTACATACAATGTTTGGCAAAGCTACGACTCCTTTTAGCCAGACCGGGAATCGATCCCAGCTACTTTTTAGCTCTGCCTTTGCCGACGAGCTTTGGGAGGACCCAAGAATACCTGTACCTAAGCTGTGAATAAAGTCAAACCCAGAAGGTAAATAAGAGTTATCTAGAATCATTTTAACTGAGCTGTTGTCCGACTTTGTTTCTGCATACAGAAACAAATGCAAATCGGTCAATTACGGTGGGGTTGACCGATTTTACCCAAAATCGTTAATCGAATGAAAAAAAGTCACAAACGTCGCTGGTGGTACTGTTGTAAGACTTTCGGGACTTGTTACGGCGCGTAATTCTGCAGTAGTTGTTGACACGTTTGAGCTTCTTTCAACAGCCTGCTCCTTGTACCGAGTTGCCAGTTCGTTTGTATGTAGACGACAGGACGAACAAACACGGAACTCAGTACTCAATTCTGATGCTTTTGAATATCCAATATACACTCCCACAAAATATATGCTATAGTTTACAGTATTATCTATAATGCTAACATCACATATAGGATTGTTAAATCGAATTTAGGTATACAATATTAAAACTCACACTTGTTTTTTCGACATGGTTATTTTGGAATTCCCGCCAATTCAAATGTTAGGCTAGAACTTATCATGACTCCTGGTGTAGGAATAAGTGAGGGCTTAGAGGTTTGTTTTTGTTTCTGATATTTTCCATATACTGCGTGAAGTAAGTACTACTTGATGCAACCGCGGAAAAAATATGGACGTCGGACAGACGGTTAACTTTTGTAACGGGGTATAATTTTGGATGATGAATCTTACTTCACGTTTTCGCACCATGAATTGAGTGGCAATGATGGTTTCTATACTGCTAACATTAAAACAACACCAGACGATGTTAAATATGCCAGCAAATCGAAATATGAGCCAAAGGTGTTAGTGTGGGCAGCCATGTCATCGAAGGGTATCTCGGCGCCATTGATACGCCCAAACAAGGCCAAAGTTGTCAATTCTGACGTGTATATCAGCCAATGCTTGCCGAAATTGAAGCAATTCATCAACAAGGATCACGCTGACGACGAAATCATATTTTGGCCGGATCTTGCAAGCAGTCATTACGCGAAAAAAACATTAGATTGGCTAACTGAGCAAAACATACCATTTGTACCGAAAAAGGACAATCCACCTAACGTGCCTCAGGCTCGTCCAATTGAAATTTTTGGAGTGTTCTCAATCGTATGGTGTACGACAATAGCTTGGAAGCTAACAATGAGCAACAATTGGTTAATCGAATCAAGCGGAAGATGAAAGAAATAGACATAGACACCGTCCAGAACCTGATTCAACATGTTCGCCGTACACTGCGTAAAATCGAAGATAATGGTCCATTGAGCGTACTGTAAATATGTTTTTCAACAATTTATTAATAGAATAAAATACTCTGAAGAGCATTTTAAAATCCGATTGTTTGAATTCAAGTACCATACTTTTGAATTTTTCCCAGGACTTATGCTACATATGTTATGTTTGAAGAAATGGAATCAATATTTTCTTCAAACATTGATTTTGGTACACTTCTTGATTGGGCTTGAACCATGGTTTGGAAATTCCTCTTTCAGATATGGCAATATAAAGCATCACCTTCTGCTCAAACTTATGCTTAAACTTATATTTCACGTTCGGAGATGCAATAGAAATGTAATCAGAATAATATCGATCGTTTCCTGGGATGTGGGTTTTTGAGAGAGGGAAGTGACTTTCATCACCCAAAACGATACATTTTCCGGCGTAATTCCGGGTCATCCAGTGGCATTGAGATTTTACGGTTGATATCTGTTGCTCTGTGTATTCAGGTGCTCTTGATTTCTTGTGGCAAACTATTCCTATCTTCTTCAACGTCTTGCAGATGTAAGGTTGCGTAGTCTTGTACTTTTTTTACTGCATCAGATTGACTAATCGAATCCTTGTTGTAAAAGTACTATGGAGCAATCTAAGTCTTTTCTTGTCCATTATTTTAGCCGGTCTACCACTACCACTCCTACGAGCTGTTCCTGAGGATGCCAGAATACGATAGATGGTTGAAACTGGAACATTCTAGGTTTAAAAATGGTTCATAGTGAACTTTTTCCCGTGATTTATGTTCGTTTGATAGAGCTGTACAATTCGCCTGCGTAATGCTTCTGGCTTCGACGGCATTTTGAACACAACTGAACAAGATGAAACAAAACAAAACATGCGATTATGTCGGGGAGACAGATAGCATTGATTCACCTAATCTCTCTTTTCTCTGTGCACATTTTTGGTGTTTAGTTATACCCCGTTAGCACCTTTAAAATGTACAATGTATCCGGTTCTAGATATACTAAAATGTCTCTTTCAGAGTGGTACTAGCACTCAAAACAAATGTCCAATTCGCACATTCAGTGGTGATTGCTTAGGGATTATTAAAAATTAACTATTTCACGCTAGTCATTTAAATGTTAACCCTAGTCTAATACAAACACAGCCAGTACGAGAAAAGATCCTGGAAATAATTGGGTTAGATGAAGTCCAATTATTTTTTGTTCGGTATTTCGGTGGTTTCTTAGACAACTATTGTTAGGAGACTTTTGGGTCGTTCTTGCAGCACATGAAAGACATAATACAAGCGTCAAACCGGCCAGGCCTACTGCGTTGCATTAACCGCAAAGATGATTCTGTAAAATGAATTGGATTCAAAGGAATACTTCTTCTTCTTTAGCTTTTCAAGCTTATTGCTTTCACAATTCGCTTCTTGCTTGCTCTCAACTTAGTGTTCTAAATGCACTTCCACAGTTATTGATAGAGAGCTTTCGGTGCCAGGTACCATTTTTGCATTAGTATGATTGTGTGGCAAGTACCATCATACCCTATGCCCAGGGAGTCGAGAAATTTTCCTTAATGAAAAATTCCTAGACCAGGCCGGGAATCGAACCCAGCCACCTCCAGCATGGTTTTGCTTTATAGCTGCACCTTTACCGACTAAGGGAGGACCGAATGATACCCATTTTATGAATCTACATGTGGATATACCGTACCATACCGTACGTGTTGAGTTCACCGGAAGTGATTTTAAAGCGATTAACATGGGTGGCAAAACAATTTCGCTTCAGGTCCGAAGTCTGATTGTGCGTGATTGCCACCGAAACCATACCCAGCACACAGTTGCCGGAAGATATGGAGTGAGCCGTAGTGCAGTTCAGAATTTTTTTCTGGAATTCTTAAATTTTGCTGATCGGCCGGGACGTGGACGAAAACGGAAAACAGATCACCGAGAAGGCCGCAGAATCATCCGAGACATCAAGAAAAATCCGTTCATCACTATTAGGAAGATTTTTTTTTCGAAAATCATTAAAATCAATAAAAAGTCAGGATTTGATGGTAACGATTCAAACTTTATTCATTGCTTTGTATGTATTCAACATTTGTCTTGGGGCTTGTCCTTATCCTTGAAATATGCTTTCAAAATGCACAGCATATTCAATGTTTCGTCAGACATACGGGATCGTATTTTAGTAGCGAAGCTTCCAGAAATAGAGAACGCTTTTTCTGAGTCTACAGAAGTAGGGCGCACTGTTGCTAGTGAATCATGAAGCATTGACAAGTATTTTCCTTTCAGCTTTTCTGAGTCGTAGTAAGTGAACTCTTGTCTTACAATCTTAACGAATCCTGGTTCAGTAATCGATTTTACAGGAACAATCTCGCTTACCTTTGACTGCTGCATCCTCCGTTCAAATTTCTGTTTCATCTTCAAAGCCTCGTATTCACCAGCATCTACTCCATCAGCAGTTGGAGCTACGGTCGAATCCATTGGTTCATCTGTTTCAACACCGTTCAGTCGTTTGAGTATCTCGGCAGCTTGTTTAATCAAAGTAGTCTCCGACGTTTTGAAAAATACGCCAAAATCATTGCTGATTGACGTTTTAACTGCAGTGTTCTTCAAAAACGCGAAAAGGTAAGCGTATTCAAAGCGTCTTTCTGCAACTCGCTGCTTGAGCGCTTCGAAAAGCTCGTTAGCGATAGCGGTCTCCTGACAAGAAAGTTGTTCGAGCATAAAGTGTAATGCCACATCCGCTTCCGTACAATGAGCATTCTTTCCGGCACAGTTGTTCAACAGCAGCATTGATGGGTTCAAGAGCGTTTATGATTGCCCGAACCAAATCCATTTCATTATCGGTCATGTTTAGCTTTACTTGTCCTTTCAGATCGATCATCGCTTTCTGTACCGCGTTCCTGACGACGTAGAATCTCTTAAGCATGTCAAACAAGTGTTGACGTCGATAACCAACGGCATCTCTTTGCCAAACTCCTGCTGGACGTATTTTTGAAGGAGGTCGTCGTTCTTGACCGGTGATTTGCGGAAAGTTCTTACAATTCCACGGAGCTTCTTGATGGTAGCGTGGTATTCAGGTCGCAATTCCGCTTTATCGCATTCCGCATCTTCTAGCATGAACTCACCGTCATCGTCATCCTCATCATCGGCAGAAGAGTCTGAATCAGCATCGTTGGAACCTAAAATTCGAGAAATTACCTAGAAGTTCAGTTATATAGATAACAATTTGAAGTGAACAAGCCTTCTCCGCTCAGCTCACGTTGATTGTATGTTGGTTCATTACGGGAATAAAGCACACTCGTGACAGCAAGGTGTATCCCGTGTGCAAGACAAACTTGATGATCCGCGGGAATTAATCTTCCGACTTTCTTCATTACAGATGCACCATCTGTCGTTGCTGCTACAACGTCTTCGGTGAGGGATAAGCCATACTCAGACAAGATCTCTTCCAACAGCTTGACACATTTCTCGGCATCCATTGATCCTACTATCCTTTTCAGACACAAGTTCCAGGTGTGCTGACCGTCATGAGCATTTACGTTCATGTATCTGAGGTTCCGAGTTGAAGTCCACTCATCGAAAGTGATACTAATCTTACGCCTTGCTTCCTGATTTCACAAAACTCCTTTCTCCCCCCAACAACAAAAATGTAGTGCGCTTTGACCTTCAGCCTGATACCTTCCGGTGATTTGGTGATATCTCGAAATCCTCGGGCATATAATCCAAGCCGGATGCCCTCTGAGTTGCAAATTGTGTTGAGTGGAATATTGTCCTCAGCAGCCATCCAGGGGTGGATGGTTCTGGTGGATTGTCCTTTTTCGGTACAAATGGTATGTTTTGCTCAGTTAGCAGGGACGATTTGGAAAAATACTGATGAAGTGTGACGATCTTTTTGGGATGTGACGATGTCGTTGTGGTTTGATTGTTTTGAGGTACGTCATCGGACGCCGGACGTTTGTCCAAATTGATTTGATGTACTCCTTTAAGATGTTTTTTTCAATCCGGAGGTACTCGAACCTTCGCATTTGATCACTTTGGAACACTTAGCACATTTTGCAACACCACGGTTTTGAATTCCACGAAGAAAATATCTCCAAACGAAAGTTTCCGGCACTCCTTCCTTGCTAATTGCTTCAAATTCCATCTTCAATGGTACTGATCACTCCATTCACCACCGTAAACAATACGGGACAATGACAGTTTCAATCCTCCGACAGAAGTACGTCACGACTGCATTCATGCAAAGATGATTTGTAGTGGTATTGGTGTTATACGTATGAATATGAATGAACTGAGCGAGACACAGCTGCTTGTCAATCTTTTCATTCAAAATCGAACTAAGTTGCAAAGGTTGCACAGCGGGTCAGGTGTGTGAAATTTTAGTAAAAAAAATATCATTCTCACTAGCTGCTGCATTCAAATAATGTGGTTTTAACCACCGGAAGTTTTAGTTTCCACTCGGACCAAAACTTTTTGCTTAGTACCGAAAATACCGGTACTTTCATTAAGCCAGTATTTCGGTACCGAAAATACCCGGGAATTCCGGTACCGGTACTCCCGGTACTAAACCCTAATCACCATCCGAGAAATGAAAGAGAAGCTGAGCCTACCGATTTCGGATCGCGTAATCCGTCGACGCATCGCTGAGCAAGGGTTGAAAACCCATTTCGCCCGGAAGCGACCGTTCATCAGCTGGACTTACAAGGAAAAACGGCTCCAATTGGCCAGAACCTGTTAAACAAGAAACGGCGGCAAAGAGTGTGGCGCCGAAGTGATGAAGGACTGCAGCATAGGCATCTCCAGCCAGCCATGAAACACGGTGGAGGTAATATTATGGTCTGGGGCTGCTTTACGTGGTTTGTAGTAGGTAATCTGGCCCTAATCAATGGGATCATGACATATTGGCTAGATCGATGTTCTGTGCGAAAATCTGGAGGCTGTCATTGCTGAAAATGGGGTTGGAAGGCAACTACACCTTTCGGCAAGATAATGGCCCCAAGCATACGGCCAAGAAAACGCTTACCTTTTTCCGATCCTGTTTCATCAAACCTTTTTAGAATGGCCGCCCCAGAGCCCTGCCCCAGAGGATTGATTCTCGATAATAAAGTGGAAAAAACAGACGTAACCAACAAACAAACGTATCATGCGGCGTTGGAGAAGGCTTGGAACGAACTGGATCCCTGCTACTTCAGAAACCTGGTGAAAAGCATGCCAAAACGGCTACAGGCGATGATATTGATTGCTAATTACTTGATTTTCACCGATTTTTCTGTTGAATTTCGAAATTGATCTCCTTTTCCGTCATACCCCATAAAAATAGTTTTCCTGAAACGGTTGATAACTTTCGTTTGTGTAGTAACAAAAAAATGACCAGTAAGCCAAACCAAACGTCCATGTGTATCTTTTGACAGGATGTATCACAACGCCCAGCTCTTTTGCAAATCTATGACTTTTGTAAACATTTACAAATTCATTACCAGGAATCAATAGGAAACTACCGATTTAAAATAAAGTACCACATTATTTTCGATTTCAAGTACTAGATTTTTTGTTATTGTTTTGATTTGCCGTATTATTTTCACAATATTTTAGGGGTTATTCATTGGATCATCGCAGCAAGCCGTGCTTCGAAACTGACCTGTTTTGTTTTTGCTGCGTCGTTTTCGCGAAAAAAAAAATCAAAAATAATTCGTAATTTAAATTTAACGAACCGTGGAATTATGAAATCTCCGCGTGCTTTGTGTAAGACGGAATGAATACAATCGATTTCCTCCAGAAATTTGTGAGTGTCGTTGGTATTTCCCCATTTTTGTTTTTTTTGTGCTTCGCCCCCGCACTCGGAAGAAGATTTACATCAGCTTAGTTTTGTTTATTAGTGGTAGTATTGTGACACCCGGAGATAAATTATTAGGTTTGAGTGTTTTTCCGCTTTTTGCGAGTTAATTGATGCTTATTAGCAGTTTTGAAGTTCAATATAGAGTCGCCTCAGGAGATTTTGATTATTGCCAGAGTGTGGAGTGCAAAAAAAAGAAAGGCTGGCACATAATTTAAGATGCATTCACCACGTGGTGTACAGAGTTTTGTTATGCAAGTTGCATATCTAAAAGGTGGTTTAGCAACGTTAATTTTGTCGCGAATGCATGAAACTAATAACGAAAAAACTTCGAAAATTTGTATTTTAAAAAATGAGATAGTGCCATTAAGAAGGCGGCCATGGGTAAGATCTATCTGATTTCAACTACATAACAATAGTTCTATTTTCAAATAATACTAAATACGTGCCTGGTTATCCATTTGATATCGGTAATGTTTACATGCGGGGCTTATTGTATGTGAAAGTAACATCATTCCGTGACTCTCCAGACATTCTGAAATGGGTTGCTGGATCTACAGTTGATGGATTGTTGTAAACAGATTTCTTTCATAATACCTTTGCCGGCCAATAGCTGTTAGATTGTACACACACAATATTTGAGGGGTTATTCGTTGGGAGTAATGTTTTCAGGGGTGATTCATTTATCTTGGGACCGAGGTTGAGACCAATTTTCTTCTTGAGGGATTTTACTGTACATACAAAATTTTTGACAGTAATGCGCAGCAAAGACAATGAACAAAAAATGTTCATGATTCATTATCTGCTCTCCTCGTACTTCTGTCAAACTTTTATCAGCGTAAGAATTCAATTTAACCCGTGCTCTAGTCTGTGCTATATCTTCTTTCTCGTTTCAATCAAAATAGGTTTCTGGTTGTGAATAGTAGAAACAACAAAAGAGTGATGATGGTTGAAATTTCTAGTCGACACCGAGTATGTGAATTTGAGATCAGTTTTATTTTGATCTCAAGTACCACTTCGATGGAAGCATTCTAGTGAATCTAGAACCGGAAACACTGTAAATTTTGATCAGTTAACCGACTGTTGAACGACCATATTTTGTCCGTGATGCAACTGAGCTTTTGGAATTCATTAACAATATCAATTAAACCAAGTCTTTAGATCTACGTTTGGCACATCCTGTTCCGGATACTCCACAACAGCTTCCAGCTCTTGACACGCTAAAACCCTTCTAGTTACTATCCAAATCACTAGAGAAGAAACAATTTTGCTTACGTGAGTGACCCAAGAACGTATTGAGCACACCTGCTCGTGTTCTGAGAACCCCAGTGAAAATAACAACAAAACGAATGAATACTAGTAACCACACGCCGAAAACGATGGGTTCACCTGGATTTTGCACGGTTCTATTTCGTTTGCATTTTGTCACGTATTTCATTTATATCCCACAACAATGCGTTAAAAATATCTATTATCCTATACAGAACCATTGCCAAAGCGTCCGAAAATACCCGTTGAAATCATAAATTATAAATTCAACAAAGCTTACGCAGCCGAACAGCGCGAAAACACGTGAAAATCCCTGTCCTCACGACCTCGCAGCGATCGCCCAATATCGTTGTTTTAGTTTAGATGCCATGGAGGAGCAGTAATAAAAATCCTATGATCACCACAGGTGGGAGTAGAGATTCCTCCTCCGGCTCATTGGAATCCGCGCTCGCACCGGTCGACGGTCAGTTCTGCGGTGGCGTACGTTCAGCTTCACAATTGATTTACACACTCTGTCACCCGTCATCAACATCACCATCGTCATCAGGGTCGGCGCTGTCGGTTAGTCGATTTGCAAAATCTCCTTTTGATGATGGACTACAGCAACACGATTGCTTCTAACTTTTCTGGGTCACACTGCAGCGCGTGCTGGCAGTTATTACCTTTGGATTGAATCTCTTTACCAAGTCATCAGTTTTTGGAAATTCTGAGATTGACCTCAAAAATACATTATCGTCACAAGGACATCAAATATTTTTTGTATGGATCGTCAAATTTGCACCCGTTACAGCGTCACGTACATATTGGGCTTCCACTTCCCTAAAGTTTACATTCATCTTCAGGCTTACAAGTCTACGAATCCTCATACCTCAAGATGCTGCCAACAGGGCTATTCATAAACTACGTAGACTTTTCTGGGGGGAGGGGGGTCTGACTATAGTCAACGCTCCATACAAAATTCCAAAAAATTGCATGGAGAAAAGTCTACGAGGGAGGGGGGGGGGGTCAGAGATTTTCAAAAATGAGTCTACGCGGTTTATGAACAGGCCCAAATGAGAATAAATTTTATGAAAATGAAAATTAACACGATAAAAGGAAGCATCCTTTGGTGGACTTTAATAAAGCTAGAACGCAAAATATAATGTAGTAATGTATGCTCCCAAAAGAACGTCGAACGCTGAGCTCATTGTAATTGAAAATTGCATTTCTGTTCGGAAATCGCCGTTGTCCAAGATAGATTCAGATTAAATCGGTTGTTTCGGGTCATTTATTCGTCGGATGCTTAATCTATGAGGCCATCATCGTAAAAATGTCACGCAGCGAAATACCTTCCACCCGAAAAAATAAGGTACAAATCAGCCAACGTACATGCTCGAATGTTGTTTATTTTGTTCCTCCCCCAATCCGTTCCGACATTCACTCACACACGGACACAAACACCGACAGTCAGTTTCGATTCGAATAACCTCCTCATCCATGTGTCTTATTTTTTTCTACCGTTGCGTTCCGCCGCATTCGCAAATCGCATACTTGCGTAGTTAATTTGCTTATAAATAAATGGGATTTAATGGTGATATTATTAATACTTTTTTTTCTTACTTTTGCCGAACGGTATCTCTGAGGAATGTGAAATATTGCTTTCTTCATACACAGCTGCTGATGGCACCGTCTCGAAACACGTACGACAGTAAGTCAACGATGCAACTCGGACTGCGATTGTGGCAGCTCAGCTGAATATTCATCCTGAAGTTAATCAATCCCATTTGCATCCCACAATGCACTGGGCCGATGTTTACTAACAATGATGATAAGTTACAATGTTGATAGGAACGTAAGGGTGACATTTGCAATGTAGAAGTAGACCATAGGGACAGGACTGTCGTTGAAATCTTTGTTCGGTCCTACATTAATGGTTCAAATCAATCGTAGCAGGAATTCTGCTATCTCTTGGTCTTGTGCATAGTAAATTAGTCGAATCATTGCTAGATGAGAATTTAATGAAACTCTAAAAAACAACCAATTTGTGAATCTGGCCGAACATTGTATTTTAAGGTTTGTCAAAAACTTGAAACAAACAGAAGAAGTCTAAACAGTTAGATTCTCAGAAAATCCCAATAGCGACTGGAATTGATACCAGACCGACTGGGGTGAGAGGCAACCACGTTTGCCATCACAAAACCAGCTCTCCCAAATTCTCACTAAACGTACTCTAAGGTGTGTTGAATCAAGTCATGGTATGCCATATTTTTTTCAGGTGCTCCATTTCAAGTTGTGAGGCCTATAGTATGGCGTAAATTTAACTAAAAATTTACTTTAAAATGAAAACAAGAAGAAATACAACTATGGTGTATTCAGCAAAAATGTAGCAAAACAAACAACATTGTAGAACATAGCAAGCTGGTAAAAGTTAAAAATGAATGACTTTGAGTCGAAAAACGATGTTTTACTAAAATTCAGAATTATCGCAGAAGGCTTTGAAGCTACACTCAACCAAATTACCTTAGGATAATCATAAGTTTAACCTTATGAAACATAAAAGAACGATCAATTTTCATTTTAATTAAGTATCTTATGAAATTTGGATGAACTAGTATGAAATTCATTCAAGCACCTTATAAATTTCATAGAAAATGCGAGTGAGAAATTTTCATAAGATTTGCGTTATGGTTTTCATCACTAGTTTTGATGTGACAAACTCATAAGGCAAATCTTATGAATTCAGAGCTGGCTCTCACCGCAGTATCATTATAGAATACGCCAGCTGAAAGTAAACAGTTATTCCATCGTGCGGATTTACAAACTGTGCTTAATTAATATTATTATTATGAAGGCAAAGGAGAATGTCCATCAACACTACGGTGCATAGCACACAGCCGCTTTTCTCCAGCAGTAACCATCTTTTTGGCAAGTCTCGAAAGTGTCCGAATGGCTGAAAATGACAAGTCGCGCAAAACGAGGAGCACGTAAGTTCTCGTTTGGCGAGAGTGTTGTATTTAAAAACAATTTTGTCGATTGAACCATCTAACATACAGTTCTGACAACAATCAAAACAGCTGGCGGCGAAACTTCACCGGAAAGTCAAAGCAGCCACACAGAATGAACTGGCGAATGTGGATAAGCAAAAGCAAAAAAAACTTGAAAAATTGAAAAACTTGAAGCAGAAGCACAAAACGGAATTGCAAGTGGGCTACCGGAATACACACATTGCCTCGAGGATAATGGAGAAGATCATAAAAATGCGGAAGCAGCAGAACAAGGTACAGTATTACGACACCGATTTTGTTTGTTTAGCGTAACGATAAAATAAAGGAATGGGAATTAAATGCAATGCAAGAAGTCGGTTGGAGGGACTGCAGAATGCTATGTTGCTTGCAAGGAGGTAAGAATTATAAGTCATTTAGGATCGAAGAGTACACCAGACTAAAGCGCGAAGCAGAGAAGATTGGGTTGAAGATACATACGTCCAAAACAAAGTACATGCTAGCAGGCATAACCGAACACGACAGCACCCGACTGGGCAGCAGTGTAACGATCGACGGCGATGAGTTCAAGGTAGTTGATGAATTTGTCTATCTCGGCTCACTGGTTACTGCGGACAACGATAACAGCCGTGAGATCCGGAGGCGGATTATCAGTAGAAGTCGTGCCTACTATGGGCTCCACAAGCAACTACGGTCAAACAGACTTAGCTCCCGTACGAAGTGCATCCTGTACAACACGCTAATAAGACCGGTTGTTCTCTACGGGCATGAGACGTGGACAATGCTTGAAGAGGACCTGCGAGCACTCGGAGTTTTTGAGCGACGGGTGTTAAGAACCATCTTTGGTGGAGAACAGGAGGACGGACTATGGAGGCGAAGGATGAACCATGAGCTCGCGCAACTCGCCGGCGAACCCAGTAACCATAAGGTGGCAAAAGCTGGAAGGATACGCTGGGCAGGACATGTTGCGAGAATGCCGGGCAACTATCCTGCAAAAATGGTGTTCGACGGGAATCCGGTTGGTACTAGACGACGTGGGGCGCAACGAGCAAGATGGTCAGACCAGGTGGAGCAAGACCTAGGGGGTACAAGGTGCCCAAGGGATTGGAGAAGAGCAGCCACGAATCGGGCATTATGGAGGGATATTGTGTATCAGGCTATGTTATAGTATTGTGACGTTATGCCATGTAAATAAATAAACAATTGGGATCGGAGGAGTTTTTCCTTAACTCTGTCCAATTTCAGACACACTTCCGCAGGATCAAATCGATCTCAAGTCGCTTTGGAGAAGCTATAGATTTGTATGGACCGGACCGGAAACGAGCCCATCAGTTCCACCTCATCAACCGTCTACTGACTGCTACCGAACAAAATCGACAATTGAATTAAAGGGTGTTCCGATCAAAATTTGGTCAAACAGTAATGTGTGTGAGTCGATCAAAATTATTATTAATACGTCAAATTCTTTTTCTTTTTCAAGTTCAGTTAAATCAGAATACAGGAGAAATATTCAGCTAAGCTTCCTTTTTACCGAATGCGAATTGCCGGGTCTTTCGTTTAACACCTGCCATAAGATTTTGTACAGTCTCCTTGTCCACTTTATTCGCCGCAGAACGCCAGTTTGCCTTGAACTGTTTCTCGCTCACAACAGCTTTTTGAGTCTTCTTAAGGTTCCGCTTGACGATGGCCCAATATTGTTCGATTGGGTGGAGCTCTGGCGTGTTGGGAGGGATCTTGTCCTTGGGCACCACTTGAACGTTGTTGGCAGCATACCACTTCATGGCCTTTTTCCGTAATGGCAAGATGCCAAATCCGGCCAAAATAGAACGGAACAATTGTGTCGCTTCAGGAAAGGCAGTAGACGTTTTTGTAGGCACTCGCTCAGATAAATTTCCTGGTTGACGGTTCCGGCCGCAATGTAAACGTTGCTCTTCAAGCCACAGGTACAGATGGCCTGCCACGCCTGTTAATTCTTCGCGAACTTTGACAGTTTAATGTGCTTGAAAATATCTGCCACCTTTCCCCGTCCGGTTGCCGTATAAAATTCCTGTCCAGGAAGCTGTTTAAAGTCTGCCTTGACGTAAGTTTCATCGTCCTGTACCATGCAATTAAACTTCGTCAGCATCGTCGTGTACAACTTTCACGATCGTGCTTTGGCCGACGTGTTTTGTTTATTGTTGCGATTTGGAGTCACAACTTTCTTGTAAGTCGACAGTCCAGCTCGTTTTTTAGCTCTATCCTCGGTTGAAGGTGCAACTCCCAGCTTCTTTGCGACATCTCGCACGGAGAAGTTGGGGTTCCGCTCGAAACAGCGGGCAACTCTTTTTGTCGTCGCTGTGGCCTCCGGCTTTCGATTTCCCCCCGATCCAGCTTTCCTGGCTGTCAACAAACGTTCACCGAACACTTTTAATACGTTGGTAACAGTTGATTTAGCCACATTCAACAATTTCGCCAACTTGGCGTGAGAGTAGTTTGGATTTTCGCCATGCACATGCAAAATTTTGATGCGTTGCTTCTCTTCCTTCGACGACATTTTGATAACTGAAGTGCTAATCTCAAAATCAAAATCGAGGCATGATGCTACACGCACACATCTTCAAAATGAGGGGTGTGCAAAACATTTTAATGCACGATGAAAGGAAATGCGTCAAGTTTAAGTCGACCAAATTTTGATCGAAACACCATTTAGTCACCTGTTGAACCTTGTTACTCAATCGAAAGTTTCTAAAATCATAAACCCACCGCCACCAACACATCATGTGGAATATTGAGCAGTTTAAATAATTGTTAAGACGTGTTAAGACCTTTAGGTCATATATGTTTTGATAATCAATTACATTTGTGTTAATGCATTTATAATAAAGCCTATGTCCTATTTAGAAAAACGCTTCAGAAATCATTATTCCGAGCCCGGAGGGAGCACAACCTACATAAAAATCATGTTGAACGAGGTATGATTTTCTTATGTGAACGCATATACTTTTCATAAGGTTTTCCTAAGAATTTCTCCGGGGTCATTGGAAAAACTTGCGTTTTTCATAAGGGAACGTCCATTAATTATGTCACGCAAAAAGTGACTTTTTATAACCCCCCCCCCCTTGTCACGTTTTTTGTATGGACCTTCAAATTTTTTTGTATGGATTGTCACGTTTTCCCAAACCCCCCCCCCCCTTACTGCGTGACATAATTAATGGACCTTCCCTAAGGTTGGTTATCGACATTCATTCTGGTTCAAACAGCAAATAAATCATAAGCTAATCAAGAAAAGATTACAGAGAGTTCTTATAGCAAAAAATCATAAGGTATTTTTATGGTTTTTGCTACATTTCTTGGCTCAGTGTTGGAAAAAAATATATGTTCTACAAAGTTTTTATAATAACAATTTCTAAAAGTTTGCTGAACATACCATCTCACGATATTTTCTCATCAAACATTTAGCGTATACGCCACTCTTGCGTTTAATGCAAGAAAAAATTACTTTCATACAAGTTCTCAGAAGTAACCAAAGCTCTAAAACCACAAATTTCCATTGAAAACCTCATTTCCGCCTAAAATAGCTTACTGGACCACTGTGAAATGGTCTTTATTGGGGATCCGTTAGGAGGCTCGACCACAATTCAAACACAATTTTCATCAATCTAGTGAGCATGAATGACCGCCTTTGGTTACTACTTTATTATTTCCATGCAGTTGTTATTACAAGTGCAAAACGCTGATGTTTGGAAGTAGCTATCATTCTAAATGTGTAACTAGTGATGACCATACACTGTGTTGATTAGCAGGGGTAGATGTGCAGCGAGGTTTACAGGGTGCGGCAGAAAATAATGCGAAAATTGGTTCTATTTCTTTCAAATCCCATTTTCAACTAATTCAAGCAATAATATCAACATTTTCGAGTGCAGTTATCTTTATAAAGTCCTTTTAAACTAATTTATTGAATGTGTCCTCCATTTTTATTAATAACATCCTCGAGCCGACGCCGGAAGCCAGAGCATGCCTTTCGGACGTAGTCCTCCGACATTTACTGCCATGTGCGTGTTATGGTTGACTTCAGGGTTTTCACACTAGGGTGTGATGTTTTGCAGGCTCGTGCTTCAACATATGCCCAAATCGAATAATCCAACGGATTTAGATTTGGACTGCTAGGGGGCCACAAATCCTTCGGCCAAAACTTCATGTTATCGCTCAACCATTGTTGGGTTCAATTGGCCGTGTGACACGGCGCTCCATCCTACTGTAGGACAACATTTTAGTCCTTGGAGAAGTTGGCCTTCAGCCAGGGAAGCCCTTGGTCCTTTAAAATACCGATATACACTTCGGTATTGATTTTAACTCCAGCAACTATGCAAACAGGCGGCATTTTCAAACCGTTGGACGCCACCAAGCCAAACATCATGACACCAGCCGGATGTTTGGTTTGAAATTTGAATTTCACTTTTTCCGGAACGTTCTCCATTTTCTACGGTGAAATGAACCGGTCCGTGCGGCCGTTCGGCCACAGCATCGATGCTGAAAAGCTTTTCGTCGGAGAACAGGATTATCATTTTTTCCTTCTTCAACAAGGAAAGCAATCTCTTGGAACGAGTCACTCGTAGTTCCTTGACCCGGTCCGTAATCAAGTGGCGTTTCACTCTGGCAAGATGCATGCAGGTCTTCTTTGATGATTCTCCGCATGGATTTCTCCGAAATTAAATCTTGGCTTCCTTTGCAAGTTTTATTATGGAACGCACCGGGTTGCGAGCAATTTTTGCACCGATTTTCGCTTCCCGGCTTCCGCTGCTTAGGACCATCCTGCAGGGACTTTTTATGCGGTAAACTGTTGCCAAATGGCACCCTACCACCTTGGCAATCTCTCTCGGCTTCTTCTGGGCGAGCAACAAACTGGTGATCACTTCTTTCGCGAACATTTTGACGAATTTGCAATAAAACAAATAGAATGTTTGGACAGCAGCACTTGAAAGTAAACATAAACAAATACACTTTCGACAGAAATTAGTCACTAGCTACACGAATTAACCCAATACTCAAGTTTGAACATTTTCGCATTATTTTCTGCCGCACCCTGTACTTTGGTGACATGGCACACTGAATCAAAGAAGTAAGATTTTAAGCCACTTTTTCAATAGAAATGCTTAAGTTTGACAGTTCATTTTTGTTAGGTCCACATGCTGTGTGTGTGTGTGGTATGTGTGCGTGTGCGTGTGTGTGCATGTGTGCGTGTGTGTGTGTGTGTGTGTGTGTGTGTGTGTGTGTGTGTGTGTGTGTGTGTGTGTGTGTGTGTGTGTGTGCGTGCGTGTGTGTGTGTGTGTGTGTGTGTGTGTGTGTGTGTGTGTGTGTGTGTGTGTGTGTGTGTGTGTGTGTGTGTGTGTGTGTGTGTGTGTGTGTGTGTGTGTGTGTGAAAGGTTAATTTCATAGGTAGATTTAGCTAGTGACAAACGAAGGAATAACAGTGTGAATTATGTACAGTTTGCTCAACAGTTTCTAGGACAGACTAAGTGGAAACCCCATGAAAGCCATCTTCTCTTTATCGTTATTCCAACCGTGTTGAAATTTCTATATGAGGTTTTTTATTATTATTTACCACCCCCTAGCTAAATAGTTAGCTGTGTTTGTCTATAGTCTAGGGGCATCGACAACATTCCATTTATCATAGAAATTTGAAACAAGCGGCAATCTTAAGCCTAAAAAGAAAACTCGCAACGATACATTTGAGTTTGTATTTTCGCAGTAGTCGTCACTAGTGTCGCTGGCTGACGCAAGTTATTGCGAAAACGTGTCGTTCCGTTTACATTTATGATATCGCGCACCGAACCAGAAGACGGCCAGCAGGTCAGACGAGCCAGAGAGCTTTTTTCTTGAAATCAATTTCGTTAACTTATGGGACGCTATTTGGGAGAGCACACCTGTGAACCATATGTATTCCTTTATCATGGTTTTCAATGAACTTGCTTGTTCCCTGTTTTTTTTTATCTCTACGACGATGACGTCAAAACGCCAACTGCTCTGGCTTATGGAACGATTCACTACTTATCCAATTTAGAAACCGCAAGCAGATACCGAACCGTGCTTGCCCTGTTTGTCAACCTGGCCGAAACCAGCAAAGGCATCAGACCGCCTCGCTTCTTGGGAACAAGTGCACACACGTGCTTCAAATGGTGTATGCGGTTTTAGCTCAAAACGCGCACTCCTCTAGAGTCTTGCGTCCATTCATAGGAAATTGAGCGTCTCTGATTTAGTGACCAGAGACTAGCCAATCCCCGATACAATGTATCGCCGTACGTGTAGTTCCGAACTTGGATGAATACCTCGCCTGTTCCCCCACAAAACTTCTGCCTCTTGCTCGGTGAATGCGATCGTCGCGATTGCCGGTTTATTTTTCTAGCACGGAAAATCACATTTCTCACAATTTT
Organism: Aedes koreicus; assembly: GCA_024533555.2. Lineage (NCBI taxonomy): Eukaryota > Metazoa > Arthropoda > Insecta > Diptera > Culicidae > Aedes > Aedes koreicus. Next base: position 19,375 of record JAHHFK020003073.1, read on the forward strand.
GACCCCCTAAAAATAAATTCCCCGCTTTCCCATACCCCTACCCACGGTAAAATATCACACTATAGACACATTCTATATATCTCCAAATGTGACACCTCACGAAAGGAAGGAATCCACCCACCCAAAAGATCCCCCTTCCCGTAGCACCCTTTGCCTTCCATATGCCATTAGGCGTCACCAGCGTCGTCGCCAAACCGTCCCAAAGCGGGCAATGTTTTTGCCGCGAATTTGTGGAATTTCTAAATAAAGAAGACAGGCGCAAAGCGAGAAATATTTTTAATCCCAAGCCTCATTTATTGAAAACTCAATTAAATTTGATTTACGTCATTAAAAAAACCGGCATTCTTCAGCACTTCGGGGGTGGGGGGAGGCCCTTTTGATTGACCCGCACACAAAAGGTTACCGTGGTTTACGACCGGTTTTATGGAGTTGTGTCGCGAAGGTGGCCAATTGGCACGCAAACTAATCTCTATACCGTTTGACTGTTACTGCTGGTGTTGTTGTTATGTATTTTCATTTTCCTTCGACCTCTTTTGCTTTATTTATATCTTCTCTGATGTATAAACAAACTATATTCCGCAAGCAGGCGACTGGTCTGATTGACAGATGGACGCTTGACGCGATGATGAGAAGGGTCGGGTGGGGCAGCAGGTGAAGAGTTTATATGTATGCACGACCAAGACCGCTCTTCATTCATGAGTTTTGAGTCCGTCCGTCTGATGAAGTGATTGAGGAGCTCAAAGGAAAAGCGCTTCGCCCTAGCTCTCTCTCTATGCATACATATTCACAGTTTTAGTTGCGGAAGACCAGCTGAACTGAAGAAGGATAGAAGAGCAGTGGGTAAGTGAGCAACCCACCTGTTCTGTGGGTGGCGATAGAACATTCCGAAAGAAGCAATGACGGTTCAACATATCGCAGATTCAATAGATAGGTTAATAAATCATTTTGAAGGTACATAGCTAACAAAACAGCTTGAAATTTGAAGCAGTATTCAATATAGTGCAATCCGATTCTCGGTCCGGTTCTAAGATTTTTTCGGGTTGCTAATTTGTTTTAGAGTTCCCTGGGATTAAAATGGTTTTTTTTGTCACCCTCTAGAAAGAACTGTGGAAGTTGTTCTAAAACACCAATTTGTGATTAGGCAATTAACTTATTGTGATAGGTAATAGACTTGAAATCCAAAAAAAGAAGAAGAAAAGAACAATGACACAAAAAAAGACAATTTTGTTCATGGTATTCAGAACGGTAATTGAACAGCATATTGAAACGCTGCGATGGAAAAACTGTTGATTGTTGATTGATTTACTTTTTTTGTCCGAGGCAGGACCACATTTACTTTGAATTACTCTAAACCTAATTCTTTAGAAATAAGTTGGTGTCACTGAATGACGACCTGCTGTTGTCGAATACAGTGGGGGAAATTCCTATAAGCGCACCATACATTTGGTCAAATTTAACGCTATTTGCAAAACATGAATATGGCATATGAAAGGTATTCAAATAACAAGCCCCATAAGGGGTTCTTATTATATTCTGATTATTTGTTTTTAAAGAGAGAAAACAAAACATATTTTTTGGGTAGAAATTCCTATTAGCGCATGTCAAATTTTATTTTGAAAAACCTATTCAAATCAAGAAATCCCTCTCGCGGGTCAAATTTTCCACCTTGTCGACGATGAGGTCTCATGCTATCAACATGCATGTGAGAACAAGAATTTGACCAGTAGTGCAAGTATCACATACTCTAGTCATTTTTTCACTGCCACGTCGTAGAACGTTTATATAAAGGCACTAACATCAGGTGCGATACTGGCGGGTTATGCCGCAATTCACTCTCAGACTTCTTACTTTCAATCTTAGGGAAACGACTAAAAGTACATTTTTCATTTTTGTGGCAACTTATGTTGTTGTTTATCCATTAGTTTTATGGAATAAATAACCAAAACACCTGGTTTGCTAATGGTGTAATAAATAATCTTAATTGCAACATCTTCGAAAAGGGTGAATGTTTTGATCGGAGGAATTATCTGACTGTTCGAAGTGAAGCACATAGTCACAGAAAAGTGTTACTTAAGACAGACGATGACAGGCAGGTATATTAGAAATAGGACGTGGAGGGCCCGCTTAGGAAACACCAGTTGAAGCAGTAGAATAAACCTTTCCATGTGGTTTATATCAGTACCAGTGTTTGGTGATTCATATACAATATCCTAGGGTTATTTTTTTCTAGTTACCTCCTTGTGGAAATTGTGGCAATGGTAGTTTCACCTCTTCGCGAAATAGCAGCCCACACCATAACCCATTTAACACCAGAACCATCTTCTTTGGCGAGCATATAAGAACTTTGTTGTAAAAAAGTCGTGAGGATGGAATACCAAACATGTCTGGTCCTGTAAAAGTTTTGAGGATGTTTTTTCCAAACATATTCGATGAAAATGTGGTACCAGAACAGCAAATACATTTTTGTTCTAGTTTTGTTCGATCGACTTAAATTTTACTTTTTGAAAATACTTCCTCATACATAAACAAACTTTAAGTTATTGTTGTTGACTCGTTGCTATGTGTTACGCCGAGATAGAAAGGGTCGAAGCCGTGAACGCAACCCGTGTTCGCATTGTAGATAACGTGGTAGTTGTATGTGGAATGATATAAACACCGGGCGCTGACATCTTTGTCATATATATAATAAGAAGTAAATCCAATTGAACTGGATTAGAGATATTCGTTGAATATTAGTCAAGAATTAAATTCTTTGGAATTGTAGTGAGCGGAAATAGAAGGCACAAAATTACAAATTCTGAGGAAACTGCAGGAAGGGCAAAGGAACCCTCAAATTAGAAAGCTTACCGTAAGTAGCTGTGAGTTTAAAATTGCTGCTGATTTCTAATTAGTACGTTGTTGTAGGGTACGGAGTTTTTGTTAGTTGGGAAGGTTTTTTGGACAGAATTTTTAGAAGGAAACTAAGTTTGTGAGTTATATAACCAATTCGCAATGTAAGCGACTAAATTAAATATGTTTCTAGTTTTGAGTTTGTTGACAACTTACTTCAGGAAGCGTTTTCAATGATGTCCCGAACTCCTCCACCTAACACTATGGAATACATGATGTTTTTTTTTTGGCATACCTGAAACTTGTTTTGAACATCTTGATTTTTCCGTTATTGAATGTCCATGATAAACATGCTTGATTCAAACTGTGATTCGTTTGTCATCTTGAATGTATTTGAAAGATGAACGTATGCGATGCACTCGCTATTTTGAAGCTATTCACTTTTGAGTCGAAAATCACTCAGCCCGATCAAAAGGGCAGAAACGTAATATTTGTTTGATATTTTGTTCGATATTTTAGTACTCACTTTTGAATAGTCATATTTTTGACTGATTTGAGTCAAACATACTCTATATTGGGTTGTTTGGAAATAGCGTGTATGCTAGTTGTTTGTAAATATGTTTATAGGTTGCACTCAAGATGTATTTTAAACATATTTTCAACATCTTCGTGCAACAATAAAATTATTCAGAATAGATTGTGGATCCAATATAGTGACGGTTTAAAATATGTATATACCTTACCGTCCACTCCTAGCGCTTCGCGTGGAGATGAGGAATTATCTGCTTCTGACAAACTTCATCAATACAAAAAACAACAATCAATGTGTATGTATATACCGTTTATTTGAAATACTGAAATAAAACAAATAGTACTTTAGTGTAAGATTGTGGCGTAGTTGCACTGATTCAAATGGAAGCCAATTTGGACATAGGAATTTTAACTATTACGTAAGCCAACAGTGGGTAGGAGGTTGTTAAGTATTTGTTATAAATTATTTGTTTTTGTATTTGTATATTCGTCTTCGATTCTATCATACAGACTTAATCTCAACCTACATTCTTAATTCTAGATTTAAAACAATTCTTAGACAGATTAAAATCAAATAAATCACTTACACTATAAAAATTTCTACTACAAGAACTGAGTGGGTTATTGTACCCATAATTCGTCCTATGTACTGGAATGGCAATCAGAGCAGCATTTCTCAGCCGGCGACTAGGTACGTTGAATTGCACACACGATAGAAGATCCGAGGAAGCGATATTGTGTTTTAAAAGATCAAAAATTAATAACCTTTGCAGCTTCAAACGTCTAGACGAGAGCAGCTCAAGGTCAATCAGTTGACAACGCGCTGGATAGTCTGGCAGGTTAGCAGGGTCATTCCATGGCAGGTAACGGAGAGCAAACCGGATGAACAGCTTCTGTACGCGTTCGATACGGATGACTTGTGAGGTGTGGTAAGGGGTCCAGACAGGGGCAGCGTATTCCAAAACACTACGCACTAGCGCACAGAACAGTGCCTTTAGTGTATGTACGTAAGTAAATTCTAACGCATTCCGACGGATAAAACCGAGAACAGCAAAAGCCTTAGCAGAAACGGTTGAAATATGCTCGTTGATACGTAGCTTGGAATCCATTATCACACCTATATCTCGAATAAACTGAACTCGCTCCAGTGTTGTTCCAGTAATGGTGGCTCCTTTCGAGACATCTAAGTCGCGGAGAGCTGTCATCACTTCCTGTTGGGAAAACTGGAAGCATGGAAGGTGAATATCGTGGGCCGGAATATTCCTGAAAGCTTCCTGGGTGCAGTAGTGGCGATGTTGGGCTAAACACACTTTGAAAGTAGCTCGCAAAAAGATTCGCAGCCTCCCCAGATGTAGTGACCGTTGTACCACCATAACTGACCGTGTTCGGGATCTGACTACTTGACTTGTGCGCCCTCACTTCCAAAATATCGATGGGTTATTTTTAATGTTCGATTGCAGGTTATGCAGGTATCTTCGGTGGCTGGACTTAAGAAGCTCATTATAGGAAGATTCCACAAGATAAAGCAGATTCCTGTTTTCGGCAGATTTCGTAGCGAAGAACCGCTTACGTACTTTCCTTAACCTGTTACGCAAGTTTCTTAACTCTACAGTCCACCAGGGTTTTCTGATAACATCTCGACGGACACCACGGCGACGAGAGACTCTCGAATGCAATATTCCAAACAGTTTGTCGTAGAACAGGATAACATTGGCGTCGACAGAATTCCCATGGAGGTAATCATCCCAATCCATTGAGCTCAGCATTGAGAGAAGTGAAATCGCAACGCCGGAAGTCCAGATCCATGATGTCCGATTGCGGTTCAGGAGGAATGGGAACGAAACAGTTTACGTCGATTTGTAGAACTAACGGTGGATGATGCTCATCAATGGGAAGAAGTGGTATAACTGGTTGCGAAATTTCCATGATGTCCGTAGAGCTTGTTAACACCAGGTCTAAAACTCTACTGTTGCGGTTGAGTATGGAGTTGAGTTGCACCAGACCACAAGCCGAGATGGAATCGGTAAGAGCAACTTCTTGCTCGCTGGATGCATTTGTGGGCAGGTATCCGTTGACGGCATCATCAAAACTACAGGTGAGGGAGATTATAATCACCAAGCATCAGAATGATATCGTTGTCGGAAGACGTTTCTGAAACATGCTGAGCAGCAGCGGCGTGGGTGGCATACAGCATTGGGCCAGAATTTGGAAGTAGATAAATGCTAAGGACGTATAACGATCGGTTGGCAAACTTCACGCGCACTGCAACTTGCTCAAGCTCACAACAGTCTGCCAAGGAAACTTCTGCAAAGTGTCGATCGCATTTGACTGCGACAATCACACCGAGGAGGTGCTAGAGGATTCACTGCGATCGCAACGAAATATAGAGTAATCCGACGACAGTTCGGAGTTACAGATGTCGGGCCGGAGCCAAGTTTCGGTAAGAACTACTACGTCATACTCACAGTTGGATAACCGTAGCTTCAAATGGGTCGTCGGACGCACAGGAAACGAGAATCGTTAAGTTTGACTGCGTTAATGCAGATACGCCGTCTGCTGTTCACTTGAACACACGCAGAAGCAGGATGACTGTTGGCCAATGACGGGAGAGCCTCGATTGTGGCTGAGGGATGCAAACCTTCCGTAGTACATTCGTCAATGCGTTCCAGTGGCTGATTGCAGTGCGGAGAGTGATCGGTGATTGGAGCAGTGCTGTGAGCGGAGAACGGATCAGAGATGGAACTGATCGAATGTGAATCGTACTTGTCTTGTATAGGTGGTTAGAAGACCACTTCACCAGCAACACACACACCAGCGCCGGGACGATTCTTGAACGCTGGCAGGAATGGCACGACTGTGGTGAGTGGCTCGGTGGCTTCCATAATACCAACATTTTTGCGTCCCAGAAGTGAAGTCGACAGCGAAGAAAAACAGGTTAAAATTTCAGACGATGCTCGACGTGATCCAGCGGGTTTCTGTTTGTGGTGTCCATTGGTAACCAGTGTATCGTGAAATCTGACTTAACAATACTGATGGTCGGTGGCAAGTTTAGCTGCGCTGCGCTGAAATAAGAATACCTTTCAGGCGAAGAATTGACGCTATCGAACACATACTTGCCAGAGAGAGGAGGTTGGAAGCCCCCTCTACCAGTCTCAATCCCAGGTCCAGAACGACTACGATAACAGGAACCAGCAAGCGTGACTGGGAGGAGAGGCTCAGGGGCTTCCATAAAGCGACAGGCAGTGCGTTCTGAATTGGTTGGAACATCAAATATGGAGTCGTCAACGATGACAGGATTCATGTTAATCACGTGTTTAGTGATAACCGTGAGCTCGGGTAGTTTTTTTTTTCTCGTGGTTCGAAGACTCGAAATTCGACTCCATCTGGCCAGTACCATTTATCCCCAACGGTATTTTGCACGTTTGTTGGCACAATTGCTTTGAACGACACAAATGTTAGCTCGCGCTGATGCTTACCTCTAAACAAGCATAAAACAGCATAAAACATGTAATCATGTTTTTGCTAAGTAATGAAACACTCAAAAATTAATATACTTCTTACCTTGGAGCTTCGGAAGCTCTCAGCGTCTATTTTTTTCTTAAAATTTTCCATTTTTATCGAGATTTTTGATTACGTTTTCGCACGGCTGTATCAAAACAAAATTGATCCAGAAAATTACCATATAATATTTTTTACCCATTACTGGGTAAAAATATACCCATTATTATTTCCCTAAAGTGTTTATAAAATGGGAGAAAAGTACGCTTTATTTGTTATCTTATTTTATCCATTTTTTTGACAGCTCCATTCACTTCCATAAAATGGGTACTTTTTATCCATTAATGAGTACTGGCCAGTTACAGTGTGTGAAGCTGTCAAAAGGATAGGTGATTTCAAAAAATACAATGTGAGTTAAAAGTACCCACCTTGAAACAGCTTCATGTTGTTCAAAAAGTGGGTGTTTTTCACTCTTATATGGGTGAAAATTTACTTTAAAAAAATTGAAATCCTTCAAAATTTGTCAGAAATACAAGTACAAGTCTTATACCGTTGCACCTCGCTTAGGTTTTTAATTTTATTGTCAGCTCTGAATTCGGGAGTACAATTTCAAGCATGGATATGCTAAGGGATAAACTGGATCTAGAATATTTCCGTAATCTAGAAGGAAAGCGATTTTACAGATTAGAAACACATTTCTATAAACGCGTAGGACATAAATGTTTAATTTTTACTCGATGTAGTATTGTTTATTTAGAATATCATTAAATACAATGTGCTAATTTCTATCTTAATTTCTTAAGATTTTCCTGAACAATTTTTGAAAATAGTATTTAATCGACTTTGATTAGCTGGGTACTTTTAAACCATCCAAAAAAAAATACTGGTGTTCGAGAAGATGGGTGAAAAGTAAACATCCATTTTGACTTACAGACGTTGTTCCCACTTATGGGTAAAATGCTTTTACCCACTTTGTGGGTTAGTCCACTTATTTCCAAGGTGGGTGAAAAAACACCCATTTCTGAGTACTTTGATTCCTCCGTGTAGGTAAAAATATTGTTTTGAGGAAAAGAAAAAAAAGATGGTATTGTTAATTTAAAATGTTAACAAGGATGCAACACAAGGAATATCGGTTCAATTTTGCCAAATTAAAGTTGTTTGTAGACCATGCAGATAATCTTTTCAGCTTAACCAGTGGAATCATGATGGCCAAAAAGTCAAGGAAAACATAAATTTCGCTTGAGTGCACAACTATAAATTGATGGATAAGGTCAGATATGCTTCAGAATAAATTGATCATCATGATGCCAAAATTATTTTGTCATAGATTCTTTGAACTTGGTACATAGGCCGAATGAAGGATTACAAGGCTGACATAACAACCCGGAACCCTATTACTGATAAAAAAAAAAGCAATGATAATATCTATGTTTCCCACACATGATTTTTTGCAATTTGATCAACAAATGATATCTATTTGTAACCACACATACTTCGTATGTGTACAAATAACTAGTAAAGGGTGTTTCGATCAAAATTTGATCGACTTAAACTTGACGCATTTCCTTTCATCGTGCATTAAAAAATTTTGCACACCGCTCATTTTGAAGACGTATGCGTGTAGCATCATGTCTCTATTTTGATTTTGAGATTAGCACTTCAATTATCAAAATGTCGTCGAAGGAAGAGAAAAGGCGGAAGGCGGAAGGCGAAAATCCAAACTACTCTCACGCTAGTTGACGCCAAATTGTTGAATGTGGCTAAACCAACTGTTAGCAACGTATTAAACATTTTCGGTGAACGTTTGTCGACAGCCAGGAAAGCTGGATCGGGGGAAATCGAAAGCCGGAGGCCACAGCGACGACAAAAAGAGTTGCCCGCTGTTTCGAGCGGAGCCCCAACCTCTCCGTCCGAGATGTCGCAAAGAAGCTGGGAGTTGCGCCTTCAACCGTGGATAGAGTTAAACAACGAGCTGGACTGTCGATTTACAAGAAAGTGGTGACTCCAAATCGCGACGATAAACAAAACACGTCGGCCAAATCACGATCTCGAAAGTTGTACACGACGAAGCTGACGAAGTTTGATTGCGTGGTACAGGACGATGAAACTTACGTCAAGGCAGACTTTAAACAGCTTCCTGGACAGGAATTTTATACGGCAACCGGACGGGGAAAGGTGGCAGATATTTTCAAGCACATCAAACTGTCAAAGTTCGCGAAGAATTATCAGGCGTGGCAGGCCATCTGTACCTGTGGCTTGAAGAGCAACGTTTACATTGCGACCGGAACCGTCAACCAGGAAATTTATCTGAGCGAGTGCCTACAAAAACGTCTACTGCCTTTCCTGAAGCGACACAATTGTTCCGTTCTATTTTGGCCGGATTTGGCATCTTGCCATTACGGAAAAAAAGGCCATGGAGTGGTCTGCTGCCAACAACGTTGAAGTGGTGCCCAAGGACAAAAACCCTCCTAACACGCCAAAGCTCCACCCAATCGAACAATATTGGGCCATCGTCAAGCGGAACCTTAAGAAGACTCAAAAAGCTGTTGTGAGCGAGAAACAGTTTAAGGCAAACTGGCGTTCTGCGGCGAATAAAGTGGACAAGGAGACTGTACAAAATCTTATGGCAAGTGTTAAACGAGAGACCCGGCAATTCGCATTCGGTAAAAAGGAAGCTTAGCTGAATATTTCTCCTGTATTCTGTATTAACTGAACTTGAAAAAGAAAAAGAACTTGACTTATTAATAAAAACTTTGATCGACTCACACACATTACTGTTTGACCAAACTGATCGGAACACCCTTTATGTGTGGCCACACATACTTTTCATTTGCCACATAAACTTCATATGTGTTTCTCAGAGGGTTCTGTTTATGTGTGAACACATGAATATTATGTGGAATTTTACATGGATTTTTGCCAATTAATATGTGTGGATTTACACTGTGTATGTTACTTTTCCTCAAACCCTTGATGATTCATTATAAGCTAACAATAGAGTGAAGTCCTTCCTTCCTTTAGCATTTCAAGCTTATTACTTTCACAATTCGCTTATTGCTGGCTCTCAACTTAGTGTTCTAAATACACTTCCACAGTTATTAATTGAGAGCTTTCGGTGAATTTTTGCATTAATATGATTGTGTGGCAAGTACAATCATAACCTGTTCCCAGGGAGTCGAGAAATTTTTCTTAACCAAAAAATCTCTACACCAGACCGGCAATCGAACCCAGCCACCTCCAGCATGGTGTTACTTGGTAGCTGCGCCTTTTACTGACTGAGCTAAGGGAGGACCCGTTTTAGTCAGTGAGCATAAATATTGGTCCAAATATTGGTCATAAACAAACGACGTTTGCGAACAAAACCACAACGAGACAATAATATGCTATAAAAGAACAACAAATTGTTGTAATACTTCACAACATTGATAAGACTTCATGACTCCGAAACGACCAAACAAAAACCAACCAATCAAAGAACGGTAGAATTAACACGCAGCAAAAGATTGTCAAAAATATGTGACAAATTAAACCCTTTTCACATCTTCTTAGATAACCTTTCGAAAAAGTCCACAATAATGCTAATGTATGTCTGGTGAACTAGCTCTAAAGGATTATGATGTCTATACCTCCCAATGCCTAGCACGGGGTTTTCGATAGTCTCCAGGGTGCATCTAGCAACCCACAAAAAAAAAATCGAGTAATTTTTCGAGCAGACGTAATTTTGTAAACAAAGAGGGAAAGTAATATTCAAACGATAAATTGTTGAAACCCTTAGCACTTTCATGAAAACTTAGGCCACCAACACAAGGAATAACATTTCCCTAACAAAGTAACAAAGTAACCCTAACAATAAAGTTTCCGTAAGGGTGCTGAGAGTCTTAAGAAATTTACGTTTGAATCTTACTTCCCCTCTTTGTTTACTAAATTAGATACGTCTGTTTAAAAAAGCACTCGAGTCTGTTATCTGAACAGGAACATTACGTTACCAGGTCCAACCATGTTCGCAACCATCGGATGATCTCAATAAATAACGGTGAAAATGCATTACGAACACTAATAAAGTACCGACAACAACAAAACATAAAGAACTAGAGAAAGGTGCTGATGTTTGAAATAAAACAAAAAATAAAGTAATTCACAACTTATTAATTCTACTGTATTTTCTACACACTTCCAGGCATAAAAGGTGAAATTTTAACGAACAACCTTCTGTATTCCAGTTTAATACAAACTTTTCCATAAAACATTCTTTTAAGGCTGTCACAAATAGACTAACACTAACATGTTCCTTCGATTATCTCATTTTCTAGGTTCATCCGGTTGTGCACCGGGTCGGCGACTATTTCCCCTCCCGCTCTAGCGTAGTGAGCGCCCCTCAACGAATTCCGCGCACGGTGCAGGGCCGTACGAGGATGGCCGATTATGGCGACTAATCCTCCCAAGAAACCGCCAGAAAATGACACACAAACCACCGTGGCGGAATCCAGCAGTGGTCCGACCATCCTCTTGAAGAAACGGCGCTCGACCTGTTCCTGCTCGAATATCTCTATTATGCAACTGTTTCACGAGATGAAACAAAAATTTCCTACCGTTCCGGATCACGTTGTGTCGGACCTGGTGACGGCTAACTGCCACAACCGGCCGGCATGTATAGACAGTTTGGAAAAGGCCGTGCTGGGGACTCCGGCCACTGCCCAGGCATACCCATCGCAATCGATACACAGTACCAGCTTGAAGCGGCGCATCAACGAGCGGAAGCTGAACAAGCTCGAGAGCAGTCTGAGCGGCGGCAGCAGTGGGAGTAGCAGTCGAGAAAGTAGCGTTGATAAAACGTCCAGATGTATGGGAGATGCAACTGGTAGTAGCGTTAATAATTTCGTGGCTGCTAACAACACTATCAACAACAACAGCAGAATACCGAACACCACAACGACCATCGGCAGCGGCAGTACGGGTGATCTATCACGTGACGGTGGTAGTGCAAATAATACTGCTGATAACCACCCGATGACGACGGTATTTGATAACAACAACAATCGCATCGCGCCGAGCAGACCCACTACGTTGCCATTTAGTGGGCCTCGACCGACGCGAGTAGCACCATTACCGCCCATTAGTTCTTCCCAAACCACCAATCCGGAGCTAGGTGAAACTATTAACGTACAGTTAAATGTGACTGTTTCGCCGGTAGCCAGCAGGAGCCCCATCGGGCAAAGGCACACATCAACCTTGCAGCTACAACCCGAACCGCCCTACTCTCGCGAGTTGGCCCAAGCTTCCAGTAGATTTAATACATCGGGTCCTCTGACACCGGGAGCCAACAGCCGAAGTTCGACGTCGGTAAATCTAACACTGCGGCAGCCAAGTGAGGGGCCGCAGTCACCCATTCACATTCACGCTAGTCCCCTCAAGTATACGGCCAAAGGTTTCAACGCCCAGTCTGGCATCCAAAGCAAATTGGAAATAACATTTCGTGACGGTTTCGGTTCGATCAGTGCCATGCGGACGCACGTGCCAGGGTATGATCAACCCACCGACAGCAGTAGTAGTAATAATAGTAATAACAATAGTAACAGTATACCACAACACGGGCAGTTGCAGGAGAATCCATACCGGGATTACCAGCAAATGACGGCGGCAATAACGACATCTGCGATGGCGGGTGTGAACGCAAACGCTGGTGCACTAGTGGCTGCGACAAACAACGAGAGCGATGGACTTACCAAAGAGCAACTGCATCAGAACTACCTGACAGGTAAGTTTCGGCTATTCATGATTTGATCTCGCCACGTAATAAATCGCATCATCTGATTTTGCTAGTTTCACCAGAAACCTTATCTGTAATGATGCGATTGTTTGAGTTACGCGATGTTTGCATTCGATTTTAATGTGCCAATAAATTGAGTGCTTGAACTGATGACACCATCGTATTTTCTGTTATCTCGCAGAGGTGGCCATTACACATCAAATAGACCAGAAAAATCGACTGAGCTTTGAGGTGGATCGATACCGGCAGCAGTTGAAATCCTTAAGGCGCGAAATAGGTGTGCTACAGCGACCACTTCCGTCCTCAAGTGGCCGAGAACTTGTACCGAGAGGTTCAATTTCTCCTAGAAGAGGCAGCCCAAATGCAAAAAGAGGTCGATTCGGCCGAACTCGTGGGTCCAAACCAGGCTACCTCCGGTCTAACGGAGAGCCTAAATACACTCAGTATCGAAGGTTAGTCCTCATCCTTCCAACAACCCAACAGAACAATTGTAAATATGACTTTACTTCCATTTTCAGGATCTCCCGTCCTACCCGGTGGTTCGATTGCGAATCGTCCACCACGTCCTCCTCGGCCTCCGCCTCCAAGAATTCCGTCCAGCCTACAACAGCAGACACCTCCTGGAGCAGCAGCAGCGGTGACAGCTACCTCGTCGTATACGATCGAAGGCCGATATCTAGGACAGTCGATGTCGGTTCCTGCCGCCGGTCCGAATGTTCCTTCCGGCGGCAGTGGCGGCGGCGGCGGCGATACAAGCACCGGAGAGCAATGGACTTGCAGCCTTTGTACATTCCAGAACCACGAACTCATGACCACATGCGAAGTGTGTTCGTTACCCAAAGTGTCCGGTAGACTATCGTCCCAGAATTCTGCTCCAGCTTCATCAACAATAACGCAACCACCACCACTACCACCATCACTATCACCGTCATCGCCGAGGCCTTCGGCTGTAACTGCAGTGGCATCCGCTTCAGCGTCCCTGGTGGCAGCTGCGACACCGGTTGCGACCCCCGTTTTGCTACAGTCTTCCTCCGCTTCCTCCTCGACTGTCTCGTCGGTTGCTTCCACCCCGATAGCCCAACCACCGATTCAGAACGCTCCTTATCAGAAGTCGTCCATCGAGTGCTGATAGTGGCACCGACACCGAGGGGAGAAGCGTAGGAATACTCTTCCTAACCCACTATGCTATCACATCATCGGTGCTGCTAAATTATAGCTGTTGGAAAGAGATAGAGCCGAGTGACGAGTGTTGTGATTCCAATAGTTGAAAACCGAATGCCATAGACTAATTTCTCAATAACCCTTGCGGTCCTCTCGAAACCAGCATGATTGGACTACCTCTGGCTCGAAGACGAAACACTGCAAACCCTGCTCGACAGAAGAAGCCTTGATGGTGTCCCGTGCCTTGCTGGTGTTATAGCGAATTACATGTACTACAGTTTGTTACTTTTGCTAGTTTTATCTAATCCAAAGCCGTACTAAACTAGGCATGCAACTTTTAACAATAACTAAAGCGTGAGTCTGTGAGAAGTTTTGTTTGGAGCAAGAAAAACAGTAACAGCATGAAATTTGTGTTTTATAAAAGTGTGATAAAGTATAAGCGCGTCGAGGAAAACGTACCTTAAGAACAATCATTGTTGAATCCATTAGAACAGACAAGCTCATATACATGAATGCTAGATTATTAATAAACACAAAACATTGGATAAAATGAAAAAAAAAAGACGAAGCTACTCGCAGTAATCAGAAGTGTCCCTCCTCAGGTATGTATTGATAAAGTTGTGGTTGCCTTCCCGATTTACAATTATAGACAATTATACAATTGATCCATCACATCTGAACAGTTGCGAGTGTTTGATTTCATTTGTCGGGCTTACTCAGAACTGTTCGCATATTCGTCCTTGATGGGGTTTTAGGGTTTATTGATTTTAAACAGTATTTGCAGAGAGGAATGTTTAGGATAAAATAGTAGACTTAAAACTATTATTTTTAATTACATTTACTACCTTGCTGTGCAGTTCAAACTCTGGCTTAAAACACAGCTTGAAGCTCACCTAACAGGCTGAGAAGTGTGCCTCTTGGGGGTCAACAGAAGTTATCTCTCATTTATAAAGTTTATGGGCGCGTTTCGCTAGCCTCGCTGCCTTCCATGTGGTTCCACACTGAAAAAAATCTTGTAGTAAAAACTACCATTTTATCCGACTATGCCTATTTTCAAAACTATCTCACAAGTTCATTCAATCTGCGTTTGAGGTTAGACAGATTAGACAGATAGTGGCCCGTCATCTTCAATCTTCCCGGAACCCTCGCCATCATGGTCTGGACCACCCTGCGGTTCACTTTCTTGGCACTCCGATGAAACGGGATTTGAGTTGTTGAGCTGTGGTGGCATCCCAACCATTTTCGTACACCGACTGGGACAGTATGGCCCAATACGACTTGATTAGCCGCGCCTAGGGTATATTAGGGGGATTGTCTTTCTTACGTATAAACGGTATGTTATGGGCGGTCAACCAATCCAGCGTGGCCTTTGTGTAATGGCACGAAGCAAGGTCCGGCCAGAACACAATATCTTCATCCTTATGGTGCTTTTCTACAAATTCAATCATTGTGTATCATCAAACAGTGCTTTGTGTAGACTTCGGTCTTGACCGCCATACCCCTACTCGTTTGTACTCGTTTGGGCTCAAGCTTGGCATTTGTGGCATATCTAACCTTATCGAGTGTAGTGTTCAACTCGTCGGTATAAAACCCCATGTTCCCAGAGGTCGAACCGTTCGAGAACGTAAAGTACTTCTCGTCGTCCATAACGATGGTGACGCCCGGCTTAAAGTTCTTACGACGCAGCTTTCGGCGCTTCCCGGGGATTTCCTTCAGCTGCATCTCCATGTACTTCGGTCTGGATGTTCGCTTGTAACGTTTCACGCCCTCTGCCTTCATGATTCTGACCACCGTGCTCTGGGACGTGTCGAACTTCTTGGGCAGCCTCCTGGTGCCGACGCTAATGTTGTTCTTGGCGGCAGCTTTCAAAATCATGGCGGCGCTTATTCCGCTCCGTCGGCACGGTTTTTTGTTGTTGGCCATGGGCCCTCCAGCGTAGAAACGAGCAAACCACATTGGCTGTGTGGGCTGGTGCACCGTCCTGCTGGAACACATAGCGGTCATCTCCGTAGAGTTGTCGTAGACTTGGAACATAAACTTTCTCCGTTTTGTGGTATGCCACGTTGATTTTTCCGGTTTTCTAGATGAATGCCAAGGGAAGCCTACCTCGCTTGCAAGCTGCACTTTGGGACCGATAAACGTTGATTTGAGATGCGGGAATTGTTAGCCACAATCGATCGTTTTGCGCATTTTGAGGATGATTCAGCACATACTGTTTCGCGTCCGAAAAAATGAAGTCGTGACTAGAGAGGTAGAACTTGGTTCTACGAGACGCCATGGACCATACCTTTTTTGTAAGCCTTACATCCAAGGTCATTGCTGAGAATTGTGTGGATGATTCCCGTGGAAACGTCGAGATTAGCAGCCAGTATTCGTATTGAGCGATCCTTTTTGGGCCATACCCGCTACCTCAGGGTCTTGATGATTAGTTGCATCCTTGCCGAACGCGGCCGACCAGATCTTACTCGGTCCGTCATCGTAGAGGTCTCCTGATATCTTTTGGTGGTCGTATACACAAAGTTCTGCTTAACCCCAAGAGATTTCAGACGTCAGAATAAGGTAGGACGGGACAAGATCGCCTCCCAGGGCAAAATGAGCACCCTTACTGTTTACATCAGAAATCGTAGTTTTGTTGAAAATGATCAAGTGTACCTGTAATCCATAATACGACGATGCAACGCTCCAAAAATTATTTGAAAATATTTAGTAAATATTACACGATTTATGATGTAAACAGGAAAGGTGGCCATCTTGACCCGTCCTACCCTATGTCGCCGGGTCGGTCACGTAACTTTTTACCTGTTGGGTGTTTTCTTCCTTCATACAACAAACCGCTCTTAATGAAAATTTCATTTGAATTTTTTAGAAGCATTTTTAAGTGTTCGTCCTGTATTTTAACATGGGGGCTGTCTGTTTTATCACCCCTCTGTTTCTTTTTTTTTTTTCTTCTTGTTTTCTTCAAAAGAAAAATGGTCCATTTACCGAAACCCCCTCCCCATTTTATTAGTGGGGGGCTGGCGTTTTTGGGAAATCCCCCCACCCCCGTTATTTTTCCTTATTGATTTATTGTGGTCTCGGCGGAAAGGGGGCCAATACCAATGGTTGATTAGTGAGTGGTAGGGTGCGGGAGCGGTGATGTAAATATAAAAAAAAAACTATAAAAAAACTGGCAAATTCGCGGGGAAAAAAAAAAAAAAAAAAAAAAAAAAAAATCCAAGCATGGGAAAATTCCTTCACTCGCATGAGCACCACCGATATAAAATAGCAACTCTCGCTTGCTAACAGAATAGTGAAGGAGTGTGATGTTTCCTATCAAACGATTCTACACGAATCCTCGAAAACGAAAACTGTAGAAAGAATAAACGAGGAAAACAGAATCATGCGAAACTAATTTTCATCTCTACTTTATATCTGAATGAATGCGTTGCCGCTGAGCGCAAGCGATTTGAATACACTGAACGGGATTAATTTGACTCAGTGAATGCAATCAGCTGCAATGATCATAGCAGAGGTACGGCTTAATATGACGCTTACTGTTTATATGTTGCATTTGATTACTTAACATCATGTTAGATCATTATTTGAAATGTTAAATCACGGTTAAGGTATAATTTGAAGAAATGAGTGTGATTCAATCAATCTCGCTCAGCTGAATCAAACTGAATGCAATCGTTAATGATTCAGCGGGTAAAAAATAGGCACTGAGAAATCGTCCACACTGCTACAGTCCGATTCATTCAGTATACGATCAGCTGCCAGTTTTGCTCAGTTATTTTTTTCTACGAATAGAATGAAAGCAGAATAGTAATGAACAGAATCTGAATATCTCACACGTGGTACGGCTCACTTCTGAACGTTGATACGAATGAGTGAGAAATGAGTGCAAAGTGAACCGATTTTTCCCATGCTTGTAAATATGATGTACGTATTACGATGGTTAAAAATATTTACTTTCTCCGCCCCAATCACTCGATTCCAATTCAGTGGATGATTTGAGCTTATCTGGTATCCACTAGTTTTTTTTTGTGGTTTGGGGGGGTGTGAAGAATGAAAAAAATATTAGATTTTTTTTTTATAAAAAAAAAAAAATAATTTAATAGAAAATAATATATAAAAAAATAAAAAATAAAAATGAGAAAGCAGGTGCATACAATATAATAAAATAAATAAATTTATATTTTTTTTTTGTGTGTGGGTATAAAAAAAAAAAAAAAATAAATATAAATATCTTTATTAATTTAATAAAAAAATAATATAAAAATAATGGAAGGAGTAAGAAACAAAAAAAAAAAAAATAAAAAAAAAAAAAACAAAAAATCCTTTTTATTTATATTTTTTGTTGTTGGTTGTTTTTTGTGGAATAAACATGTTTTAACCATTTGGCGTGTTGTTGTTCTACTCACCAAGAGAATTTGAAAAATAACTCCCTATAGTCAAACGACTCGGCCGCAATTTGGCATGCAGGTCTGAATTTTTGTTCAAAAGCAATATCTGATTTTCTCAAATGACCCCCACCAGCAACTAACATGCCCTGTCAGATTATATGTTTGTGTGCCAGAAAACATTCCTAACTATGTGTGTCAGTGTGTGAAGCAAACGCAAACATCGCATTCCATTCATTTCAATGTTCAATCATAGGAAAGAGCTAGATTCCACATTTACTTTGTAATTATACCATTTCGTTCGTTTTCAGTAGTAACCTCAGGGCAGGACATCCATATCTATCTATCGCCTGGCCAGAATAGTAAGTTTCCACGAAGAGATTTCTAAGCAGTGCCAAATGTTATTTCAACTACTCTATCATTTTCTTCCTCAGAAATTATTCACTCTTGGATCGTGTCTTAGTTCTCGCAGAGACGTCTTGCCGAGCGATTCCTGGTTTCGAGATCATCCCGACCGCTATTGTAGTCCAAAATGGACTAGAAAAATCGACAAACCCAGCTGAGCATATGACTGTTTGTGAGCGCGAGATTGGTTCAGATTAAAAAAAACTGTTAGTAGTTACCATGTTATAAAACGTTTCTTTTAAATCGATCTTAATCTTGTGCGAGGGTGTGAATGACTGCGGCTGGTTCGATTACTATCTATCACAAAAGCAATAAAATAGAATCACCACCAGGCGTTGTTAGGGAACGAACCAAACAGTTAATTATTTATTTTGTCCATTGTAAATAATTCATTTCCCCGCTAGAACCTAGTCCCTCGTCCAACGATGGAAACGTTGGAATTAGCTCATTTATCCACCTTCATACGCCACACCAGCCCGTTGCATTTGGGGCACAGTTTTACACAAGCATTAAGTGGAATTTTAGTTAATTTTTTATTATTTTTGTTTCTGTGGAGTCTGTTAAAACTGTAACTAAATTGAATAAATTGATCAGAAAGCTTCCTGAACGAGTAGTGTTTTTTTTTATTGTTTGGGCACTAGGAACTAAAACGGAAGTGTTCAAAAGATGAATCATGATAACGTTTGCATTAAAAAATATGCACTTTTTTTCGGATGGTGATAAAAAAAGCAAAGACAGATAATTGCTTTTGATAAATTTCCCATGGAAGGTAATTATTAAAGCTTACTTGCAAAAAAAAACTACGCCCTTGCGAGCGGCCTCCTGGCAGTTAACCGGATCATTCCCCATGGCGGACGAAAACATGCGTGTAGGCATG
This sequence comes from Aedes koreicus, assembly GCA_024533555.2. NCBI lineage: Eukaryota > Metazoa > Arthropoda > Insecta > Diptera > Culicidae > Aedes > Aedes koreicus. The sequence goes on from JAHHFK020003073.1 coordinate 38,825, forward strand.
TTTTTGAGTTCTTTCTTCGTTTTATTTATCAATTCCTCCTCAGTTTTCGCGACAAAATTGTTGGGGTAGATCTTACGCTTCAGCTTGGCCCAGAAATTCTCGATGGGACGCAGCTGGTGGACGTTGGGCAGGTTGGCCAACTTGGGTACCACATCGATATTCAGCCGGTCCATCTCCTCCAACGATCGCTTCGAGTAGTGGGCCGATGCCAGATCCGGCCAGAACACCGCGTATTCGCTCTTATGGTATTTCGTACTATAAATTTCCCCGTTCACGGCCAGTCCGGAGCGAAAGAAGAGCGGCTTTGACATCCCCTGCTCGCTGATCGTCAGCCACAGCAGCACCTTCTTGGGGAACTTGGTGTGTGAAATGAACTTCACCTCGGAGCTCACTTTCTTCGTGGGGGAAGTAAAATACGAAGTGCCCTGCCAGTCGTTGCCATCCAGGGTGAGATAGGTCTCGTCGTCCATCACCACCGCCGCGTCGTGATTCGCCGGGAAAATCGAGTTGACCATCTTATTCCGCTGCCGCTGCGTCATTGCCTGCAGCTCTGAAACCAGTGGACGCGACTTTTGCTTCCTGACATGTATGTTCATGTTCGCCAGGTACTTTTTCACTGTTTGGCCGGTTGAACCGACCTCCCGGCCAAGCGCACGCAGCGATGCAGCCACTTTTCCCTCGGTCTTCCTCTTCAGCATCCTTTGGAGCTTCTTGTCGCTCAGGGTCGTCGGCCGTCCGGAACCGGGCTTTCTTTCGATGCTCTGATTGTTGTCTAATAGTGCCAAGATGTTGTAGATGCCGGAACGGGCGTATCCGGCGTCCACAAAGTGCCGCACGATGTCCGTTTTCGACGCGGCAGGGTGTCGTTCTTTGAACGCGCACACATCTGAACGGAGTTGCTTCACTGTTTTTGCCATCACGGTTAGAGTTCGACTGATAGAGCTGTCAAATTTTGTCTGCTGACTCATGGGTTACTATGATTGATGCTGCATGGGTAATTTTGTCAGTGCGTTTGTTTTTCATTGAAATTTGCACATTTTTAATATTCGCCTGTCAAAGCTAGTATGTTTGATAACGTCATTTTCAATGTTGGCCCCACAAGTACTGGAAATAAAAGTATCGTCCTATACTATTCGCCTATTGTTGACATTTTCATAGGTTTCGCCTTCAACTTTTCGCTGGTGTTTTGATTATTTTGTCAGTATCGCCGTTTACTTTACGCCAAGTTTATGGTTTGGTTTAAATTAAGCCTTTCACTTGGTCGACAATCAACATGGCGTAAATGGCAGAGTAAATTGTTTAGATGATGAAATAACTCTACGTCCTTTGCAAAAACAATATTTAATGAATAAAATTAAAGCACAACCAGGACAAAAAAGTTCAAAACTCGTGATTTAGTGGTAATAAATATGCATTGCATTTAAAAAACATTTTGTTTATATTTTGAATGTACGCCCTAATCGAAATTGCACCGGAATTGACTAGCGGCGATTGGGTACATTCTGCTGGGACATGCTGAAGCGACCGTTGGTGTTCGATCAAGTTGTTAATGTTGTCGGCCAAATTTGCAACGGCGTCGTCTTCCCGGTCACGATTAGAGCGCTTCGGACGAGTTTGCAGAAAAATAACGAGCTCTCACCGACGGATATTATTTTTATGGATCCGAAATCAATTTGAAAAGTTCGAAACCAGTTTGCCACTGACGGACAAACTGATGGTTCAGAAGCGGAATAATCACATCAATAATTTTCTCACAAGAAAGTGACGTTTCGCTTCACAGTTCATTGTGTTATCTGTTACCGATTTCTTTTTGGGTGAGTGCAACTCAAGGAATTTATTTGCTTTTCCGATTCCGTGAACGGAATTTTACACGGGTTTGGGATGGAAAATGAAATTTCGTTCGCACGATACCACAGAGAACAGACATCCAAGCTGGAGTAAATTTCTGTAACTGCCATTTTAAAATTACAGCTTGTTTCCGTTAGTTTTGGTGAAGTGTATGTTGATGGCGCCTTGAGATATGACACACGCAAAGAAATCACTCTGTTTTGAATTAAAATATTTTTTTGGTATTCAATACAAGGTTTCTTTTTGTTTCAATTCATAAGAAAGTTCCAAATCAATTCAAAATTTCATTCAAATAAAACCAAAAAAATTATTTAAAGTGATCACTGCTGCGTGATTTAAAACAATCACATTTATTTTTAAACTCAAATGACTAATTTATTGATTTATCCTTGAGTGTAGTGCATATTGAAAGCAGTTGATGCCTTTCTGGAAAATAAAACACGCGCCACAATGGATTGATTGAAGAGCATTTGGTAGATGTTGATTATAAAAAGTGCAAATTTAAGTGTAATCCATTTAATGTTGACGTTTTGTTTTTTTTACGGTGCGACCCAGTTGGTTGGCAACAAAAACAATGATTTTCGTTTAAATTCATTATTTCCTGCGCGTGCAATGCTTCAAATGCCCATATGAATAAAACACCTCTAAGTTTTTCTTCATAATGTATCTTGAAAATTTCTCAAATATTAAACATCCTTCTGGATTGGTGGAATAAGCAGTTTTAGAATTCAAACACGTCAGAGACATATAAATGAAAACCTGGAGCGTCAGAAATGAATAAAAGGATTTATGAGTTTCCCAAAATAAAGAAGAAATAAAAAATAAAAATACTCGTTTATTATACTCTAAGAGAAGGTGACTTTATTTATTCCATTTGTTATTTAAATAGTCTTTTAGAAGAAACAATACACAAATAATCAAGCCCACGTTTTATACAGCATTGATGATTACATTGATAAAAATTGGTTAAAGTCTATATAAAATATTTGAAACCTTTAGTCTGAGGGATCTTATGGGTTATGAGTATCAAGTATAAAAATCGGTACAAATATCGATAAATTATCTCACAATGTATTGCTCGAGTAACTTTAGACCTATCATAACATCTCAGACGTGAGAGCGTGTGTTTTTCGGAATATTGAAATGATATTCACCGTTGAAATCGTTGCCGAATTGTCAGATCGAAATTTTACATATCTCTTGTGTTAAAAGTACACTGTTTGACCGAGGGTCAAATGGTTCATTCTAGTTGATAGATAAAATTGGGCTCTGCGCAGAAAATATTTGCTCTTGTTTCACACATTGATTACGGGACAAATTTGGCTGAACGAACTTCATTACATTGCTTGACAAATAAGGATACAATATTTCACAAGAGTATTATATATTAGTATTAGTATTAGTATTATTAGTATATGACGAATATACTTGACCAGTACACTTTCGACTACCATTTCGAGGGTTAAAATAAACACATTTTCACTTGACGTTTTATTTTACCATGCCTGCGATTAAGGGTCACGCACAATTGATACGTTGCGGATGCGTTGACGTAAATTTGACAGAAAACCTATGGAAAAACTGTCAAATTAACGCAAACGCATCCGCAACGTATCAATTGTGGGCCAGCCATTAGATCAACCATGCACGGAAAATCCAAACTATCCAAAATCAAGTGTGATAGTACTCAAAACTAAGTACTCTGATAGGACTATTGTTTTGGATATAATTTTGTTCGCACCGCTAGGTGGTTTTAACTCAATCTTTATGTTAAATTGAAAAAGTAAATTTTACGCAGAGCAGGGTATTTGAAGAGTAGTAAGTTTTCAGTAATAGTGCGAAACGCCTATCGCGAAACTATCCAAATCGAAGTGTTGGGCTATCACTTTGCTTTGGCTGAACATTTTTGATCGCCATTTAATTAACAACGGTGCTGTTAGGCGGAAGCAAATTTGTTTTTTTTTTGCGTACCGTCTCTAGTGTCCGGTTTAAAATTTAATGCGTCCAAGGTGCCTGTAGTGATATGGAGCAATAAAATGAAATTCTGGACTCGGGATGTTACAAAAAATTAACCGGTAAGTGTAATTATTTCACTTATTTGATTGCAAATGTTAATTCTAGTCGCGTTGGAGAGATGGAGAACTATATTAGTGAAAACCCAGTATTTTATAAGGATGACGTTTCACTGGAGGATGTAATAGAAAAGTTCATGAAGATGATCTCGGAACTTCGATGCGATGTCTCACTTCCTGAAAAGAAGGTCCAAAAATTTCTTCAGGACTTTCCTCGATGATTCTTTGGAGTCAACGGCACAGTAACAAACTGACAAACTCGTTTCAACATGAAATTTCAGTAGATTTGATCAAATTACCAATGGAATGTTTCAATGTACCCAAGAATGTACCAATAAATCAAATACAGTTGGTTTTATTTGAATTTATAGTTCTTTTGTTGAATTTAGTGAAAAAAAAGTTCACTAATCACATTTTTGAATAATATCTTCAAAACAATAAAACTCAATTTTGGATTAATTTTACTTTAGCTTCGCTTTTAACAAACAGTTAATTTCACTCACTCTGAGAAAAATTCTATAGTTATACCGACAATTAAATCATGGTCAGGATGACTATCGCATATAATGGTTACAATAACCATGAATATGGTCGAATTCACCACGTTCATGGCATTTTTGACTATGATCATGGTAACAAGGACTATTCCGACATTATGGCAAATGTTGGATCAACTATTTTTAATGGTCGTTTTGACCATGATCATAGTCGGTTCAAAATCACTATACTGAAATAGTCATCCTAACCCCCAATAATGGTAAACTTGACTTGATCAAATTTGTCTCTGTGCAGCATTAAGTATTTTCGAAATACTCAAAATTGGATACTTTGTAAATAATTCAATTATGAATGAATAATTCTCGGAAACTTTTTCAAACAGACGTATGTCATTTTGTAAACAAAGAGGGGAAGTAAGATTCAAAAGTAAATTTCACGAAATTCTCAGTACCCTCACATAAAGTAGCATCACAATCATGTAAAGCAATGTTATTCCTTGTGTTGGTGGCCCAAGTTTGACATGAAAGTGCTAAGGGTTTCGAGAAATTTACGTTTGAATCTTACTTCCCCTCTTTGTTTACAAAATGACATACGTCTGTTTGAAAAAGTACCCGAGAATAATTGGTAATGGAATATTATTTGGGTGGGGGGGTGGTTACTCCTCCTGTGAATTTTTTACACATTTTACTGAAAAACTCCGTCTACCCATTTAAATGGGTAGACGTAGTTTTACGGTAAAATGGGTAAAAATTTCCACAGGAGGAATAACAATAATAATAAATCGTACCCATTAATGGGTAAAGGAAGTTTACCGTGTACACCACAAATCTCGAGTACTTTTTCAAAAGGACGTAAGTCACAAAATGTAAACAAACGCATTTTCATGGCATGTTGTTATAAAATCATGTATATATGGCCTGATGGATTATTCTTGGATGATTTAACTAACTTTTTTCAAAACGGTGTAAAATCACTTTTGCGCTTTTTGGGAATAATGCTAGATACGTCGCTTGTGTTGAAAAGTAACTGCTAAACATGATTATATCATTTGGATGCCCCTTAACGACTCGTTAGTAAAAGTCTTTATACCACATGGTTAAATATTTAAATTTTTTTCAGTAAAAATTGATTTGTTTAGCAAAGTATTTGTACAACGTTTTGTTGGAGAAAAAAATTATACGTTATTTTAAAAAGTTCGACGTATCTGTGTGAAATATGACAACTTGACGTAACATTTCGACGTAACAACATTATCATTCGCAGAATGGCGTATAATTTTGACGCAAGTAACATGCCATCTATCATACTGACTTATCAAAATGACGTATTATCTTTTTCGATTGCAGACCGTTGTAAGGAACATTTTTCTAAATGAAGCTTGAATTTTCACTCCTAGTGTAGTTTTTAAGTACAGTGATGCAATATCTTTTACCAGTGTGTCATTTAATGGAATTTAATTGGGATAAACATGTCCGGTTTTCAAATAGGAATAAAAATAAACTCAAAAAAGTTCAATGCTGATTTTCTCATCTTCGTCCAAATGTTACTTACGTCTATTTGAAAAAGTACTCGAGAAATGCTGAAGGTTGTACCATAAACGTATAAATTTGACTGAAATTATTTGGTAGTTTTGAAAATAGGTATGGTAGCCGGGTATGGTAGTTTTCACTACAAGATTTTTTTCAGTGTAGCTCACATCAGAGACCCACCGTGGAAACCAATCTAACCCCATTCATCATTTCGACCATTCAGTCAAATTCCTCCTAAAAATCATAACAAACCGAGCTTCCCCTCATACGAACGTCAAAATTTGCATGGTGGTGTGTGAGAGGCTGCCGATTTTTGCTTCCTCGCTTCGTATCGCTCCAGTCAGCAAACGGGAAAAATGAAACCTGCAAAAGTTTGATGAAAATTTGTGAAAATCTTCGATTAAATCGCGTCGAACTGAGTGAATTGTAGTTCCTTTCGTGAGGTGAGTAGCGGTGATCATTTTAAAAGAACAAACATCTAGGGAAACGTGAATTTGGATAATCTAAATGCAAAACATCATTGGGGAAGAAATCAGTCCGATTCCAATATGTCTTCCTCCAGTGGTGTGTCATAACGGGAGTAGCCAGCGAATTTTCATGTTTTTTTTTCTGTCTCGTTTCTACCGGTGATTGCTCCAGGTATCTAGATTAATTAATTGGTTCTTGAAAAAGATGGCGCCGGGCGGGAACAACCAGAATAATAACAATAATAACAATCGACAGACGGGTACGCGACCGAAAATCAAAGCTTCAAAGAAAAATTCCGTTCCCCGAGAGGTAGTCGCCCCGACCAGACGAGATCTCCAGCAGCAGCTGAATGTGAGTATGCAACGTCAGAACGGGTTGTGTGCGTACTTGTGTTTGATGTTCATGCCCCATTAGACAGAAGAGCGAGTGGGGGTGGTGGGTGCTTCCCAACACACACCACCAGCGCAATGTTTATGTTTACGTTCCGATCACGAAAAAGTCGACTCAAAACAAAACCGCCTATTTCATGTAGCTAATTAGTTTCAACTTTAGTCACACCAATTTCCTTCAGTAACATGTGGGTATGGTATAAGTTTTAGATAACTCCTATGCCAAATGTGGTTTCACACCCAAGAAATCAAAGAAATTGTATCAATATGTTTACTATTGTCAATCAATCTTTTTCATTGACGACATCGACCGGTGGCAATCGTTTGAAGCGCTCGTGCTTCATCCGATCCGATCGTTACTGTTTTATAAATAGAGTTTTCGGTTCGGTGTCGTCATTTTTTCGGCGCTGAATGAAGAGGATTTCCTCGCTACTCGTGAAGGAAAATCCATTCGCAGTTTTGAGCGAAGATTTTCCTCGGATCGGCCGTTTGCTTTTTCGCGCTGCGTAGAACATTCAAAGGCATCCACACTGCGCGCACATTTTCCACATCTGTCTACCGTTCGGTCTGTATGAACTGTATCGATTGCTTCGTGCTAATCGCGATCGTGTGCTATCTGTTCAAGGTTCTCGTCGATTGGGCAACGGTTTCCGGCGCGGCAGCGGCAGTTGTCAATAATCAGCACCAGCAAGGTCACCCGCAGTTGCAACAGCAGCACTCTAATCCGAATCAGCAATCGGCGTCGTCGTCGTCAGGTGTGGGAGCAGCCAGCACCAGCCACCAGCAGAGCTTTCTACTGAAGCCGAGAAACAACCGAACACCGGGCGAAGGAACGTGTTACGAAATTGGTGAGTCGAATTTTACCTTCTGGGACTTTGCGCGGGGTGAAGTAGGACAAACCTACTGCACAGATTGATGGCACTAACGTCATCGTTCTGCTAAATTACCTCCTATATGCCCACGCGTTTAGTGAGTACATGTGCATAATTTTAGAACTCAAGTGGGTGATAATTAGAATAGATGCGAAGAATTTCGATTCAGTTTCTGGGTTCTCGATTAGGAGAAGCTAAAATGAATTTTTCGTGTCGCTACTTTCGAGTGAGATGGGATAAATGTGTATTTTGAGTTGACTTGACCTTGGTGGCAGTTAAAAATGTAGAAACGGAATGAAAATTAGAGCCGATGTCTAGAGGAAGAGAGAGTTTACTCATTTGGTTGACGCATTGAGATTCTGGTTGTTTGGACTAGTTACCTAAAGTTGAATTTATTCAATGCTCTCATAACATTTTACCAATGGAATACAGCATCTCTTTTAGAATATATAAAAATCCATCCTTAATGTCCTTTCTATTGAGATAACTTTGTACAAATCGCATCGCTTGCAGATGTAGGACGTTCTGCTGAGATAATGAAGCACGATACCAGCAAACAAATGAATGATGATGAGGAGTTTCAAGCAAGTTAAGGAAGCAAAGGAAAACTGATATTCTGTTGCGAGTCTACAACCTGGAAAATCAAGACAATAAGCCTATATGGTCGACGGTCGTTAAATATGTAAGTCAAAAATGATCGAGACTCTAAATTGAAGTACATGCGGCTTCCTCCGTCCCGACCATGAGCGTTCTTCTCTTCACGCAGGGGCAATTCAGCTTTAGTGAAAGAAAAAAAATCGTTCTCTAGATCTCTGCTTTGTGAATGGCCGAGATACTGCTTCTGTCATCTCTACGGCACCCGTGCATCTTAGGATGTCCCCCACCATCCTTCTCTAATAGTTGCTGTCAAGGACTTTGTTGCTTGAAATTTCGTTGACACTCCTGTTACTGTGTCATATGACTTCCGTACGGCTGACTATCGGCAGTATTGGTGAAATATTGTCTAATTTGGATTGGCAGAGCATTCTTGATCCGACCGACGTTAATATAGCTGCTTAAACTTTTTCCCACGTCTTGGCTTATATCATTGACAGGCACGTTACAAAAAGAATCGTTCAGACTGACTCTCGGGTTCCACGGATCATCGTTCGCTAAGAGCGGCTCTCAAAAGAGTTACAAAATACCGCACATAGTCGCTTAAACGCCATTATAGCAGACTCAACTACGAATACAAACAGATAAGTCGTGTGTATTTTAAACGCCATTTGAGTGGGGTTCAACGGCGTCTCAAATCACACCCGAGATCCTTTTGGAGCTATGTTAATCAACAACGCAAGGAAGTAGGCCCTAATCAAGGCTTGGAAATCATTCATGACACTACTGAACAATAGTGTGTCAGACTGCCATCCGTTCGTGAACATAGAATCGCCAATTCGTTCAGAGTCAGTAACCGTAACAGAACATGAATATTCGGTGGTTGTTGCACTGTCTGAATGCTCGAAGCGATGATCCATACTTGTCCATCGTACACACTGATCGATGATGATCGCTGAACACCAGTTTCAATGATTACACAGAGCTTTGAATCACGCGTGCCCTTGTTCTTCCGAGAGAGTTTGAATTGGTCGTCAACACACAACGGAGCAAGTAAAGAAAGAGGCACAATTTATGACCTGAGATTAATATATGGTCAAAATAAATGTTTTTTGAGAAAGTTTTTGGGATTTAGTGTAGGATTGGAGCCAATTACGTTACGTTTTTAGCAAACAGGGGATTATGAAAAGTGTGGCAAGCAATACAAAATTTATAAAACTAAAATGTGTCAAGGGAAGGGAGGTTTTTCAGCATTTCCTTAAGGTGTTTGTGATGTAATGTGCTATTCAATTATGAGACTATTCTACAATGGTAAAAAAAGATTAATCGATAAATATTGGTTATAAGCAGAAAGACACCTGAGAGGAATCTATGATGTCTGACAGCTGTCTATCAGTCTATGACAAACATATAGTCATTAACAAATAATATACTGCAAGTTTAAGTACCATCAATGAGCATGAGCATGATTGACCGCCCGAGGTTGCTACTTCGTTATTGCCAGATCAGCTGTTATTACACAGAGAACCAAAAGATGATGCTTGGGACCAGCATACATCCTCAATGTGTAAAAACTGGTGATCCCAAACCAAGGCAATACCGGCGCCGGCCTCGCAAGAATGCAGGTCAAGTAAGGAATGGATAGGAATATGTTGACGTGATACTAGCTTTATTGGAAGCTGAGAACACCTCTGCACTTCCACGAGAAATCACTGGGATGTGGGATAAAATGGTTGGGTTTGCAGCGGGATCCGTTTTGGTAAACGGTGTGCTGAATTCAACTGACGTCGGCAGCGAATAAGATATTTAACTATGTTCCCGATTTATTCTCTGTACAGAGATGCGACTTAAAGTTATTCAAATTTTGGCACCGATTTAAACCAACAGTAAGGATGTTGTTAAGGCCACTCACAAGTGTGGGTGGTTTATTTCAATGGAATACAAGAATACGTTAAGAACATCGAGTTCCAAAGTCTGCTGAAATCATTAATTGATATGAGAATGGAAAATTATATGATATGATTTACAGGTCGCACCCCCCTCACTTCGCTATTGTCAAAATGACAACTTTGCCTCTCCATGTTTCAGCTGGCAGTCTTTTGTGATCATATGACTCGGGGAGGCGGGAGGTGGGAACTTGTGAGGACCAGAGGTCGGTTGCACCCTCCTTCGAAGTTGTCAACTCACCATTTGAAGCCCGTACTGCAAGTTTAAGTACCATCAATGCCCATAAATACGTAACAGTCCCATTATCATAGGGAATAACGCAATTTTGTTAGTTTATGCTTTTGTGGGTAGCTAAGGATACATTTTGATGATATTTCTTATTTCTTTTGAGAATCGTAGAATTTTATGCTTTTTTATTACGTATTCAGTAAAATCCTATATTAATTTTGAATTGATTTAAGTACATTAAATACAATAGTCGAATTACCATTTGGATGAGAACATCAACAGTAATTCAGTGGAATTTATTAGTTACTTGTTTTATTTACTTTTTCGCGGTTTAACTGACGGACTACTTTGATGAAGTCTCAAAATATATAAATAAAAATCTATAACAACAATAGTCGGCCTGACATAAGAAAAGCCCCAACAACTTCTGTGAAGACGTTGCTAAGAAGGATTTGTGGTAATTAATATCGTTCTATTCAATTTTTTTTTCACTTTATTTAATATACAAAAAAAAGAAAAAAGAAAGAAAGACAAGACAAAAACAGGTTCAATGGGTCAAAATTATTTTAATCAACTTGTTGACTATAACATATCTGATTACCAAATGAAATTTTTGTTGCTATGCGTATCAAACGAAATTTAAAGAGTGTAATTCAGATAACTGAAATAGGTGATGTAGCGAAATATGGTCCGATGGGTCATAATTACGAAAAAGAGGATCGCCCTTAGGTCGTGTGCCTTTATTTCCCTTTCGGAGCGACAACTTGCCGTCGTCGGTCGATTAATTCTGAACTACTAACGACTGTTCCACAAAGTATAAGCACATTTTAGTTTAACGGTCACTTTGAATATAATGAAATATTTCAACATGTTTTGGCTGCGTCCTTTTGTTTGCACATTTCTGAATGACATAGCATCAAAAAAGTGCTTGTGTTACCTATCAAAATGCGCGGTCTTACTCCGGAACAACGAAAAAGTATCGTGCACAAATCGTGCACTGTGAGCGGACTCTCCTTGAGAAAATTGGCCAAGGAAGAGGGTGTAAGCGTCGGAGCGGTACAATCTGCGATTCGAAACTATAGAGAACAGTGTACGTTTGAAGATGCGCCGAAGAGTGGTCGGAAATCCGGTCCTGTTAGTCCGGATATCGATAAAAAGATCAGGGATGCCTACAAGCGAAAACCAGCGACTTCCGTTCGGGATGTTGCGAAAAAACTAGGGACCTCGTCGAGTAACGTCATGCGTGCCAAAGAAAGACTTGGGCTAAAAACATACCGGAAGCAGAAAAACCCCAAAAAGGAACCCAAAACAGGCCGCGTCCGTGAAACCACGGGCCCGCAAACTCTACGATTCGTTATTGTGTAGAAATTCTGGGTGTATAATAATGGACGATGAAGCGTATGTGAAACTAGATTACAAAACGCTTCCCGGACCACAATTCTATACTGTAAGCGAAGACAAAGACACCGGACAACGGACAAGGCAATTTTTACCGAAAAATTCGGTAAGAAGGTTATGGTTTGGCAGGCAATGTGCGAGTGTGGTAAAACATCTAGTCCGTACATCACAACGGAGACGATGCACACTCAGAAATACGTTAAGGAATGTCTCCGGAAGCGATTATTGCCGATGATCAGGCAGCACGAAGGTCAAGTAGTGTTTTGGCCTGATTTGGCGTCATGTCATTACGCAAAGGACACTTTAGAATGGTACAAAAGTCAAAATGTATGTTTCGTGCCGAAAAACATGAATCCGCCGAACTGCCGGGAGGCACGGCCAATCGAGACTTTTTGGGCTTTAACCAAAGCAAAGCTTCGAAAATTCATAAAACCAGCGGACGACATCCAAAAATTTAAAAAAGATTGGCCAAAAGTGGTCAAAATGGTGGGAAGTACCACTGTGCAGAAGCTAATGGGTCATGTTCGAGGAAAAGTTAGGAGTCTTGGCTATGATTAAATATTTTGATTAAACGAGAGTAAAATATCAAATTGCCAAATAAAATGATTAAATTTAAAAAAACATGACTTTTTTGTTATTTTGAAAGTGTGGGTATACTTTCTGGAACAGTCTATACTGCGGTTCATCCCATTCTTGTGTCGACTCGGCTCGCCAACCAACTGTAGCACCAGAATCACTGGACTTCGTCGACAGGAATGCTGTGATAGCCGAACGTCTAGTTAATTAATTTGAATTTTTGAGCGCCCACTTTGAATCCACGTAACCAAAACAAGACAAATCTTTTAATGTCTCATATACATTACTGCTGTTAAATAAAGGGTGTATTCGATAAAAATGGCACACAGAAAATCTTCTGTAACTTTTGAATCGTATGAGTAAAAAACCTAGAAGTTTAAGTAGATCTTATCCATAGTGTATTATTTACATCTGCCAAGTTTCATAGTTATACATTCAGTAGTTCCAGTCATGTCGTCGAAACAAGAAATTGTCCGTGAGAAAATGTTGTGCACTCACAATCAAAATCCAGGGGCGTCCCACCGGTGGATTGCTAAAAGGCTTGGAATTGCAAATACAACTGTGTCTCGTGTAATAAGAACCTTCAAGGAGCGTCTGAGTGTCCAAAGGAAGGAAGGGAGTGGTCGTAAAAGTGGTCCAATGGACAGTAAAATGGCCAGGAAAGTCGTACAACAATTCAAGAACCGTCCAAACATGTCAATTCGAGATGTCGCTAAAAAGTCTAAGGTGTCAGTCGGTTTTGTGCAGAAAACCATGAAGTGTGCTGGGTTACATGTTTACAAAGTGCAAAAAGCCCCAAACCGGAATGAAAAACAAAACATCACTGCGAAAACCCGCGCCCGGAAACTTTACACGAAGCTGCTCACCAAATCCGGTTGCATCGTGATGGATGACGAAACATACGTCAAGGCCGACTTCCGTCAACTTCCTGGGCAAGAATATTGAGTTGCCAAGTCGAAGTTCGATGTTCCGGAGGATGTTCGAAAGAAGAAACTATCGAAATTTGCAAAGAAGTTTCTAATCTGGCAGGCGATTTGCGGATGTGGTGAAATAAGTGCTCCCTTCATCACTTCCGGAGCAATAAACGGTGCGATTTACACGGAAGAGTGCCTTAAGAAGCGTCTCTTGCCATTCATTAAGAAGCACAAAGGATCAACTCTGTTTTGGCCTGATCTAGCATCCTGCCACTACGCTCGAAACGTATTGGAGTGGTACCGAGCCAACGGAGTCAATTTTGTGCCAAAGGATATGAACCCACCAAATTCACCGGAACTTCGTCCAATTGAAAAATTCTGGGCAATTATGAAAACGGAACTTCGCAAACATCCCAAAACTATAAAAAACAGAGCTTGAAAATTTGGGTAAAAACAACAAAAACACTGGGAAAATCGGTTGTACAAAATTTGATGGGTGGAGTGAAAAGGAAGGTGCGGGCATTCGGGATGGGAGACAAAATTGAATAAAACAAATGTTGTAAATCAAAACTCATCAGTAGTTCTTCATTCCCTGAAAATTTCAAGAAAATCCGATAATCAGTTTAATTTTGATGAGTATATATGTGTGTGCCATTTTTATCGAATACACCCTTTAAGTTACCTGCCTAGCACCTTCCAAACGATGACGTGACTCATTAACCTCGAGCTAGCCACGAGTAATTGGCACCCCACTTTTACTGAAATTAATAATAAAACATGTTCATAACAATATTCAATATCGGCTCCGGAAAGTGTTACACACGCCTGAGCCTAACAACTAAACGAACTGATTAAAAAAAACATTTACTGCTGTGCTACGAGAAAATAAAGTTATTTTACAGCGCACATTTCCAATAATCTGCAACTTTTTTTAAGATGTCACTTGACGTCAACTTGCCAAAACTTGTCACCACATGTGAAAGATTAATTCTGGATCAACAATAGAAAAGGGCCTATCAACATTTGTATTGGTTTGCGTGGGTGGCCTACGCTTTGCGAGGAAATAGGCTCAGAAGTGTTTGTTTACAAATGTTGATAGGCCCTTTTGTTAATCCAGAACTGCAGAATATATGAATTAATCCACCTTGACTCCTGCAGGAAAATCCCATAAACAAATGTTATCCTGTGCGTGAAACGCACAGTGTACGTGTACGCTCTTTCGCTCCAACGAAAAATGCCATGAACAACTGTCAGTCTGTCCGTGCAAAACAGTGCCTTCAATGCCAACTAGTATAGGAGAGGTTGTGTAAAGGCGGGGGTGGCCGTTGGAGGTGTATCAAAAAATATTGTTAAGGAAGGGGATGGGAGCGAGTTTTTTCTTTATTTAAAAGGGTGTGGAAAATCAAATTCAGTCTGGGAAGGCCAAGAACAGAGGGGAGGTGATATGTAGGGGTGTTTTTGTGTGTATTGGGATTTTTTTTTTATTTGGACTTGTCTTTCTCGACTGGCTAGGACCATTGTTGGTCCAACTCGCCACGGTTGCCTTGATGTTGATGTTTTAGTTAAACTTGTGTGTGAATTAAGTGGTTTTCTTCGTTCATGTTGGCTTTACTTATATCCGAATTTTAGCTTCCTCTAGGAATTTCGTCACTTGTTTCAATTCTTCTTCACATTTCTCATCGAGTATCACTTCCAACGGCTTCATGTATTCGAGGACTTTAAAGTTGCTTCTGATTACGTTGAATCGTGGACAGTCGTAAAGTAAATGTTTTATGTCTTCGACCTCTTCACACCACTCGCATAGGTCGTCACTTTCCCAGCCCCAAGTGGCTAGTCTATTTTTCGTTAGCATGTGTCCACTTCTCAGTCGACTTATCGTTCTGATTTCATCTGGATTTAGGTTAACGTCTTTGAACCATACTTTTCTTCCTGGATTATCCGTTATGCCGGAATGCCATCTTCCTTTAGTCAGCGACTTTTCTTTAAAGTGTCTTGTCCAGTCTTCCCATATTTCTCGATTACTCACCAGAATAGCATCGTCTAGGGTAATTCCATTGAAGAAGGATTGCCTCTCTTTGGTTTTTTCGAAGGCTAGTTTGTCCACCTTCTCATTCCCGTCGATTCCCATGTGGCTCGGAATCCATTGCACTTTGATTTTGATTTGATCCGCTTCTTGTAGTTCCTTGAAGATTTCCCAGACCAAGTAGTTCGTCTCCAGATTCTTTTCATTCATTAACATTTCGCACGCGCTGCGTGAATCGGTGAAGATTGCTGACTTTTTATATCCGTTTAATTTAACCTGCTCAATGGCCTTCAGTATAGCGAGAAGTTCTGCATTGGTTATGGTGAAGTTGTTGTTGATGTTCTCAGCTAAGCTGGATCCTTCTGTTTCGTTCACCACCGCAAAAGCTGTGCCTCCCATGGTTTTTGATCCGTCCGTGAAGATCCTGTGAAAGTCCTTGTACCTCGTTTGAACTGTCTCTTCGAATAGGTTAAACCAAATTGCAAAGGGTTTGGCATCTCAGAGAATTGTCTACGATGCTATAACGACCGCTAGAACTGTCAACGATATTGAAATTACGAAGACCTCGATATAACATGCACGCCACGCACGAGCCAAATACGACGAGTCGCTGACAGCACGAAAAGCGAAGGAGATTTTCAAGAAAGAGAAGCAAGAATGAAGAGAGAAGCAGAAAGAACTGCTAAGGAGCTTGAAGCAAAGAAAATGAAGCTTTTGGCCAATGCCCAGAGGAATGCATTGCAGTGTGCATTGACGAGCAAAAATATAAATGCTTCAGAAGTGAGCGTAGATACCTATGAGTTTTAAAGTATAAGTATTTGTGATTGAATTTGACTGATTGAAGATTTTGTTTTAAAAATTTACCAAGAATAAAAAGGTACGTAGGTGACATACGGCGTGCAAAACTCCCTTCGGATACTGGAGCCGTATTGCGGATCTCGAAACGAAGAACTTTTTCTCACAAGCGTTCGTACAAAAAGTCATTCGTTTCGAGCGTAATCGGAGCGTTTCGAGCGTAATGCGATCTTGTCACAACGACGAACTTAACATCAGACAGATGCGAGCAACACATAATAGCTGCCTGGTAGTGTCAAAGCAAACAATACGAAGAGCTATTATAAGGTGCTCTACCTTGCACATGGTTTGTAGCAGTGAGGTCAAATTAACTGAATTTCGTAGAAATTATTAAATTTCGCCTTTCACAACGGCTTCCGCGAAATGGAGAATTTCCACTACCCCTATGGAGGAATCCAAGTAACGCAAAAGTTAGGTTAAATGTCGTAGATGGCGATCGTTAAACATGTATTTTCGAGCTGTCTATGAAAGTAATTGGTGCTAAAAAGATAAGAAAACCAACGATAATGACGATACTGACCAATTCCACACAGTTTGAAAAATAGCCAGCAAGTTATTATCGATTTCAGTTTTAGATGCTATGTTTAACCTCACTTTAGCTTTACTTGGATTCCTCAATTTATAAGTAATACCAAATACCAAAAGTCTACTACTACTCAGCTTCGGACTTAAAAGAAGTTCACCAAACATTTCATGGGATATTCAGTATCCATAATGTTCTGCCCTTATGTTTGTGACGTTCACTAAAACTCCTGTTTTCCCATTCCAGACAATCTCGCCTTGCAGGACAACAGTCGCTACATCCCGGTCCGTCCGATCGTCCGACGAAATCTCCTGAGCGAAAGCAGTGGTGCCGAACAAGGTGAACCGCACAACACCGCCGTCGGAGTTGTAATTCCCACGACACCGAACTCCGCCCTTCAGACGTTCCGTTTGAACGATACCGGTGCAAGTGGATCCGGAACCTCGTCAAACATCAACAACCTTCTGAACAACTCCGGCAGTCAGAAGTACATTCTGAACCCATTTCATCCGCAGCATCAACAGCCACTGCCGATTCCAAATCTACGAGCCTCGCCGCTAAGTTCCAGAGTTCCGGACGGTGCTTCTCAGAACCAGTTGAATCTGAATAAGAACTCCAACCAACAACAACAACAACAACAACAGCAACAGCAGCTGCAACAACAACAGCAACAACAACAGCAACAGCAACAACACCAGCAACTGCTACAGAGTGGCGGTGCCGTAGGCGGAGTAAACCCGAAGGCGAACGTCGAGGATAAATTGCATCAAATTCAGGAGTACATCAAGCTAACAACCAATTTGATCTCATCAGTACAATTGGATAACGTGAGTGTGGGGATTTTTTTGTTGTACTTGTTAAATTCAAGATAAAAAGCGATTGAGGTTTTCCACAGAAGAATAAGAAGGAATCGCAGGCAGAGAGCACCGATATTCCGAAGATGGGTGACGAGAGTTGCTATTTTGTTCCAATCAACTCCACTAGCTTAGAGAGTGTACGGCAAAGTGATTCCGAGGTGCGTTTTTAGTTGTCGGAAATTTATGTATGCGTCCTACTAAAAATTAAAATCCGGAATAACGTAACAAACCCTCGCATGATTCTTTTACTAATGAAGTTTAATGTTAACTTTCTGTTAATCGCAAAACATCTTCGACTCTCCTGCCATTACCTTCACATTTCTCTGTGCCTATTCCCTTTACAATGGCCGTTCACAACTAATTACGATTATTAATTCTTCCAAACGCTTAGTTGACCGGTCCACGACCACAATCTGTGCAGAGCGTCAGTACCACCCACTCGGCGACTCCGGTGCAAACACCCTCGTACGACGATTTGCGCTACAAGATGGAAAGTCAGAGCAAGAGCATGCAAGCTTTGAAGGAACAGCAAGCCCATCTCTTACGCTTGCAGCAAGCTGCTCGCCTTCAACTACAGGAGATGGAAGCGATGCGCAGTCAAACCGTGGCCAATGCCATTCCGCTGGATAACTTTGAATCCGTTGATCAGGTGCAGGACGGTATCAGTGGCATTATGGAGAGGATGCGTGTCTTGGCAACGTTTATTCAGAACCAACAGGAACTGGGAAACATGCTAGGAGGCGATAATGACGATGTACTAAACGAGCAGGTGATGTTGCAGCAAAAGTTTCAAGAATTGCGTGACAAGAAGGCACAGATGCATAACTTGGTCGCGGAGTTGCAGAACATGAATGTAGAAGCGAACAGACAGTTTGAGGGAGCGTCGGCCTCTGGGCCGGTCGAGCGGACCGTCCCGATCGAATTAACGAACGCTCCGGCATCGGCTGCTGATATGAGGAAAGCGACAAAGACGTTCAATCAAAACAACATCGATCATGGAATGATGAATGGTAGTAGTTCAGGATCTCGAGGAGATTCGATAACACCCAAAGCGGAAAGTGCAGTGGACGAGCGTGAGACTGAGTTACATGATGATGAAGAAGAGGAAGAGGAAGATCCGGAAGCCATTACCGGAACGGCGGAGATGCTTAATGAGAAGATTAGTGAGATAAATGCGATGAAGTCCCAGCTGAGACGGCTAAAGGAAATGATGGATACGGTTAAGTTGATTGAAATGAAGACAGGTGAGTCGATCGATGAAGAGGAGGATGCACCGGAAGAGAATTATGAGAATCCAGATTCCGTTGAAAATTCTCGGTCGCCAAGTGTGGCAAGTCAGATCAGTGACCAAGGAGCAGCTGCTGGAGGATCAAATGATAAGAGACGGGAACAGTTGAACCAACGAGTTGAAGCGCTGCATGCTATGACTCGGGATCTTCGCGAACATGCAAAATCGATTGCAGCGGAACAGGATGCTCTAAAGAATGCTAACACCGAGATTCAAAAGCGACGTAACAATGTAACCGAATTACAGAAACAAGCTGATGCTCAAACCGCTGAAAAGTTGACCAATCATGTGGCTTCGTTTGTATCTTCAATTCCACCGGGTCCGAAAGAGCGTCAACAGATGGCTCTGAAGGCAGAACTCGAACAGAAGAGACGTGAATTGGAGCGAATCGCCAACATGACACAAAACATCAAGAAGAACACTGAACTGTCTCGCCAGAATACGGAAGTAGCACCTCCAAAAGTTTCTTCCGTATCGTCTGCAGAGTCTCTCAGATCTCAAAGCCATCCACCAGTGATCCCTCCTCCACCAGCGGCATCGGCAGTGAATAATACAACCGGCAGCAATGTGACTAATCACTCTAAGAACTCGGTAGATTCCGGAGTGACGGACATCTTTGCCAATGCACAGCTTGAATCCGGAAGCTATCAATCCAGTAGCACTCGTAGTTTGAACATGGTCCCACCAATGCCGGACATTTGCAACCGTGCCGAAAGGTACCGCAAATCGGAGGATGTCGGAACTTCGACTGCTCGCACGGATCGAACTTCTCCGTGGCCAGCACATTTATTCAGCGCAGCTGGGCCATCCAGTTCCAACACGGGACCGCAAAGTCCACATTTCCATCCATTTGCCGGATCGGATATCCATGTGAGCTCTGCCTATCCAACCTACAGCACATATCCGACATATTCGAACCTTCTGCCACCGCATACTCCGAACTCGGCTCCACCTCCACCGGATCCGCTCATGTTCCAACACTTTATGCAGACCCAGCAGATGCTGATGAACTCGATTACACAGTGTAATCAGTTGCTCTGGATTCAACAACGGGAGATCAACAATCTCAACAATGCCGTGTTGTTGGTAAGTATTGAGTGGTAAAAACATTGTGAACAGTTTAGGTTTAATCAATAACTCTCCTTCACGCAGCTCCAGGAACGCATTCTCAACAGCGCCAACAACAGCATTCTGATGAACGATAGCGGCCACGTTCCCGGGGCAGGTGTTCACATCCGTGCCGAGTCGACGCCTCCGAACAATTCTCTCAATTCAGCGCAAAGCATGACCGGATCTCTGTACGGGCGCGCACGCTCTGAGCAACCAACTATGGCCCTTCATCAAGGGCCAACCTCCCCGTACCACACGATCCCCCCGACTCTACATCAACCCTCGTACGGTAGCCTTATTGGCACCAATCATTTCACTCCCTATGTTCCATCTACCACCCAACATCAACAGCAACCGCATCAGCAATCCACCCAGCAATACTCGATCAATCAACAAATCCAACGTAATAACACTAACATCTCGAATTCTAACGCTAACGCCGCTACCGCTAGCAGCAGCAGTAGCCACCGTAGCTATCGCAATCTCAGACATGTTAACATTAACACTGCTAACAACGCCATCTACGAGCAGCAGCAGCTTCACCACCAGCTGTACGATCATCAGGTCCCCCTGCATTCGAATAACTTTATGAATCAGAACGGCACCGGTGGCAATGATGATTCGAATCTGCAATCACAGCAACAGCAATCGTTCAACAATGCTTCCGTTAGCGGCGGCGGTAGTCTCGGTCCATCAAACATGATCAACAATTTGGCTAATGGACCGTCGACGGGAGGAATGCTTCCACCGCCGCAGTCGGCAGCTTGCTTGAATAATTTGAACAACAGCAGCAATCTAAACAGCAATACCCAGCAGCAGACCCAGGCCCTGAACAATCAGGTGCTGCCGGGGGTTCGTGCCAACAACTACTGGGACAACTTCCGAAGGTAATCGCGAACCTTTCGGTTCACCGAAGGCTCAATGCTGGGAAACCTATTTTTCTAGTCACACACAAAACATCATGCAAACAAATATCATTTCTTTCGTGCCGTAGATGTAGTAAGTAGCAGTGTAGTTTTCCCATCATTCGATGATGTAATCATGTAAGTGTAAGCAATAGTTAGGATGTAGTCCGTTCGGTGAACATTTCACTCTCTGGTGAGCGCTTTGCATTTTCCATTCATATTCATGTCCTTTGGACGGCTCAAAACACGCCAAACACAATTACGTTCCTCTCCCGCTTTCCCACTCTGCTACTATTGGGCTGTAGTAAGTCTGTAGAAATGTCTCGACATAGTGGTTCATCATGCTTTGAGTTTTACCAATGGTAAGTGTTGTTTGGACGGTAGTGTTGTGCTTGATTGGTTTAACCTGGATTGTTTTGGCTTTATTTTCCATACTAATTTTCCTCTAATCAGTTTGACGTTAAAAGTCAGACAAACGACGCTTCTGGCGAGCAGAGTTAGATGAAAAGGGTCATACGATTTAAGGGCCTCTTGAATTTCATCTGCTCCGGCTATTTCGAATGTCCGCAGCCAGTGGCATTTTACCATACTGTAGCACACATGTTTCCAGTTCATAAGAAAGGCAGGAAACAAGACAACTATTCGAACTGGTTATCATGGATCCTCTTCGCTCTCATTGTAAGCAGTATTTGTTCGCGCATAAACACGGATTGATGGTAGGACGCTATGCTACTACTACTACTACTACTACTACCAAATTATTATACCTAATTTCGTACACCATGAAACGTATAGTTGAAAGAGTGTAGACGGATGTCATTTATACACTTTGAGAAAAATTCTATCGTTATACCGACAATGAAATCATGGTCAAGAAGACTATTACAATAACCATGAACATGGACGAATTTACCACGTTCATGGCATTCTTGACTATGATCATGGTAACAAGGACTATTCCGACATTATGATAACTGTTGAACTTTTTTTAATGGCAGTTTTGACCATGATCATAGTCGGTTCAAAATCACTATACCGCAATAGTCATCCCAACCCCCAATTATGGTAAAATTGACTATCGAATTTGTCTCTGTGCAGATTTGTCAGCAGCTTTCGACAAGTTCAACCACTCGAATGCTAGCACAAACAAAAAAACACAAATAAAAAAAACAAAAAAAAAACTTCAAAATATCACTATTATATAGTAATCAAACCGTATATTTCAAAAATTTTTTTTTTTTAATCAGTTCGTTTATTTGTTAGGCTCAGGCGTGTGTAACACTTTACGGAGCCGATATTCAATATTGTTATTTACAATGTACAATTTTTCAATTTTAGTAAAGTGGGGTGCCAATTACTCGTGGCTAGCTCGAGGTTAATGGGTCACATTATTGTTTGGAAGGGGCTAGGCAGGTAACTTATTTCAGGTATTTGTTGCTGCTCATGGTTGCGACATCTTCCAAATCCTCGGTCTCTGTAGTCCCTTACAGGAACTAATCTGCAGATGGGTGACCACAGCTTGCTGGGCAGGTACAAGTAGCACGGAAACAAAAGGATAATATAACTGGGACACAATGGCAGGGAATTTACTAGAGTGAAAGGGAGGGGGTGATGACATTACACTCTTAGATCAGACAAACAAAGGAATTCGTAAATCGCTTGCATGTAGGGAAGATCATGCATTCCCAAAACATCTCTTACTTCGCGGAAGGGTTGTCTACCTCGGGCCACAAGGGTATCCAATAGTCGTGCTCTGGAGGCATCATTACCCGGGCAATGCCAAACTGCGTGATCGATGTCATCATAACCGGTTCCGCACCTACATATGTTGCTATCGACGAGGTTAATTCTGTAGAGATGTGCGTCTAGCGAGTAGTGGTTGGACATAAGTCTTGACATCACACGAATGAAACCGCGACTTACATCCAGACCTTTGAACCACGATCTCGACGAAACATTTGGAATAATGGAATGTAACCACCGCCCAAGAGAATTACTTGTCCAAGCGTTTTGCCAACTTTGAAGAGAACTCTGACGTACTAATGGGAAAAATTCATCATGTGAAATTCTTCTTTCAAAAATCTCGCCTTCTTGTGCGCCCACCTTTGCTAGAGAGTCCGCCTTCTCATTGCCTGGAATTGAGCAATGTGAGGGGACCCATACAAAGGTAATTCTAAATGATCTTTCGACCAACGCACACATCTGCTCCCTTATTTTTGAAAGAAAGTAAGATGAGTGCTTAACTGTTTTCATCGACTGGAGAGCCTCAATAGAACTGAGACTATCCGAGAAGATGAAATAATGGTCTACGGGCATGTCGGAAATTATCCCCAATGCGAAATTGATTGCTGCCAGCTCAGCAACATATACGGAACAAGGTTCCTGAAGTTTCCGGAAGGCAGATGAGTATTCATTGTAAACACCGAAACCAGTGGATCCATCAATGCGCGACCCATCAGTGAAAATTCTTCTATTGCAATTGACATGTTGGTACTTTTCGATGAAAATATGGGGAATTAAAATAGGTCGAAGTTGATCTGGAACTCCTTGAATAGCCTGTTTCATGGAGAGATCATAATCAATGGAGGAACTGTGATAAGGAAAGCGTACACTAGGGGGGTTATAGCATGGAAGACTAATATCGGATGACATATAGTTAATATAGATTCGTAAGAATCTTGACTGGGTACTCAATTCGAGCATTTCTTCGAAGTTTTCAATCACAAGGTTGTTACTGATTCCACACTTGATCAGTATTCTAGATGAGAGCTCCCAGAAGCGGTTCTGTAAGGGTTTTACTCCTGCCAGAACCTCCAGGCTCATATTGTGCGTTGAATGCATACAGCCAAGGGCAATACGTAGACAACGATATTGAATGCGTTCCAATTTGATGAGGTGGCTATCTCTTGCCGAGAGGAAGCAAAAAGAGCCATATTCGAGAACTGAAAGAATAGTTGTTTTGTAGAGTTTAATGAGGTCTTCCGGGTGAGCACCCCACCATGTCCCGGAAATTGATCTTAGAAAATTGATCCTTTGTTGACATTTCTGTTTTAAATACGCAAAGTGATTACTCCAAGTGCATTTTGAATCAAACATGACTCCAAGGTATTTAAAGGTCAAAGATTGGGTAATGTCTCTTCCCAACAGCTTGAGACGCAGTTGGGCTGGGAACCGCTTTCTAGTAAACACTACCAATTCGGTTTTATGCGGTGAAAACTCGATCCCCAAATTTCTGGCCCAGATGGACAGATTATCTAGGGAATTTTGCAATGGTCTTTGCAAGATTTCCGCACGTGGACCTCTAAAGGAGATCACAGCATCGTCTGCAAGTTGTCTTAGCGTGCATCTATTTTCCAAGCAGTTATCAATATCTTTAACATAAAAATTATAAAGCAAGGGACTTAAACATGAGCCTTGGGGTAAGCCCATGTAGCTAATTCTGGAAGTTGTCAGTTGACCCAGATTAAAGGTCATTTGTTTTTCTGACAGTAAATTATACAAAAAGTTATTTAAAATTCCTGGTAAACCACTACTGTGCAGACTATCTGCCAGTATATCTATGGAAACTGAATCAAATGCGCCCTTAATATCCAGAAATACTGAAGCCAATTGCTCCTTGTGTGCAAAGGCCAGTTGTATATCAGATGAAAGCAACGCTAAACAATCGTTTGTTCCTTTGCTCTTTCGGAAACCAAATTGCGTATTTGATAGCAGGTTGTTTGATTCAACCCAACGGTCAAGTCTTGATAGGATCATTTTTTCTAACAATTTCCTTACGCATGATAGCATAGAGATCGGACGGTAAGAATTGTAATCAGACGCTGGTTTCCCAGGCTTTTGAATAGCTATTACTTTAACCTGCCTCCATGCGGGTGGAACTATATTTAATTCCATGAGAGTGTTATACAGGTTAAGTAATCGTCTTTTAGCGATATCGGGGAGATTTTTTAGAAGGTTGAATTTAATCATATCGCTTCCCGGAGCAGAGTTATTCGATGAAAGAAGTGCCATTGAAAATTCCAACATTGTGAATGGTTCGTCCAGAGAACCGTTATTTCGGGTAGTATCCCGTAAATTCGGTTGTGTTGGGACAGAGTCTGGACAAACCTTTTTAGCGAAGTCGAATATCCACTGCATGGAGTATTCTTCACTCTCATTGGAGGATGAGCGGTTTCGCATGTAACGAGCCTTTCTCCAAAGCGTTGTCATCGAGGTTTCTCTAGATAGTCCCTCTACAAACGAACGCCAGTAATTGCGTTTCTTTGCTTTGAGTAAGTTTTTAAGCCTTTTTTCAAGCTTGAGGTACTTATCAAAAAGCTCACATGTTTCATGTCTACGATAATCTTTAAACGCATCGGATTTCTCAAGATACAACTTAGTGCATTCGTCATCCCATCCAGGGGTGGCGGGTCTTCTTTTGAGGGATGCACTTGGAACACGTCGTTTCTGAGCTTCTAATGCACTTTTGTACATCAGGTCGGAAAGGAAACGATACTCTTCTAATGGTGGAAGAGGATCGGTAGAATCAATACCAAGGGTTACCGCCGATGCAAAATGTTGCCAATCAATATGCCTCGTGAGGTCATAAGGAACATGGATTGACTGGTCTGTTTTATTAAAACTATTTGTGATTGAGATAATAATTGGTAAGTGATCACTACCATGGGGATCATTGATTACCTTCCACAGACAATCTAATGATAGTGAGTTAGAGCACAAAGATATGTCAAGTCGACTCTCCCTGGCAGGAGGTTTTGCTATTCGTGTCGCTTCCCCAGTGTTCAAGATGGTCAAGTTGAAATCGTCGCATAAGTCATAGAAAATACCCGCTCTGTTGTCATCGTATTGTTCGCCCCAAGCAGTACCGTGGGAGTTCAGATCGCCCAAAATAAGAACTGGAGATGGAAGTAATGTAATTGAACTCCAAAGTTGACGGCGGTTTATTGATGCCCTCGGAGGGACATAGACGGAAGCTATGCAAAGATCTTTATTCTTTACATTTATTTGGCAAGCGACGATTTCAATGCCTGAGATTATTGGGAGTGAGATTTTATAGAAGGGGTAGCATTTTTTGATCCCCAGAAGTACGCCACCATATGAATCATCTCGGTCCAGGCGAATAATGTTAAAATCGTGGAAGTTTAATTCATCTTCGGATGAAAGCCATGTTTCACAGAGAGCAAATATATCACAATCAGAATTGTGAATCAAATACTTGAACGAGTCTAATTTAGGTATTAGACTGCGACAGTTCCATTGTAATACGGTGATCATATCTTGATCCTCACTCGACAAATTATTCATCGAAAGATATGAATTCACCAATAAGGGGCCATGATACAGTCAATTGCTTGAAGTAGTTTCCAACTATCGGAGCGGTGAAGCATCCGAAAGGCCAAGAGCATTTAAAATGTTATCCACAATGTCCACAATCTTACCTCGCTTGGACGGGATATTTTTAGAATTGCGAGAAGACGTAGATTTTGGTTTTGGCAACCTCTTACGGTTACTGTTATTAGGGTAGCGGCGGGTTGGCCGAAATCCACTCTCATCGGCTTCGTCAGAGTCCAGTTCATCGGAAGACAAAATCAAGAAAGGATTTTCATTTTGAGCGGCTGATACAGACGATGCAGACGCTCCGTTTTGCGACTTTAACATTTCTGCATACGTCTGCTTGGAGCGTTCTTGTATAGAACGTCTCACAGTACCAGTGCGCTTCTTGTACACGGGGCAGTTCTGCAGATCGTGGAGAGGCTCTTTGCCACAGTAAGCACACTTGGTTGCTTCCTGTTGGCAAGCATCCTCTAGATGCCTTTGGCCGCATTTGCCACAACGGGGCTTGTTGTCGCAAAAAGTAGCCGTATGACCCAACTGTTTGCACTTGGTACAATTAAATACCTTGGTACAAAAAGGCGCACTGGGAAAAAACCTTTATCAATTTCAACAAATTTTGGGAGAATTGATCCGGCGAAGGTCACTTGTAGCGAGTCCGACGGTGAATACGTCTATTTTCCATCTACCATTGATCCTGCATGCAATTGTTTGCATTCCAGAATTTCAATGGTAAACGAAGTAAAATTTGTAAGTCGCCCCTTACCTTCCATAACGTCTTCACACGTCAGGCTCGCTGCAGAAACCACACCATCTATCTCCACATCTCGAGATGGGATTTTGACGTAGTAGGGCACATTATAACCTTCGTCACTAGCAATTTCATTTGCAATTTTATACGTAGGTGCAGTGACACGCAGCTCTTTGTTTCCCCGGTTGACCTGATGAAATTCGGTCCCCGGATAACGACGCGTCAAATTTATTTTTATGCCCAAAAAGTCTAGGGCTTTCACTTTCTGCCAAAAAGTAGACAACCCAAGGAGAGGGCAGAAGACGGCTGATAACAGCGCGCCCTTTTTGCGTTTTTGGGAGGCATGTCAGACCCCGTAGAATCATCCATGAAAAAAAAAACAAATTAGGGGACAAAAAAAATAAATTATATAAAACAAAATAAAAATCAGATGATTTTTTTTGGACCACCCTATGCCGAACGATTTACTATATGGGAGGGAGATACAACAACACACTAGCAGATGAGGGAACAAAAAACAAATGTGCTACTTGCCGTTTGCCAGTATGGCACCTTCTGCTGTTATTCGCAAACAAAGTTACCGCTTACTGACCGGGCAGTGGATGGAGCGATGACCTTCCTTGCTGCGATGATGCTTATGGGGTTTCACTTTTTCCCTCGGGTGTTTAACGATGGTACTGGCTGGACAGATCATCCGGCGGACTCGGCCGGGAATGTCTGCTTCCCTGAAGGAACGTCAATTGGATATAGGCGGTTCAAACAGTGCACTAATTTTATTCACCGCGTTGTTAATAGCGAGTGGGAAAAAAAAAACAACCAAAAGAGGTAGTGCGGGGTGCGAAAAAAAACTGAACCGAAGCTCTTTCAGCGTTCGATGCGGAATGTTCACTGTTAATTATATTATTATTATTATTATTGCGATGGTGGTTATGAATACACTAAGTTGTTGTTGTTGTCTTTTCAATAAAAATACATAAACATACAGTGTTGCCAGAAGGGCCAAACATATTTAGGGGTAAGAATGTCAAATGGGTGAGGGGCGAGATTGCAAATTCTATCACTCCTCCTCAATGGTTAGACACCACACCTTGACTTGGTCGCTCATCAAACAGTCTCAACTGTTCCGCAAACTTTTGATGCTTCACAAAACCAAACGTCTTCGTGAGAATGTCTGCTCTGATCCGTAGTACAGTTCTGGAGCACCACCTCACCTCTATCGCACAGATCTCGAACAAAATGATGCTTAGTTTCGATGTGCTTCGAGCGCTTGCTGGATCTCTCCGAACGGGCAAAGCTCAGGCATCCCTGGTTGTCTTCATTAATCACTGTTGGTTTCACTTGTTCTTTGTCAAAATCTTCTAGGAGTCGCCTCAGCCATACAACTTCCTGGCACGCTTCGGCCAGACCGACGTATTCGGCCTCCTTTGTCGATAGCGTCACACAACTTTGCTGACGGCTCACCCAGCAAACAGCTCCTCCTCCATAGTACACCATGTAGCCTGTTGTTGACTTCCGGGTGCTCTTGCCTCCTACCCAGTTCGAATCCGAAAATGCCACCAGTTCTTCAGCCTTCTTGCCTCCATGTTCCAGCCTTCATTCTTTGATACCTTTCAGGTATCGCAGCACGCGCTTCGCAGCGGACCAGTCCGCCTCCGTGGGTGCGCTAAACTTCCGGCCAAGAATCCCAACGCTCGTTGCAATATCTGGACGGGCACACACCGCTACATAGAGTAGTGCGCCGACCACGCTCCTGCTCCATGGGCGTTCTTGCCGTCTACGCTTCGCTTAGACCTACTCGTAAAACCAGCTTGTCAATGTAGTTTGCCAAACTAACACTGAACACGTTGTTCTCCCTTCGAGCTTTCAGCCCTGGGAAGTGCTTGACATCTCCGAGATTAACAATATCAAAGTGATTACTAAGCTACTTCTGAACGCGAGTTAAGTCTGCCTCGCTCTCAGATCCGACGAGAAAATCATTCACGTACACGATCACGTACACCTTCTTGCCATTGCTGGTTGTCACAAATAGACACGGAACCGCTGATCTTGCTTGGAATCCTATTTCTATCAGAACGCCGGTTAGCTTCCGGTTCCAACATCGAGCGGACTGTTTCAGTCCATTAATACGTCTTCGAAACCGGCACACGATCTCCTCCTCATCGCGAACTTCGTAGTCGGGTGGCTGACGCATGTAAATGTCCTCTTCTATGTCTCCGTGGATTTCTTCTCATGTAGATAAACGACGGTGAAACGGCTATAGTCATCGATCATCGTCATCAGAAACCGTTTATCGCCGGGCGTTGTTGTCCGCATTGGCTCGCACAGATCAGTGTGCACCAAGTCTAAAACTTGTGATGACTTCCTCCCTGCGACTTTGGGAATCGGGTTCCTCGCTGACTTCCCCTCGAGACACGGCTCAGAGCACTCTCGGATATCACAGCATACCGATGATGCCCAACTCCTCTTCGCGAATCCTTTTGATCGCGTCCGGATGCCTATGTCCCAAACGCCAGTGCCACTGATGCTGACAATTAATGGTGTGTGCCTTACCTTCAACTTTCTTCGACTATTCTGCTAGCTTCAGCCGGTACAGACAGCCAGAGCGCTCTCCTACTACCGTCAATGAGCCGGTAGCGTCACGGATCTCACATCCGTCCTGTTTGAAAACAGCAGTGAATCCATTCGCAGTCCACCGAGACTAGGCAACTTTTCAACGATGGAACGTACAAAACTTCAAAAAGCTTCACGTCGACTGCATCACCTTCACCATTCACACCGAGTACTGTACCTTCGCCGTATCCGGCTGTCTTCGCCACTTTACCATCGGCCAAAATAACGTTTGGGCCGGTTTTCTTCTTGAGCGTCGAGAAAAAACATTCGTCGAGCAACTTTGACTTCACTAGTTCCACAGTTAAGTCAGTGTCCGGACGACCCTCTAAGGCTGTTACTAACCCGCCATAGGAGTCCGGCACACTTCGAAGAATCATGGCGATTCGCAACGGTTTTTGCACATTTAAATCAGCTGTCGACAGCCTATCGTACAGCTCTTCGGTTTCCTGGAAGTGTTTCTCCATCTCGCACAAGTTCAACGAACACCATTTCTTCAACAACGAAACGCGAGAAGTCATCGTTGTATTTTCGTGGTACGTACGCAGTTGTTCCAAAAAAATTTCGCATCTTTCGCACTTTTTACCAGGCTAAACTGGCTGTCTTCAACACACAACCGGATAGCAGCGCGAGCTTTTTGTTCGTCTTTCTTCCACTTCGCCGTCACCTCAGCCGGTTTTGCGTCGGCAATTACGTACCATAACTCTTCCCGCATCAACAAAATGTCCATGCGGAATTTCCAACTCTGCCAGTTGAGCTTTGCAAACGCAAGTTTTCCTAAGTCTGACATCTTTTCTTCACACAAGAGACACTCGCGACGCAAAACAACAAACAGCACCGTGGGATCACTTTTTCGCAATTTTTTCTACCTTCCGGTACTTACTCTGGGCTCATAACCTGTGGGCGGACAGATTTCACAGAGCACTAGAAGACACACGCGTATTGGCTTCGGAAGGATGAAAATAAAATACACAAAGTTGTTGTTGTTGTCGTTTCAATAAAAAAAACTCATAAACATACAGTGTTGCTAGAAAGGCCAAACATATTTTAGGGGTAAGAATGTCAAATGCGTGAGGGGCGAGACATTGCAAATTCTATCAGCTACCGCGTGGTTTGATGCGGGTTGAAAAAAAAAACGTAGTGCGGAGTGCAAAACAAACTCGACCGAAGCACTTCAGCGTTCGATGCGGAATGAATTTGTCCTCGTTACACATGATCAATCTTACGCCTGGGATGATAGTTCCGATGAAGATTGGCCCGGATTCGATCAGTCATGAACAAACATCGAACGGTTTTCATGACTAAAAAACTTCCGGTGTTTTTTCAACACCTCATCAGCTTTGACAAGTGGACAACTGGAAAACGGAAGAAAGTCGACGGAAAACATCATCGAACCTCCAGAGGTGATCACAGCACCACCAACGATAGATCCTGATTAGGATGGCAGCTTTTTTGATACTGACAGAAATGTTGAGGATACACGGAAAACGTCGAGGCAGAGGACTAAAAAAGAAATTCGGAAGTTGGACACCGCAAGAAAACGGCGTCTTGCAAACAATGTAATTATGGAGAATTGTGGCTGTAGTAGGAGTGTGCCACACTGGCATCCAAAGATGACAGGATCGACATGAATAAATCCTTTTGGGACCTGGACGCGGCTGGCCAGAAATGCTTCATACGCGATAGAGTTAACCGAGTAACTGTTGAAAGACAAAGTCGGTATCGTTTTTCAGCATTTTCGAAAGCGTCAT
The DNA here is from genome assembly GCA_024533555.2 of Aedes koreicus. Classification (NCBI taxonomy): domain Eukaryota; kingdom Metazoa; phylum Arthropoda; class Insecta; order Diptera; family Culicidae; genus Aedes; species Aedes koreicus. The sequence continues at coordinate 70,159 of JAHHFK020003073.1, forward strand.
TCATAAATTTTCCCTCAACCATATATCGTCAAGATAAGACATGCTAATGTTAAAAAAAGGGTCCTTTTAAGACAGCGTAACAAAGGAAGCAAGTTTGCTCGGATGGATTCTATTTTGAAGAGTATTTAGAGTATTACGTAAAATCCAACCAAAATAAATTGATGGGGAAAGAAAAACAACATTACCTAAAACCATTATACCGTTAGTGGACGAAGGTAAGAAGCCATTCTAGATTGAATAGCCAAAACAAGTCCCTCGTCGATGAATTTGGAATTCGGTATGCCTACTGTTAGACTGTTTTGTTGCATTTTCATTTTACGTTGATAATACAAAAATTAAAAAAAAAAAAACAAACGTCTTCTTAAACTATCACATTACGTTATGTTGTAATCTCTCTAATGAAACATTTTCAAACAAGAACGATAACCCAAATGAATAAACTATACCATGTGTGGTTTGGATGATACCTCGAGTAGATCGTTTTGAAATTAGCGTTAGTATGGCTTGCTTCTTATGGTGGGACTGATATGCGATTATTTTTAAGATGGGACAAACTGGCCCAATGTTGTTTTCATTTTTCGTCCGAACAAACTACCCAAGTTTTTCATTAAAACGTAAAGAACAACAATAATTAGGACAATTAACAATCATAACTCAAAAGCACCGAAAAGTCATAAGGGACTGATATGCGTTTCTCGGCAGTGCACTCCTGTTTCATTTGAGTACAATTGTAACTATCTCTTTTTCTCTCACGGAAATGTTATTCAACTTTCGTAGAAAGTGGATCTACTCATAAATTGAGTAGATCCACTTTTTAACGAAGAATGAGTAACATTTCCGTGAGAGAGAAAGAGATAGTATATAATTGTAATAAAAAATTGAGTAAAATGAAACGGGTGTGTACATTGTAGAGCGGATACGGTTCCATTCTTGTATGGAAATCGATAAAAATCCCCGAATGGATTTTTTAGAAGCCGTTGTTGTAGTTTCATATTTACGTGACTTTCAGTCTGAGGGTGGTTTATCATGCCAGCGAGACGACCTGGACCCTGAATATCGAACCATGGGCCGGTAATAACGGCTTGACTTCCATTCCGAAGGAAAACGTGATCATTTGCAGAAGCTTTTACTGCTTGTAAACAGAAGTTGCATTCACGAACAACTGTTTAAAATATTCATCAGTGTTCGATTAGTAAACGTCGCGTCACGCTAGAGATTTCATTCTGTCCGTTTGGACAATCATCGTACGGGGCTTTCGGAGAAAGAAGCTCGCATTGGTCGTGTCTTTCAGATGTTTGCTGTCCTTTTTAAAAAGTTCGTATATTGAACATCATGAATTTAAGAAAGGTTCATCGTCAAGATCTAACTGAAACTCTTGAATCCCAGTTGTCAACGCTATTTGATATTCATAATAGCTCCAGTCACATAAAATGACAATGAAGATACAGAGTGTGAGGGTTATTTCGAGAGTCGAAGTGACGTTTATCAATGGGTGAAGTGAGAAAAGTCACCTGCAGTGACGTGACTCTCCATTTGATTTACCCAGAAGAGTCTCGTCACTGCAGGTGACTTTTCTCACTTCACCAAGTGACAAACGTCACTTCGACTCTCGGAATAACCCTCTGTAACTAAAAGGAGTCCCAGTCTGGCGGAATAAAAGTTCAGTTATTCGCATCCCGAAATATACCATACAGTTATTTAAAAAAAAGTTTTTACTTATCTTACAATTTAATTCATAAAGCTATCATTTCCATATTAAAGATGATATATAAGTTTAAATTTTAAAAACTTTTCGACTTATCGCTATTGCAGTCCGTTAAAACCTACAATTTGTACATGAGCGCTTAAAAAGTGCTGTTTGTCTTTTTTCCATTAGCAAGATTAAAAATAAACTGCCTTAGCTCAACAAAGTTAACACATTAAATAATTGGTCACGGATGGAAACACAGGATATTGATTTAAAAAAAAAAAAAAGATGGCAGCCTCCACAATGGCAAATGAAGAAAAAATAATCATTTTGGCAACAGCATCTACTCCGCTCAGCTCCATTCAACGCACATTTTCTTTATTTTCTCGCTTGATTCTGCGAGGATATTGAGAAGACGTCTGGTTTTGTTCGACGTGGTCGCTGCCGTCGGCTTCATTACCACAAACCGCATCGGTATCTTGCACAAACTGTGTCATCGTTGTTTGAGTGCCTCCCTTGCTGTGCTTCATCCGGCTCATCTTGTTCTCGTCGGCACATTTGGTTGTAATCGCGGTCCTAACCATCGGCTCCGACACGTGGCAGGTCTTCGCCACGATGGCAATTATGTCAGCGATGATCTTTTGGTCCAGCTTATCTTTTACAGGTTTGGCGCGATCTCCCATGAAAGCGGGTGAGGGGCGGCCGGTAAGAGTATGCGATGCCAATACTTCCCGTGAGAACAAAGTCATGAGCAGTTTTCGGGTAGCAGCTTTGTAGTTGGTCCAATTGATTGCACGTAGGACTTGCTTCTTCACTAGGGTATTGTTGGGTCCAATCGAGGTCACTTCGGTTTCGTCGCTGCCTTCTTCGTCGTTCCAATCTTTCAGCATTTCGCTGACGGCTGCCCCTTTATTGTTGTTTGAAGGGATACTCCCGTGGGACTGAATACTGGCATTACTGAGACTCAGTGCCGAGGAGGATAGTTTATTGGTAAAATTGAGATTCTTTGGTGTAGATGTTACTGAATTAACTGAACTTTCTTCGTGTATTGTGAATTTACTTTGACTATACGACATGTTACTTTCGTCTTGAACACTAATATGGTCGATTTCCAGGTGGGTACTATCATTGGAAATGGTGGGTTTCTGGGCAACGGATTCGGCCACACTCGAAGCCATATCTCGACTTTCGTCTCCACCTGTACCGAGCACTACGTAGCTGGAAACGTTTTCTTCCGGGTTTTTGACGACTTCGGTAATCTCGTACTTGTGAACGGCATCCACTTTGGCTACCATCTGTTTAAGTGTTTCCGAAAATGCACTTTGCTGTTCCATCATGTCGTACGTGAGTTTCCGGCTGTATTCGCTTTCCATTCGAATAGATTTCTGTTCAGCAATAATCGTTTCCAACAGCGACAGAATCTTGGTTAATTCTGGCTGACTTGAACGGCTACCATCCTGAGGGAAGAATCTCGTGTCGGTTTGAGTTTGCTGATCGAATGTCATCGGTGGAGGTTTAGCAAACGATACGGGGTTTGTAGTCTGAACAGACACCACCGAGGGCGATGGGGAGATTATCCGCTCTGTCTTGCAGTTGTTTACCCAATTGGCGGTAGCTATCTGCGATTGTAATGGCATAGGTTCAAACTCAGGACTAGCTGGTTCCAGTTCCTCTGTATCCGTTGAAGCTGCTTCTATACGACGACGTTTCGTCTGGTGCTATAATGTTACTATCAATATAAAACCACATTTTAAAACAGAATTCAGAAGCCTACCTCTTGATTTGTATTTGCGTGGTATTTTTCCTGTGAAGTGATCATTTTTCGATAATGATTGTCGGATGCCATCTTACGCAATTGCTTCGCCTCAGCATCGATGAACTGTTTATTATCTGAACATAAATTTATTATGATTTATTGAAACAAATATCCAATAAGATCCTCAACTTACCGGAAATGATAACCACCGTCGCTTGTTGTACCCTTTTGTCCCGCCGTACAAAGATAGTCATTCCTGTCTGGATCGTCTGTCGGGAGTTTCCTGATTCGCTTTGGAGTATCAGATCACAAGAGTCGATCACTGAGTAAGTGTTCGGTTCTCCAATTGGTGCTTCCCATTCCACCAGAAGCCACATCTTGATCGGCGGTGGTTGCATCTGCTGTATATGATGGTGAATTTGCTGCTGTGGCTCTTGCATATGTGTCGTCACAGTGGATAAAACAGGAGTTACCGCAGTTGATCCGCCGTTAGTAAGCACATGGTTTAAAATTATTGGATCTTTCGAAATAGACACAGGTGGATACTGTTGGTTGTGAGCCACTTTAGTGAATTGATCACCTGCTGGAACTGGGGCCACTGAAATTGTTCCTGCAGATCCACCGGCTGGCAGGAATCGTTGACCATATTTCATCGCTACATTTACCGTCTGTACCGTTGCCATACTGATCTGTAGCAGTTACCTCTCCAGTTGATTTCCAGGCAATGGGATTCCTCGTTCCACACCTTTGCCTACTTCCAAGATCCTTTGAAATCCAATAGAATCTCTCTAAACAATAGAAGACTCACGTATTCAACTGCATGGATACTAACTGGACACGGTTTGTAAAGTACGCTAATAAGTATTCGCTAACAGGTAAGAATAGTTGAAAACTTCTACCTTCGGAGATGCTTTGTTCGTATTACTGGAATTTTGATGATCCTTTCTGCAGGTACAACATTGAATGAATGAAAAGGCAGGATAAAAACCGCCAAACGCCAGATACCGCAAGACAGTATAGGTACATAGATCCAGTTCGGCACAACTACACGTAATTGTATGTAAGAGAAGTTGAATGAATACACATATATGTGTGGTTTCCAATTCAGCAGATTTTTACCAAACACGAGTTTGAGCCCCCGCTTTATAATCTACGATTTTTTTTTCTCAAAACTCTTTTCTGCAAACTGATAGCAAATCAATTTTTCAATTTTCACTCTATAAGTTATAAAACTAACCAAAACCCAAACGAATCGGTGGTCGGTCACTTCGGAACAACTTGACGTTATGTATGTAGATTAGCCCAATTGGAATTCCCAGTTGAAGTGCTAATGCTGTATCAATGGCAAATAATTACTGATCATACCATCGATGTTTTACCAACTTGACATCGAACAGAGCCGGATCAACATCGATCAACTTTCCAGACGTTTTAGTAAAGCGAGCGTCAATTTGAATCATCTGAACCGAGCCTAAACGTAATAACGAAAGTATGCGTGAGGTAGACTGTAAGTGCAGGCTGGTTTATGTTTTCTGTTTACAAAATGTGCGCGAAATGCCAACAGGAAATATGCGGCGATGACTTAGGACACGAAACTAGTAACGTGTAGGGAAGCTCATGAAGATTTGTATCTGTTAAAGCAATGTGGGATTTTGCGAAAAGTGATAAAAAATGCCACAATTACATTCGAAGCGATTTCACTGAAAAAACAGTGCTGTTTGAGGCATTTTAGGGGCTATGATGGCTGATATAGAAGTTTATCATATGCTCTTAATACTGAATTATATCGTAGACAGACATTCAAGCTCGAACAAAACAATTCAAACTAGTTGTGTAAAATTTCAAATCTAATTACGTTGGAATCTTCTTTCACAGCAGCGCTGCCTAGTCAACTTATGTCTACATTAATTCTGACAGTTTCGCTTACCAATAAAAACAAATCTGAGGTGCCATCTATCAGGTTATTGCTTCTTGATATCTTGAGGGCAGCCATGTGCCAGCCAGCCATGAGACGAAGTCGAACGTCTGTCTGCGATTATATTACGTTGGTACTATTCTGCGATTATTGTATTTTGGTACTATGTTGGTACAGTCATACCTCGATATAACGTAACTCAATTTTTATTTTCGTTACGTTATATCGAAGTTACGTTATATCGAAGCAAAAAAAATTTTCCAGAATTTTTTTTTAATCTCTTTTTTTCTATAAAAGAAATAACGTAAAATCAATGTTATTCACCCAGCAGGGTGTTCCAGCCCTTCTTACCTACGTTTTTCCAAACAAATTTAAATTTTTAATTATATTCTTTTTTTTATTTGTTTATTGATCCTTTCATCCGACATCAGAATTGGTTATTTGTTTTTGCACTGTGTGTTTCCGTCTCGCTTGAACTGATGTGATTCAGATGATGTTTGAATGTGGGTGAATTAAAAGTCAAAAGGGTCCATGGTTCCAGTAAGGATAAATTTTCGATTGTAGTTATGACACCTTCCGATCCCCGACGTGGCAGAGTGACTAATCTCCCGATATTACCATTCTTTATACACAAAACTAGAACTCAAATTCACAACAATTCACAAACCAGTACAAAATAGCAAAACAATATTCCTACACTGAAGCCTTCTTACTGCTGTTTGTGAATTACGATGTCCATTAGTACGTATCTGGCGCAGCAAGAACTGTGTAGTCAGTGGCCAATTGTTCTCTTCCGCGTATCTGATTACCAGATCGAACCCATTTAAGTCTGCTTCATCCAACCCTTTTACATATTCGTCATCATCTCCAAAACACACAGATTGTGACCTGCGTTGGCATTGACTGCATTGTGTCGTCACCGGCATATGAATGTCTTCGTTAGCATCTTTGTGAAGAACAGTTGCGATGTTCTCATCATCGTCCAGCTTTTCGAATCCGGCATCCTCTTCGTCGATTTCTTCGCTCTGTGCTATCTTCTCACCAATGCTTCTCGGCGTGTTTCTTATGACGGACAGCGGTACATCATCCTCATCCTCGATTTCACGGGCATTGTAAAGCATGTTCCAAGATTTGCGAATCGAGTCAGCTGGAACTACCTCCCTCGCTTGAGCAACCCAAAAAGATGACGTCCTTTATGTTGTTCTTCTTCACGCACTCGTCAAACTCTCCTCCACGAATTTGAATTTCCTGCATGATCAGATTCCAGAAGCGCGTTTTAATCATCTGAATGATATTTTGGTCCATCGGTTGAAGAATGGCGGTGGTGTTTGCAAGGAGAAGGATGGTAAAAATTGATCCATCGACAGTTTTTAGCTCATCTGCATTGTAATGAGCTGTGCAATTGTCCAACACAAGGCCGCTCATAGAGGAAGTCCTTTTGACTTGAGGTAGGCGGTCACTTTCAGGACGGATTCCCAAAAAAAAAACACTCCTTAAAGAGCTCCTTTTCCATCGTCCAAGCGCTCTTGGATACCCTGTAGTATACAGGCAACTCCTTAAGATTTTTGAGTGCTCGAGGTCTGTGAGACTTTCCAATCAACATTAACGGTAATTTGAGCGACCCATACATGGTGCATCAAGGCATGAACGTGATCCGGTCTTTTTTGATTTGGTGTCTCTCTCATCATTTGTTCATATTGGAGATTTCTTAAAAAGGAGAACCAGATGTAGAGAGCTTTGTCAACCTGTGGGTATCGAGGATTCTTGAAACGCTTTCGTTTTGCTATAAATTAAAAACAAAACATGTTAAATTGTTTTCACGGAATATCATTTATGTGTCTTTCACGTGTCCTTTGTATATTTCGTGGTGTAGATGGTAGAGGCAGACCGAACTTTATACTTCTTCATTATTTCATTCATCGAAACACCATTTCCAAGATTTTGAATAATTTTTATTTTATCCGCTAGTAGTAAACCAACACGGTTATGTTTTTTGCCTTGTTTACGCATCACACGATCCATTTTTCAAAAAACCTCCGACTTCGAGGGGTACGCCACTTTGCGCTTGCACATTGGATCGCTGCAAATCCTTATCAAATTCACAAAAAAAAACCATCGCTCCCACTATCGCCATTAATCACAACAGTATTATGAATCGCGAAATTCATCGCGTAATCGCGTGTCATCGTCACCGATTTTTACTCGAATCGCGAGCAGTGATATTGATGTCTGGCAGCCATGATCTTTATATTTGAGCTACCCTTTTCTATTCTGGCAACAGTGTCCAAATTTGTTTTGATTATTTCGAGCAAGTGAATCCAAGCAAGCAGGTTTTCCGAAACTAAATCAATAGTTTTGTTTATGTTTGTCTCGGTGCTAGTGGTTGCAGGCCGAATAAATGGCTGCGAAATATGTCTCGAAACGGCTCAGTACAAACAAATACATAAGACAAAAGACATACTAGACAAAAGATATCCACTTCGCGGCGTTTTTTTATCACTTCGTTCAGATCGAGAACCTGAAATTCCGCAAGCGACAAAATTCGGCTTCTGCGCTCATTTCGTTAAATGTCATTGGTGCGGTTGCGTCAAACGCTGAACCAGTTGAAACCAAAACATTAAAATTAAAAAAAGAAGACAAAAGCTGACAACTCAGCAAATGACACTTGATCGATTTTCAAGTCGTGAAGGAGAACGAAGCAATCTTTAATGTCGTTTTAAATGTCGGTTTTAAACCTGGGTCAGGTGTGACTCTGACTCCCAGAGCAGAACACAAAAGCATATGAATACCTAATTTTGATCTTGATAACTGGCCTTGGTATTAAAGAGCTCAGATTAAGAGGTAAAATACCTAAGCAAAATACCTAAGAATTGCAAGCAAAATGTCTCTAGAATAACTAAACTTGATATTCCGGATACCTGGGTAAGTATCTGGTCACCTTAGAGGTATTATTATGGTATCGTCTTACCTCAATTCGGTATTCGCATGACATTGTGGGAACAATTTGATGGTATTATCCTCAGGTATTTTACCTCTTAATCTGAGCTCATAAATACCAAGGCCAGTTATCAAGTTAATCGCTTCTGCTCGGTTCGCAATTACCGAACGAAAACGGATCCAGAGTCGAGTCTGTATGATGGTATTAGCATAGACTAACTCTAAGACCAGTAGGTCCCGAACAAATACGATTTTTTTCTTGGCTCAGTCAGTACTAGCACATCGGTCCCAAGCTCGGTCCCAAGCTTAATGATGCACCCCTAATAATGAACTCACACTAACACACTCTCAAATATTCTGTCAAAATAACACAGCAAATCAAAACAAAGGCGCAAATATGTATAACAAGGTGTGGCTTAAGGGGTACTTCGGGCCAAGGGGTTCTACAACAGTGAACCAATTTCAAATCGCTAGTTGCATATTGATTGTTGGTATTAGTGCAATCGTGTAAGCTTATTTGTGAGAAATTTGTGTTTCATTCGTATAAGAGACCACCCCCACCCACCATCCCCCTTCCAGATGAGGGAAGGGTTTTGATCCATCATAAAAACCTTCCCCGGCCCCAAAAACTCCTGCATTCAAATTTTCACGTCGATTGGTTCAGTAGTTTCCGAGCCTGTAAGGGCCGGACAAACAGACAGAAATTTATTTTTGTATTTATAGATCGATAGATAAATCACGTTAATAATTTAAACTGCCAAAAATAAGGGCAAAAAAAAAGTTACGTTATATCGAGGTAAAAGTTACGTTATATCGAGTTACGTTGTATCGAGGTTACGTTATATCGAGGTTACGTTATATCGAGGTTACGTTATATCGAGGTATGACCAACAATCAATGTGCAACTAGCGATTTGAAATTGGTTCACTGTTGTAGAACCCCTAGGTCCGAAGTATACCTTGCAGTCTGCACCTTGCAATAATTTTTGCGCTTTTCGGTACCTTCCGGTACTAGTATCTTGGTTGTTGTTTTGATTCACTATGTTATTTTGACACAACATTTGAGAATGTGTTGGTGTAAGCTACGTTATTAGGGGCGAATCATTGAGCTTGGGACCGAGCATGGGACCGATGTGCTAGTCCTGACTGAGCCAAGAAAAATATCGTATTTGTTCGGGACCTACTGGTCTTAGAGTTAGTCTATGGTATGACTGTACTGTTCAGCACATAGCTAGGAAAAGTCTAAGATTTTTTTCAATGAGTAAAGTTTACCTATAACATTATTTAGTTTCTTCCACAGGCGCGTGTATTCAAATTTTAGTAGAGGTATGGTTACCCATAACTGGGTAAGTGCCTTTTGGACCGTATTGAGGGATTTTTGACTCAAAAATGAGTACTCGATATAAAGCAACTTTATTATTAGACTTCTATCGGATATTTCTCATGAATTAGAGTTCATCTATACAAACCATTGCAACCAGTAGATTGCAAATGGTCTCATCTATCCAATGATCTTACTACGTTTTTGAATGAGATATAGTTCGCGATAAATCGATGAAAACGGTCAAAAATGTTGCTCTATACCGAGGTATCTCTGTAGCTTAAAAAACAAGTGTATATCATCTAAACTCAAAGTAATTTAGATCTTTTGTTAATTATAATAAACATTGACAAGAAAAGGGCTTCAGATGGTGAGTTAACCACCTGTAAGGAGGGTGTGACCGATCTCCGGTCCTCACAACTTCTTGTTTCATGCCTCCACGAGTCATACGATCAAATAAGACTACCAGCTGAAACCTCGAGAGGCTGGGTGGCATAGAATGAGCAATGTTTTCAATTTGACAATAGTTAAGTCATGGGGTGTGACTGAGGATCATGTACCAGTAAATCAAATTGTGTATTTTCCATTCTCATTTAGTTAATAATTTCAGCATGCCTTAGGATCATATTTGCACTTCAAAAACATTTATCTTTGTAGCATGGAGCAGCATAACAAGCATTAAAGGCTCAATTTGTTCTTCAATATTTCAGCATAACATTTACATTGAAATTGCACTTTTAAACTTCAGCTTCTATTCCGTAAAACACTGTTATGCGCTTATATCAACAATCAATATGCAAGTAGCGATTTGAAATTGGTTCACTGTTGTAGAACCCCTTGGTCCGAAGTACACCTTGCAGCCAGCACCTAACTACCAAACCTAACTATACAGGTGGAGAAGAGCATAGTGTTTGTCGGTATTAGTAACGAAAAATGAGTAAACAATCCATGATTTCAGGTAGTGACGTAAAACTCCAAAAACAAGCGAATGATAACAAAGCAAGTTTAGTTTTTGTCCGCATCCTTTTAGTGCACAAGAAGGCATTTTTCAGCCAAAACCTTTTAAAAACAACATCAATTACCGAAAATAAACATTCCACCTTGTGATTTGCTGCTATTGTAAATTCTCGGAAACTTTTTCAAACAGACGTATGTCATTTTGTAAACAAAGAGGGGAAGAAAGATTCAAAAGTAAATTTCTCGAAATTCTCAGTACCCTCACATAAAGTAGCTTCACAATCATGTAAAGCAATGTTATTCCTTGTGTTGGTGGCTCAAGTTTGCATGAAAGTGCTAAGGGTTTCGAGAAATTTACGTTTGAATCTTACTTCCCCTCTTTGTTTACAAAATGACATACGTCTGTTTGAAAAAGTACCCGAGAATTGATGTTTTTGGAGATCTACGTCACGCATGTTTACAAAAACAGGCTGTGCATCATCTTGCGAACACAATGACAGTATTTTGCATAACACTAATACAACTTAACCACTTCTTCTCTACCTGTATAGACCCCATTGCCTAACTACACATATTGGCGCCTTTGTTTTGATTTGCTGTGTTATATTGACAGAATATTTGAGAGTGTGTTTGTGGGAGTTCATTATTAGGGGCGTATTATTAAGCTTGGGACCGAGCTTGGGACCGATGTGCTAGTACTGACTGAGCCAAGAAAAAAATCGTATTTGTTCAGGACCTACTGATCTTAGAGTTAGTCTATGCTTATATGCAGTATAGGCAAGTGGTGGATTGCTCAGCACACTTTTCTCCTGTGCTTTTTTTTGGTGTTTGTAGGAATGGTCTGGGAGCCCAAGTAACACCACTAGTCATATTCATGTTAATAATACACATTTTAGACCAAGCTCATGTTTTTTTCTAACGTCAATAACTTAATTTCATACACGCATATAACCGAAAAAGCGCAATAAATGTGGCATTTTTTAACATCTTTTAGGTCATACCAGATGTTTTGTAGAACATCCATAAGACAAATATTATGTTCTATGGATGCTTCCAACAGCATGCTTATAACATAATGATATGTTTTGTCAAATGTTTTGTCGGTATGAACAAAGTAAAAAATATATAAACAATATTATTTAATGGTGAAACGATATCGTAGCCAATGGTATTTTACGCGTTGAAGATGATTGTTTATAACTTTTACAAATAGGAAATTAAAAGTACTTTACGCATGGAAGTTGTATCAACATTTTATATGCGGCTCAAGGTTAGCAGTGCAATTTTCCGTTTTACCTTCCCTAATTTCATGCGCCATCGATTGGATTAAAAAACGTAGAAGGTACCCTGAATAAATTTTTATTTTTTCCTTTATGGAATTCACAAAAACCAACATGGCGTTTTTCCAAGTCTACAGTCCTACAGTACAATTCTACAGTACGGGTCAAAACATTAGTAACATATTTGATTTTAAAATGTTCGTTTTTTTCTTTTCTGCGTTTTTTGTTGTGAAATTGAACCGAGTTGTGTCAGTACGAATGAAAATACAAATACAATTTTTCTATAATGTTGTGCGTAGCTACATCTCAAAAGACTCCACCACAAATTAAGCGTAACAATTTATAAAAAATACTAAACAACCTACCAAACTGTTGCTTTAAGGTCATCTTACATCTTACATTTAGGTAGTGTTTTTTTATTCCAGTATTTCAAAAAAAAAACATATTTTCAGCCGTCACTGTATCGGATTCACAATCTATTCTGAATAATTTTACTGTTGCATGAGGATGTTAAAACATGTTTAAAATTCATCTTGAATGCAACCTATCAACATATTTATAAACATCTTGCATACACGCTATTTCCAAACAATCCAAAATGAAGTACGTTTGACTCAAATCAGTCAAAAGTATGGATACTCAAAAGTGAGTAAAGATAGTTCGTAGTGGTAAGATGACAAACAGTCACCGATGTTTTCAAGAAGTAAAATTTAAGTTGATCGAACAAAAATAGAACAAAAATGTGTTCGCTGTTCTGGTACCACGTTTGAACCGAATATGTGTGGAAGAACATTATCAAAACTTTTTCAAGACCAGACATGTTTGGTATTTCATCCTCACGACTTTTTTACAACAAACTTCTTATATTCTTTTCAAATAAGATGTTTCTGGTGTTACTTGGGAGTGGCCCTTGATGGGCGGAAGGTGCCGATGTGTTGAAGCCCGAATTGTTATTTTTGTGGGGGGCCGGGAAAATAAAAGTATATATGTGAGGGTGGGTTTTTTTTTCTAAAAGCTCAACTCGACAAAGATTTTTCACTATGGCCTAACTGACAAACGTAAACAATGGCTTTTTCCGTGAATATCTCGTCATTGAAAATTCGCCCAATAAATCCATCACGGTCATTTTGAAGAGAAAGAGTTCCCCTATCTGATAGAATTGGAGGCTTATATGAGTAGCCTTTGTGCCACAAGAAATTTACGGAGGAAGCCATTATTTACGTTTGTCAGTTAGGCCCTAATGAAAAATCTTTGTCAAACTATCAAAAGTGTTCCTCAGTTTGCCACACATGTGTATGGATTGAAAATCGAAGTGCCATAGTAATGAAACATATTCGTCTAGTGTAGCTGGCACACTTTTCTTGGCGACTTACCCTTGAGTATATGCCAGTATCGACTTAAAAAGTAGAGAGGTTATGGAATTTCGTTCAACATTACCTAGCGGAATTTTGACAATTGATCTGCATGGAACGAAATGTCACCTTCACTTACGGAATAATCGAGCGGAATGTTTTTCCAAAGTAAAAGTGACAGCTCCCCTTAGTTTGCGTGGAAACCTTACAAATTCCCATTTTATTTTTCGTTCTTTTCAGGTGGATACTGCTGCAGAAATTTCTCTTCGATTCTTTACTTTTCCGTTTCAGTGAACGAAATTTAACATGAGTTTGCGATAAAAATAGAAATTTCTTTCGAACACGATACCAGCTTTAGGGTCCCTCCATTCCTGATGGTTATTTTGATCTAAAATTGATCTGTTTCAAAAATTTAGATCTTCTTATTTTAGATCACAATAAGAAATATTGCACCGCTGATCTATTTACTGTGATCTATATGCAAAAAAGTAAATGGCAACCCGGTCAAACGAAACGTCTTCATTTTTAGTTTGAGCTATTCATATTTTGCTCCAAACCTGAACAAAAAGCAAATTGTGTTTTAAAACTGAACAATATTAGTTAGAATTCGGGGCTTTTTTTGAAATATTATTACAATTAAATTCTATAACGTTACTAAAATCAAACTAATCAGAGCAACCATTTTTTTTAGGAACCCCAGGGTGGGCCACTAGGGAAAAAAAAAGGGAAAGAAAGGGTTTACGGAACGTCCATTAATTACGTCACGCAAAAATTGACTTTTTATTACCCCCCCCCCCCCCCTTTGTCACATTTTTTGTATGAACCTTCGAATTTTTTTGTATGGATCGTCACGTTTTCTCAAACCCCCCCACCCCCTTACTGCGTGACATAATTAATGGACCTTCCCTAACAACGGATCTGATTCTTGCTAGAACACGTCGTTCTACGGATTCAATAACTCAGGAAGCTCAAGCAATATATTTCAGTGCAGCATTAGCACCACTAGCGTTACCGGAAGCATTTACAGGGGGTGCGACTCTATCTCAGATGCACGATATTTTTTGTTATGCTTTTGTGCGATGTGCGCACGCTTAGTAGATAGAAAGAAGATTTTAAAGATTTTGATGAAGATTTTAAAGATTTACTGCAAAAAGATGCAGCACGATGCAAGTAGATGGATTAAGATTCACAAGCTGAAATAAGATTTTTCAAAGATTGATTCGCTAGCGTGAGATTTTTCGATCATCTTGAATCTGGATTTAGATGTGTCGCACCCCCAGAGCATTTACGGCTATTCATACGATAACATGCAATCATCGACCGTATACGGTCTATACCGTATAAATCAGAAGGAAATGGTCGTATTGCAGATCAGCAATCTAGATCCGACTATTGATAACTATCGATCACACCCATTTTGTCGATGACCATTCCCGAATAGAATATTACCATTAGCTGTATGATATTTATTATTATACATTTTCCATTCACTGTTGTTTAATCACCATTATACGTATCATCCGTGTATAATGCTGGTGTAATGTAAGAAATCATTCAAACTTTAAACAGCCATAAATAGCGTATTCTATATATGATAATGATTTCACAAACAAGAAATTAACAGTGCCGTATAGTATATCCCTTACTCATTCATTGTATGATATAACGAAGGAGAGATATGAATTATGGTCACGATAAACAAAAAAAACAGGAAACTGTTTTAACAATACGTAATTTTTAGTTTATTATCACAAAATGTATAACTCATATTATAATACTGATCATTTTAATATGTATTTGTAAGGGAGCGGTTTCATCAGTCTACGTGAAGGGTATGTTGCAATTTAATTAAGTAGATTTTACTTTCTAACTGAATTTTAATCCACTTGTGAACAGTATTGTTGACTTTAATAATATACCTTTGATTTTCAATTGGATTGGGGGAAAAAAACGGGAAAAGTATTATTCATATTTTATCATGATTGTAGCAGTTATCATCATGATTGAAATTCTCATATAATATTACTATACTGTAACGATATCTATTATCTTTTTATATCGTATTTATTATTAAACTATGTTAACGTATATCGTAATGGTTGAAACAAATATTTTATGATATAAACAGAATTGAACGATACCACCTAAAGTAAAACTGCAGAAAAAATATTATTCACAAATTATTTACTGAATAATACACCGGAAATTTTGTTCGAGAAAAAGTCATTTTTTGTATGGTAACGATACTTAACAACCTATTAGTGTTATGGTAAGATCTTGATTTACCATAACATATATCATTGATATGATACACTTTATCTTCAGTTTATAATTGTTGGAAGATAACTTGAATAATTATGAAACGATAAATGGTATAATACCATTAAAATACTTATTTATTCGGGTTGTAGTTTCTTACGATGCAAGAAAATCGGGCAGAAACAAATGTTTTATATATAAAAGGTCCATCATCGCACTGTATTGTCAAGTGACGGGTCTCTTCATTTATCACTTCAAGCAGGAGAAGGAGAAGAGATAGGTAGAACAGGATATCGAACATCTGCCGGATGTAATGATGAGCATCAACCAATAGGTGATTTATTTTTTGCTGAAGACCCCGGTTGGCCAAGGTGAATTTAATATCTCAGGTGGTCTCAATACTGTATATGAGAATTTCAGCCATGTTTAAACGCATACTAATACAATCCATATCAAGTAAAAAACTGGTCTGGCATACTGAAGTTGTCTCCTTTACACCTATGCAACAGTACCTGTGATGTCAAACTCGCAGTTCCAATTTAATCCAAACGAGTAAAAGAGATGATTAGTTTCACACTGCCAGGCCTGTGTTCTATGTCATGGGATATGAAGCGTCAGGCTGCAAGGTTTGTTTACCAATATTTCGGGGGAAAAGTGCACGTGCTAATGTATGTAAACAAAACGTTTAGCAAAAACCGTTTCCATTAATATGTAACTCTTCACTCCTAGGCAAAAATGCAATCACCAACTGACATTATGTGCGTAATTCACTATTGAGTATTCCTTACTCTTTCGCTCCACTGCTAAATCTCATTCTATACACCGCTACTCCTCCCGTCTTCCCCACCAACTGAAGAAAATAGACCACCTGAGATATTAAATTCACCTTGCCCGGTGGCTAGTATTTTATAATGTATCCAGCACGAATTGCTCATAAAAGTCGTTATAAACGAGGGAGGAGTTCCGTTGGAGCATTTACTATGTTCTGTGGAGTGCAGATCACGAACAACAGCTTTGGTATCATGGTACTGACCAGGTTGGACCATGAAATCCACTTGACGAAGGATAACGATTATACCTCTTCAGTAAACTTGCGTTACATGCGCAAGAGCCCAAATAATGACTTCCTACAACATATTTCCCATGGGGGGGGGGGGATGAGAAAAAGTAAGGAAATAAAAAATTTAAATGAAAACTTTTGGGGAAGGAAAAAAGGGGGGGGCACTCGGCTGATTGAACCGGATTGCACCGGTGGTGCAAGTAATAGGAGACGGTGAGAATTGTCACGTCACTCTCACTCATCAGACACAGATCCGTAGATGCACCGGTGACTTACTGAATATTTTACGCTTCTGTTGTTAAAAACATCGAAACTAAAATTTAACCAACAGCTTTCGGAATGATCAACCTGAATAAAAATCGTTCAATAAATATAGTTTCCAATCGAAATTTTTCACATGACTTTTTTAACAATACTTATGGTTTTTATGAATATAAAACAAAGAGAATGACATACCACATACATGGGTGCGTAAAAAATAGACGTACAGTAAAGACCACCCATACTGTAATGGATAGTAAATTGATTCCTGAAAACTCTCGCTCAATTTCCAGATCCTACCATTCTAAAATAACTACGATGCGTCAGGAACGACTTTCCCGCTAATCCTTACCTCGTTATATCAGCAAACTGGTTGTAAATTAGAACAAACCACACTCGCTGAATAAGTTCCCGGACAAAAGTGAATGTTATATCAATATGTTTCAGTTGGCAGCAAATCGTTTGGGTGTTTTGAAATGTTGGGTTTAGATGTTTAGGGGAAATGCTTGACAGAGAATTTATTGTTGGTTAATGCAGGCACCTTCTGAGTTCTCATTTGGTTGTTAGAATAAATATTTATTAAGATGGGTTTATGGAATGTTACTAAAATCTCAAAATCCATACGGTATAAATGTAGACACGTGAATCGGTCTCATTCTCAAAAGTTTATAATCTTTTGAAGAATTCGGTATGGAGTTTTCATATTATTATGGTCAATACCATCAACGATATACCATGGCCGCTCCTTTCCATCCAAGTAGCTTTAAATTTACACGTTTTTTCTAAGTGTCCCTGGATACGTCATCTTAGCAGGAAGACATGGCCTATACACTGAAAAACGTACCTCATCGATGAGCGTCTATCAATGAGATCGTTACCCCAATCCGAACATGCCTCCATATCAGGTTTTCCGTCGTCAGCTCAATAAAACAATGCAGCGATCCACGTATGTATTTTTGAATGCATTTTAGGTGCACCGAGAACCAGAAACCATTAATGAACTTATTAAGGAAGTAATCAAAACACATAGAGTAGTTGAAGAAGTAAATGATTTGTTTAGTACTATTCTCATTGTAGATATTATGAAGCTAATATAATCCTTAGTCAAAATAGTAATCCCAACAAACATCGGTGTTGAATTAGAGCTTGTTCAAGCAAATTTGGAGAAGCTATTCAGCTGTTTCTTCTAGAATAGCTGAATAGCTTCTCCAAATTTGTTTGAACAAGCTCTAATTCAACACCGATGTTTGTTGGGATAGTAATAGTCCAATAATAACAGAATTGAGCCCAGCAATATTATATTCGACATGCTCCTCTAAATACATTCGGAATTTCCAACAGAAAACTAGTTGGCTCATTCCTAATCAAACACCAAAATTGCACAATGTTGATAAGGAATAAGTACAACGTTTAAGGGCATACGAATCTGTACTAGATATTGAATATTTGATCACATCAATTTGTATGCTTACTTGCTGTGAGCAATCGGATGGAGATCGATTCGATGTTCAATCACCGACAAACCGACATGAAACTCAATCTTCACTTTTGATCAAGAATCCATAACGACCGATTCAAATGTTCAGCGATCCCACCTGTCAAAACCTATAGAATTATTTTATCTAGATAAAATTAATTTGTCCAGACTTGCTCAGACATTAACCTTCTTATCAAGTTCCCAAGCGTGTTCGTGGCTTCAATAAATGTTCTCAGCGAACACGAAGATAGATGTCAGTAATATGATTTGAACAGAAATATTAAGACATTTTCTATTGTCATTCATGTCGGTTTGTCGGTGGTTCAATCATCAACAATCGAGATTTTTCAATTTGAAATAGCGAGGTAAGTTTGCGAGAAAGAGATAAAAGAAGGGAGAAAATACATGGAGCAACAATTCACCTTAAAGCTTATAAAAATCAAAATGCATTTTGAAAATCTAACTTTTTATTCGGTGAATATTTTCACGGTTATCGACAAACCGATGGTTTGGTAAAAACTGAGCTGTCGGTAAACAAGTGCTGATGTATTCAGTAAAGTTTGGCAGGTAAATGAAATTGATGATTGCCACCAACTTGGCATTTCAAACTTTTACCGAAAAGTTGATGGATTTTCGGCAATTTACTTTGCTGATCTCGGTGAAAAAAACTTAGCGTGTATACCTCGGTAATACAGTGACGGACAAAACAATAAGACCAAAGCTAGAATTTCATACAAAATGGTCATATTACTTTTGTCTATCATTTTTCCGAGAACCAAATTTGACAAGTTCCGGTAATTTTTTTACCGGAATACTGTAAAATTTCACCGAAATCTGGTAAATCCGAATACTGTAAAATTTTCTAAGTGTGTACACAGCATTAAGCCCTTCCATTCATAATGCATCGTAAATGACTAATCAATTTAACAAAAATATATCAATATGTAGTGGAACGTCGCTTCATCCTGATGCTGTTATTGATTTCCACTATGGTCCAAATCACAGTGACGTCACACAACAGATTTGACAGGTACTGGTGCCCTTGTGTTTAGAAATTCGTGTGTGAGAAAAAACGACGGAGAACACAACGGTGGTTGCTATCTCTTATACTCTCATGGTAAAAAGTGAGGTTAGCTTTTTCGTGTAATAGTCTAATGGATTGTCATTTTTGAGAAATCGGCATTGGAAGAGCTAATAAACGGCTAAACGGCTAATACCGTTAAATTAATATTCTAAATGGCTAATTGCGTTTATTTACTGTCCAGTATTAATAATTCTTCCTTGTTAAATATCCTGACCCGATTCATAATTTGCAATAATTTCAATAATGACATTGTATGATTATTTGGATTGGGATTTCAAAGCTTTTCTATTTTGTTCAAAATGGTTTGCTATAACTTATTTTAGTCTAACATATTTCTTATTGGATCAAATTTGAATGTAAATTTTTCAGTGATATTCCAGCAGAAACAGATGTACTGTTACTGATTTAATTTTATTTATGATTTCAAGCTATTGTTTAATAAAATAATCTCTCTTAGTGTATTTCTTTTTGATGTTTCAGTCAATAATTAATAATATCATTATCATTCTTGTTTTACCAATTAGAAAATGTCAGTTGAAAAATTCCAACTCACTAACACCGATAAGCCTGGCTCTGGTTTGTGTGTGATTATTTACTAATCACACACACGAACTAACTGCACGCTGTTATTTTACTGTTCGGTGGTGTGGTGGTGGTGTATGCGAACCTTGGATTCGAACGAATGATCATATTAATTTTATGATCGTTTACTACTATAATATCCTCGCGAAGTTCCCATCATAGAAAAAAAACATGATTGTAACACATTTTTCCAAATCTGTACAGCATAGGAGTGCACACTGCACTTTTCTCTCTGCTATATAGCTTACCATGACATGTACCTTGTGATCAAAAAGTTCCGGTAATTTTCAATTTAAAAAGGCCGCCTTTATTTTTTCGGTAAAATCTTTTTAGTGTAAGATGGCAACACTAGTTCTGATATTCTGTCAAAGTGTGAGAGCAAATTATCCATTAGTTTTGTTTTGACAACTGCTTTTGTTAGTCGAAAAATAGACGCTCGGCGATTTTTACCATGGATAAAAAATTGGAACAACGCGTTTGTGTGAAATTTTGTGTTGCAAACGGATTTTCTGCAGCGGAAACGCTCAGAATGTTGCAAAAAGCCTTTGGTGAGGACTCTATGTCACAAAATCGTACATTTGTTTGGCACAAAGACTTTAAAGAAGGCCGTGAAAGCGTGAGTGACATGCCGCGTTCTGGACGACCATCGACCTCAACTACCGATGAAAACATCGCTTCCGTGAAGAATTTAGTTATGGAAAACCGCTCAATTAGCATTCGGGAGATAGCTGCACTCCTTGATATCTCATTTGGATCGACCGAACACATTTTGACGGAAATTCTGGGCATGAAACGCATTGAAGCACGACTTGTTCCAAAAGAGCTGAATTTTTTGCAAAAACAGCATCGAGTTGAGGTCGCTAAACAGATGATTGCGAACGCAGATAGCGATCCCACATTCATGGAACGCATCATAACTGGTGATGAAACGTGGGTATATGAATTTGATATGCTCACAAGTCAACAACCAAAAAAATCACGACAAAGTCGCTCCAAAATTAAAGTTTTACTGACCGTTTTCTTTGATTTTCGCGGTGTCGTCCATTCTGAATTCCTTCCAGAAGGTCGAACGGTTAACAAAGAGTATTATTTACAAGTTATGAGACGTTTGCGTGAGGCAATTCGAAAGAAGAGGCCAGAATTGTGGCGCAATAATTCGTGGATTTTACACCACGATAACGCTCCATCACACACCGCGCTCACTATTTGTGAATTTTTGGCCAAGAACTCCACCAATACCATCAAACAAGCACCATATTCACCAGACCTTGCCCCGTGCGACTTCTTTCTCTTCCCAAAACTGAAAATTCCGCTCAGAGGTAGGCGTTTTGAATCGATTGATGCGATAAAAAAGAATTCGCTGGAAGAACTGAAAGCCATACATTCATCGGCCTATAAAAAATGTATGGATGATTGGATAAAGCGCTGGCATATGTGTGTTGCCTCTAATGGCGAGTACTTTGAAGGCGATAATAAAGATATCAATTAAAAATTGAAATAAATGCGTTTTTTTTTCAAATTACCGGAACTTTTTGATCACAAGCCTTGTTACCTTGTTCATACTGCATAACATTTAATAATAAGTAATTATCGACAAGAGAAATCTCATCAAGATTGACTGTAAACATGTTAGGATAACTGCTCAGTCTGGCGAGTGTTTAAGACCTTATAATACTTATAATCAAAATAGACTTTATGCTCGATTGATTGCAAACTTAAACCAACTACTTTAATCCTTTGAAGTTATGAGCAAATGAATGTATGGGGAACTAATATTAAACGCATCTTTAGTTCACCTTTCGATAAGGGCTTTCATATACCATTAAATTTAAACATACCTTTTTTCAATAATGGTTTATTTTAAAGCCATGTTTTTGCATGGGTAAATACTACAGCTAAATATATATTAACATCAACTAGTTTACTTAGAATAATAATTAATCATACAATGCGACCCCTCCGAAGTACGGGTTCGCCAAGGAAAAAGTCCGTCTGTACCAGCACAATTTGACAAAAAGACGCTTTCATTCCCGAACTTTTTGAAGAACGAAAAATGTGCACAACGCACCATACTATATTACAATCGGAACGGTATTCATTTAATATCATTTGGAATATTTCGAGACAAGTTCTTCAAGTAGAACCTGCTGTGCACCGGTGAGTTCATGACAATGGCTCATTTCATCTCTAACGGCTACGAGTGAATCGATGTCCTTGGCCTGACAGGAAACTACCAGAGACTGAAGTAGGAAAAACAGGTTCTCCGATATGATTTCCTTACCCGGGCGGCTTGCAGTGCCCTGGTTACTCTCCCCAATAGACGAATATCGTTCAATGAATTTATGATCATATCGAACCGAAGGAGGAAGCTGCAGTAAGCACAGCAAAAGCAATCGAGATACTTCCACTCGTTGCATTACTAGCAGATAGAGGTCTTCACACCGTCTTTCGGTTATATCGTCGTAGATCTCAGTTAGTTTTTCGAATGCAGAAACGTAGTCCCGAGACTTGATGCTCTCCTCGGCCGAACGCTCCAGGTCCCAAATACGATGACTAGGAGAGCTAAAGTTGCTGATAATCTCCACATTCGGATTGATCTCCTTTAGTTCACGTATGATTGCCGCTTTGGTTACGGAATCATCGGGTAATCTATATAGTGCTTGTGTGTAGCACCGAAAGGCCCCTTCAAGATGATCACTGGAAGGATTTTCGACTTTGATTTTGGTCTGCTGTTCATGGGCCTTCCGGAACGAACGAGCTGCTTTCAACAAGGCATCCACTTCGGCTGCATCATTTCCTATCATTCTTTCGCATTTCCCTTGGCCCATATGGCAGAGCGCTGCATATTCCGGTTGAAATGCATTATTGAAACTGGTGGCAAGAGATCCGAACTCCTCTGCTACTTCCGAAACGTTGGGAGCAAAATGTCTACAAAAAAAAACCTTGTTTAGGCGATTTATTGAGGTGAAAAAGGAAAACAAATACTTGAAAAACACTCTTTGAATTTTCTTCAATTTGTTGCAAGTAGTTTTATACTGATGAATCAAATCTTGATGAAATTGATTCGACATTTTTATCGTTCAAGGGAACGTGAAACCTTAGTTCTAAATATCTATGCGATTTTTTACCGTCACTCTGCGTCCTTCAAGCCGATCCTGCGGTATGTAAACAAGTCAGCATAACTGTCATAATATGAGAACTTCAATAAACATACATGCAGCGTAATTGAGAACTGTCAGATATCTTTAGAAAAAAATATTGCATGTGCCGCAGAATTGTAAGTTTCGTTAATTTCTTAAAGTTTGGCCCCGTTTTAAGTGAATTCTTTTTCAAAATAGATTTCTTGTCATCATCTTTCACCTTGATCGCCTTTCAGCGCAGGGAAGTCGACAAACGCCACCCAATTTACGCCAAACAACAATCTATCCACAGCTTCACAGAGTTTACGCAATCGACGTCTACATTGTTATTCCGAGTGACACCGGAGCAAAATGCGGCACGCAAAGTTTATCGCCCGGACGGTCCTGGTGCAGAACAACAACATCGAGGAAGCTTGCCGGATGCTGAACCGTATCCTGGGTAAGGAGGAAATTTTCGACCAGTTCCGGAGGACCCGCTTCTACGAGAAACCATTTCAAACCAGGAGGCGGGTGAATTTTGAAACGTGCAAGGCTATCTACAACGAGGATATGAACAGGAAGATCCAGTTTGTGCTTCGTAAGAATCGGGTTGATCCGTTCCCGGGATGTTCATAAATTTTTATTTGATAAACTAACATGTAGGTGCGAATTAATTGTATTACAACGATAACAGTTTATTTTCCGAATTTGAGAACGCTTTTTCTTATCCCAAAGGGAGAAAATTGTTTATTGTTTCCCCTCCTGTTTCAAATCTTCATTCTAGAATTATTTTAAACGATAAATCAGCAGCATATAAACAGATTATGTTTGGTACACTTTTAATGTTACTAACTTACAAGGGACATCCCGATAGTGTTGTACGAATTGTTGACGCATAACTAGCTGTCTTATTCTTCTTAGCGTTTCAAGCTTATTGCTTTCACAATTCGCTTATTGCTTGCCCTCAACTTAGTGGTCTAAATGCACTTCCACAGTTATTAATTGAGAGCTTTCGATACCAGGTACCATATTTGCATTAGTATGAATGTGTGGCAAGTACAATCATACCCTACGCCCAGGGAGACGAATAATTCCTAGGCCAGACCGGGAATCGAACCCAGCTACCTCCAGAATGGTGTTGCTTTGCAGCCGCGCCTTTACCGACTGAGCTAAGGAATGACCCTTAGCTGTCTTATTAGAGCAACAGTAACGGTCGTGGTCATTTGAGAGGCTATTTTAATTACTCACAGCGCTCTCATTTTAGCTTAGCCACCTTTCACCACCCCGGTCGTTGCTATCGCAGTGGTTAATTTACTTACCCTATTTCTTAGAACAGTCAAACTGCTATTCATTATTGACCGAGAGTGGGTAAATAAAATGATGTAATCGAAGATAAATAACTTATTCTCTATATCCAACTATTTTAATACCTTAGTACCTTGGTACTGCGGCCACTTTGGAGCGATTTCCAAAATCTTAAACGCGTGCAACAAAGTAAACGGAGCTCCACTTTGTTGGCAACCTAAGATTTAGGCGAGACAGCCTGCAAACTTACTGCAAGCCCTGCTTATATGCAGCCACCTGGCTTTGAGCCCACTCGGTGCACGAAGTTCTGGGTTGCAGATTACATTCTTTACCGCGCATGTTTCAACAAACAGTTCATACACTCGGTCGTACAAAGTATCCAACATTTGATTCGTCCCAGTCACTCCATTTTGGGATACATTGAGTCAGGCGAGACATAGGACCTCATATTCATCGGCAGTCCATTTTTTCACGAGCCTTTGGAGCAGCCATGTTCTGCAAATGATTGTCTAAATTAGAACACATGGTATAAAATATGACGACCGCACCGGTGGTTGCTAGCCGGGTTGGAAAATGACAATTTGCTCGCTCGGTGAGCAGCCAGTTCGTAAATTTGACAACCCGACCCAACCGAGCCGAGCGTTCCTATTTGAAGAAAAATAAGCAAAACAAGTTGAAACAATAAAAAAAACATCCTCATCTGGAAGACTATCATTTCAACTTGAGTGTTTCCGATTTGTTTTTCAAGTGTTATTTGATAATTCCACGTTTATTGTGATAAGTTGTGAAAAAATGGGTGCATCAAAACCCCTTGAAAGGAATTTGACGCAACAAGACAACGAAGTGCTTTGGCTGGCTTGGCTGCATGTTTCCCAAGATCAAATCTTTGTGACAAACCAGAACGTCGAAAACCTGTTCGGAAGAGTATTCAAACTATTTGGCGAAACGAAACCAGTGCGAGAATAAATTTGAGTCTTATTGTGTTACCTTTTTACTAACGACCGGTGCGAAAGTGGGTGGCTAAATCAAAGTAGGAACGCTCTCTGTAATCAAAATACTACCCAGCTACGCACCCACCGGTGGAGATGGTCTTACTGGTTGGAGCCGAACATGTATACCTTGTGCAACGAGCAGATGCAACCGCTAAACTAGGACTACTAGAAATCTGACCTGTTATTGAAAATACACATTGTACCTTACAAAAATTATAATTTTTGTATCATTTTTCAATCCCTATAATCAGAATATGCTATAAGGAAATAGTTCTTCCATATTAAATCACATTGATTTTTAGGTTAATGTGTAGTTTATGTTAAAGAAGAACTCAATTGCTGTAAAATTATTTATATTGATATTTGTTTATAAATAATAACTCACTATAACAAACAACGTACTTTCTCTTTTCATCAAATAGCAACCATATTCCGCGCCGCTATATTTGAGCACCCGATGCTTCTGAGAGCCTCGGTGCTATTTTGATAGCGCTTCTAGAAGCGACCGGTGTAGCAGACTAGTACGGTTGATGTTGTTTTAATCATTTGAATTTAACTCATTTTCTAAAATAACAATCAATTTTGTTTTATCGTGAGAAACGTTTACATTTAAACGTTCGATTAAATTACCATACACTGAGAAAAAATGTTAAACGCAAACAATTTCTAGTTTTATTCAACCGGAATTTCACGTTGAATTGGGCACAAATATCATATTGGCTTGATATGAATACCTAAGGATGGTTTAAACAAACTGAAATTTTGACTAATTGTTTCGAGAATTAAGCAGTTAAGTTCAAATGACATTCTTTTGAACTGACCATTTTGTTTGTTGTTTCATTATGATAGCTACGAAAACAAACAGATTTGTTGGTTGATTCTACCAACGCGTATGATTTGTTTCAAACAAATTTGAGTATTATTTAAACTGAATTGCTGTTTGAAACAAACAAACAAAAACGGTTGAAACAACAAACATTTCCGTTTACGTACAATCACCTAAATTTCCTCTTTAATTTCAAGAATTTTGATTTGAATAAAATCAAATCAATCATTAGAAAAGTGCACATTCACATTTATAGACTGCTCCCAAGTAACCCCGAGGCTATAATAGCTTGCATATATAGGGCATATGCATTACGTCTAGTGCATCATTGAAGTTGGATTAAAGCTGAAAAGGGCCGCACTAAGATCGAACTAATGCTATATATCTTTTGTAATGCCAAAAGACATTGCTAAAGTAGCGTTATTGCATTGGTAATGCATCATTGCATTGGTAATGCATCATTATATTTGATCAGTCATAGCTTCGTTACGCATGTATTGCGATTATTTGACCGTTACTCTGGTGTTACCCGATTCGAAATGCGCTACTTTAGATTATATATTTAAATATTCTGGCATCTCGGCACCCGGTCTACTGTTCGGCTGTGCTCCATGTATATATTTTTTCCCTGGGGGTGGCCAGGGGGGGGGCGGGGGTTGGGGGGAGGGGGGGGAATTTGTGGGTGGGTGGTGTGGGGGTGGGCGGGGGGCGGGGGTGGATTGATGAAAAGGGGAAAGAAGATATAGGGGGTGTTGGAATTTTTTTTTTTTTTGTTTTGTGGTAGTATGTTGTGTGTGTTTGGTGTTTTTTAAATTATGTAAGTTGTTTTGGTTGTGGTGGGGGGGGGGAGAGAGTAGCGTGGTGGGTGTTTATGTGTGTAGGGAAAAAAAAGCCCGGGACCCAAGTAACCATGAAGCTCTATATAGATACATCAATTTTGCATTATATTGCGATATAAGTTTATGGTATAAAGCAGTCTTATCTTACATGCGTACTTAAAGTAGAACTAAAGTCGAAAAGGGCCCCACTCCTGTCAAATTAAAGCTAGCGCACATGCTTTATTGAAGCCCGAGAACAAGTTTAATTAGGGCATAGTAACTTTTTCAGCAGATGAATTACTGCTTCTACTGAAATGTTTTATTGCATTTTAAAAAGCATATATAGAGCTTGGGATATTTTGGAAAAAAAAAACATCAAAAATGTATTTAGTTTTCTTCTATTTGAATTCATTTCTCCTCTGTTACGTTTTATTTGGGGATATAATTTCATATTATTTTACGGCATCTCCACGTTACATTGATGGGATTTATTTTTTATAAGCTCAAATGTGTTTTCCTACATCGGGATTCGAACCAACGCTTCTCACGACTGATCGATAAATGCCGGTTGCGTTAACACTCTTAGCCAAGAGAGCAATGGAATTACACAAGACAACTGCATGATATAAACGAAGCATACCCTAAGCATACCCTCTTTGTCGTTCTATAAAAACTTATTTCATGCAGCTATTTTTAGATTCTGGCTAAACACGTCTTTAAGACTGCGATACCCGATTCTTTATCAGTGCAAACCTCAACCCGATACGAGTTACAAATGAAATCATACCCACCGCCGTTCATCACACAAAAGCCGACACAATTTTGATACCCAGTGCAGGTTGAAACTGGATCATAAATGAAAATGATATATCATATATATGAGAATGAAGATTTCTCGTTGTAAAAACAGCTCAGTCCTCTGAATACCAACAACCAGAAAAAACTGCGGCTCCCCATAATGCAGCCATATTCCGAACCAAATTTACTGCTGCTAAGTCCAAAGTGAAGGAGAATGAAGATGACGATTCTGGATGTGACTCGGCTCGATCATGTTTCTTATTTCTAAAGTCAAATGTGAAAACGTCATCCAGATGATACTGCACCAATGGTCTCTTTAGCTAGCTTTAAAGCATTTATTGAGATAATGCTCTAATGCATCATTTAATGCGTATTTAAAGTTAAGTTGTTTGTAGATATATGGTAATGCATCATAACATTTTTAATGTAAAGGTAATGCAACATAGCATGGGAGTTGTCGAAAAAATGTGATATGGCATTACTGTTGCTGATAGTCAGTCGAATTAGTGTTATTATATAATGCTTGTGGTTACTTGGGAAGTGTCCCATCCCGAGGGTGTAAACAAAAATTTAATGGCTAAACTAAAAACAAGGTGGGGGTTCTTGGTTGGGTTTTGTGGGGGGAACGACCAATATTTTTTTAAATTTTTTTTTTATTTTTTTTTTTTTGACTTTTGGTTTGGTGGTGTTTTGGGGTGTTGTTTTTGGTTTTTGTGTTGTATAAAAGAATAATTATATTTTTGTGGTTGTTTTGGGTTTTCATTTTAAGAAAAATATAAAAATTTTTTGGTGCTCTTTTTTTTTTTTTTTTTTTTTTTTTTTTTTTTTAAATATTTTTTTTTTTTTTTTTTTTGGGGGGAGAAAAATTAAAAAAATTATTTTTTTTCAAAAATTTTTAGTTAGTTTTTCTCCAAACAAAATATCAGTTTGATTTATCCGCCACTTTGGTTGATTCTATCTAAAGTTTTAAATTTTTTTCCCTGAGTCAATGCAACCTGTGTTTAGGTAGTAATTAACTCTTTTCAAGGTAGAAACAACAAACATATTAGTTTAGAACAACCATAATTTGTGTTGTATGGTGTTAATATCTTTAGGTAGAAACAACCAACCTGGCAGTTTGTTTCAAAACAAAATTGTTGGTTTAAAACCACAAAACGGATTTTTAAAATAATTATTTTTTTTAGTTTGCATGTCAAGAAACAAGTTTGCTGTTTCAAAAGGGACTGTTTTTTTCTCCGTGTAGCGATAAATGTTCTCAATGATTGTATGGCTATTTTATTGGGTTACATTGGAGGCACTGATTGAATCTTCTCCAACATAATATAAATTCAATAGAATAAATGATTCATGTTGGAACTTGTTTAATGAGAATTTTCATATTATTCACCATAAGCAAATTTTTGAAGGTTTATTTTTTGTATGTTAATTTTTCCTTCTTAGCCTAATAAGTTAATCGTTCTTACGCATACATGAAATCATTAATTAGTCTAATCAACTGTTGCAAGGTTAACCCAAATCTACAGTACGAAGATCAACTCACAAATTGTATTCGATAAATATGAATTAAATTATTATTATTATAATATTTTTCACCATGGATTAGATTGTAATTTTATTCGGTTATATAATATGCAATTCCACATTTTCGTTCTTCTCCATGTACATTTGCTTTTCGAGCCCACGGTTTTGAGAATTCAACCAACCGACCTGCGCATAAACAAGCTGTCGCCATTTTGCTGTAGTCTTTTTCAAAAATCATAAACGTCAAAAGTTCGCCCGGTGATGCAGTGGCGGAGGCCGCCGACTCGATAGATTTTCTCTCTCGCTCTCACGTCTCTCTTCTTCTTCGCTGGCTGCTGACTCGCCGCATTCGCATTTTCGTTCCGTCAAAACGTCGACCGCACGAACGGCACGAACAGTCATCATCACCGCGGCTGGGGCTGACTTGATGGAGCCTACGACGACGACGACGACGACTATCTGCTGGTGAGAAAGGAGAAGCATAAAAAAGAACAATCGTCTTGCTTATACGGGAAAAAAGTGTGTCATCCGCGGCTCGGTTCGGGGCAATTTTGTGACCAATTTCGGGATTACCGTGTCCATCAGTGCGTGCACCGTCTACTGGACCCGGATTACTCCGTGTATCGTTTGAAATAACCCTTAGAATTGTGTCTCCATCCCGGGATCGGGGCGAGAAATTTTTTGGAATATAGCCATCAGCTTTGGTAGTGTAGTTTTTCTCCACACGACAAGCCGCCCCCGGAAAGCCAGAAGAGATCCCTATAATTGTAAAGATAGTGCGCGAGAAAGAGATAGTGTTTCTGTGTGCCCGTGGTGAAAAAATTGCTGTGTTCTCTGTTGTTTTATATGCTGGGCCGAGTTTTGCTGGCCGCGGCTTCTTAGTGTCCCCGAGGATAGAACCTACTCCTCGCTGAATATATCGGATTATACTATTATCGGTCGCATCCTTGAGGATAGTTGAGAAAGGCAGCAGGGATAGCTTGATGAGGAGAAGCTGAACGAGATTCCAAAATGATTCTGCTTGAGATCAATAACCGGATTGTGGAGGAAACCCTGACTGTCAAGTACAAGAATGCTATCGCTGGGTGAGTAATGCTTCCGGAATGTCCCTCGGGTTAGTTTAAGGTTCTCTGGGGCACTCCCTAGTTCGTCGTCAAAAGATGACGGGCTAACACAGTGTGTTGAGGAATACGCCTTTTTGCGATAAAAAACTCTGGCCGCAATAAGACGGATAGACGATTGCGAATGTGTGTAATATATGTGTAACAGCACTGGCAGCAAGTTGTGTCAAGACGACACATCATCCACTTTAAGTCGTTCAGTCAGTTTGGCCACCAAAGTGTTGTCATCATTGCGGCCGATTTGGAGTCGTGAGACTTCTGGGTGAATTGAAAGATTCATGGTATTTTATATGATATATTTGTGAGAAACAATTGAATCCTGCCTGAGCTGTGAATTAAATAGGACACCCCGGGTGTCGACTACCTGAAAAATCTGTGAAATCATGGAATATCAGTGAATTTTATGATCAACCAGGAAGAAAAATTAACATCTGGTTCCATACCAACAAACACTGTATTAACAATTACGAAAACTTTGAACTGACATAGTAATCAGTTCAGATCTGAACCTATCCGTATGCTTCTTCATTCTCCAAAAACATGTGAGACTATTGCATGGTTTAAGGCGAAATGGATCAGAGTCCAATATTGGCCTCCACGATGACCGACTTCAGCTCCCAACTCAGGTTTTCTAAGCTACAAATCTCAATAAATCTCGAGCCGTTGCTTCTGCTGTTCTTATATTAAGCTTGATGCTGTGTGCTTCTAAAATCGCGAGGTGATAATGTATGACAGGATTTTGAAGCATTCCTTAGCCTTAAAGTAAACTAGCTTAGCTATTAAAAGTAAGTTAATTTAACGCGTAAGAGATTTATATTTGTCAAGACCCGCATAAAAAGCGTCCTTATCATCATCGGCGAAAGACCCGCATAAAAAGCGTCCTTATCATCATCGGTTTCTACATGGGGTCTTTGCACGTTCATAATGCTAACATTGAAGAAATGACCTTTGATTCTATTCTATATGGCGATCAAGTAATCCACGATTTGCGTAGCAATCGAAGTTTGTCATAAAGATCGAAAAGAAAATTCACTCTACGAACGGCCAAGTTTCCCTTTCCTCGAAAAATGCTAGAAGCCGACAAGAGGTGTTATGGATCCAAGATCGAGTCGCCCAGCCGGTGGAAGTAGCGCAACTCTGACGATCGAATAGCAGAGAGGCCGAGAAAACTACGTGTCGTGGGATTTGCCATAATGATAACGCTTATACGGGAAGGATCCTGGTGCGCACTGATGCCGAAGGAAGGATAAGTCGTGGATGGCGACGTTCAGATGAGGGCACTATCCACGATTTGCCTCAGTCTCGAGAAGGAAAACTACAGTCTGGTAATGGACGCAAAGAACACGTAAGAAGCCTGGAACACGCTGAAGACCGTTTTTTTTTTTCCAGACGACGGGATCTATCAGCGCAATTGATTGTTGCAGCAGCTGACATCAATTCGTCTCGAAAACTTCGAAAGCCCAGAGGCCTGCGTAGATGATTTGGTATCGACTAGGCATAAACGGGCAAAGCTCAATTTTCTCGCTGGCGAGTGGCTTCACTACTTTTGATGGAATTGCCGAAGTACTACGCTCCAATGGTGATGGGCTTGGAAGCGTCTGGACTAGCGCAAAAGCGAAAATTCTGCAGGACGTCAAAAGTAAGCATGGACCACGAAGCATAGAGTGGCACCAAGTCGGGAAAATCGGGAATTCAAAATCATCGGGAAATATGCGGAAAAAAATCAGGAATTGTTGTCATATGGCAGTAACCATGTTCACACACTTTTCAAATTGATAATTTGAGTAGAGTTTTTGTCATCTACTCGATCCAACGATCTCATTAACGGAATGAAACAGTGTTTTTTCTGCAAATCCAGCATTGCTGAAGAAGGTAGCTCAGTGCTCCATGGATGGTCCGGCTGTCAACTGGAAGGCATTCAAAGAATTGACTGGGAAAATCAGGGATCTGCGAGCCAGCCCTGGCTTTGCAGTCCTCAACATCGGTAGCTGCAGCAGGCACGTCGTACACAATTCCTTCAAGGAGGGGATAAGACAAACATATTGGCATGTGGATCATTTTCTGCTGGCTTTGTTCAGCCTGTTTCAAAACATATCGCTTAGAAGATCTCACTAACCGGCTGTGACAGGTACTTTACTGGAACTCCTTGGGTGATCCTTATGACTGAAGCATCGCCATTGCATGCATTACTGTAAATTTTAGTGCAATGATTGTCTTTGCAAGTTTTTAACAATATTCAACAATATTATAACAACCTGGGGTGGTAACACAGTTGTCATTTTTAAAATACCATAAAGTCTCAGTCCATTTGTATAATAGACAATATTTGTCTATTACAAATATTTAATATTTGTTACTGCAGTGGACAGAAACCTATTGTGTCAGTCATCTTAGGCCTTCGGTTTTTTGAAGGAGCCACTCAACAAATTTCCTTTGACATACTCTTTAACGCGTTACGTCACCTAATGTTACACCCTGATTTTATAACTCACTTCACGGATATACAGTGGTGGTCTTATAATTAGCACAGTGTGGTTGAACAACATTCTGTTTTGTGTTATGTGCACCCTATCGTTCATAGTCTTATCATTCATAGTATTTTTAATACACCATGCATAGCCGTTTCAATGTATAGGTTAACAGATTAAAAAAGCGTTTGACAGCTGCAAACCAATCTTAAACAAAACACCGGCTGGAGCTAGAGCGGTCATCTAATTAGCACACGAAGAATATTTTCTGAAATTCATTCCGAAACTTTGGTAATACTATTGAATATCATCAGCATTTGGAAAAAGTTTCTATTTAGTGGCCATTTACTGGATAAAATTAATGTTTTTCTTGTTAACAGGTAATCACGATGGGTCGAAGTGCTTCATGTACACCTGAGCTCAGAAATGTTATCATAAACCTCAAAAACAATGAAAAATGTCCCAATGAAATAGCAAACCTTATTGGTCGCTCCAGAAAATTAGTTTATAACGCGATTCATTACGTTCAGCAACATCAAACCGTGTCAAAAATCAAAAAAAAGTGCGTGCGAGAAAATCATCAATGGCGGACGATCGTATTATCACACGCATAGCTAAGAAAAATCCATTTAGTACTTCCACAGAAATTCGTGACAGGATCGCAAAGGATTGTGGTGTTGTGTTGAGTAGACGACTTAATGAGAGCGGTCTAAAAGGTTGCGTGGCTCAACACAAACCTTTGGTTTCGAAAAAGAATTTGGTGGCTCGACTTCATTTCGCAAAAACATTTAGAAACAAGCCGGCCACGTTTTGGCGAAATGTATTATAGAGTGACGAATCGAAATTCAACATGTTTGGATCCGATGGTAAGTGTCACGTTTGGCGCCCATCAAAGCAACAGCAAAATCCGAAGTATACAGTAAAGACTGTATAGCACGAAGAAGGCAACATAATGGTATGGGCAGCATTTTCCTGGCATGGCGTTGGACCTATTGGGAAGATCAATGGTAGAATGGACCAACATCAGTACAAACGTATTCTTCAAAAACATATGGAACCATTTGCTGATGAAAATTTACCGCTGAGATGGACTTTTATGCACGATAATGATCCAAAGCATACTTCCAAACTTGTGAAGCAGTGGCTTGGGGATCAGCACATTGAAGTTTTATCATGGCCAGCACAAAATCCTGATCTCAATCCTATT
This sequence comes from Aedes koreicus, assembly GCA_024533555.2. Lineage (NCBI taxonomy): Eukaryota > Metazoa > Arthropoda > Insecta > Diptera > Culicidae > Aedes > Aedes koreicus. Next base: position 104,261 of record JAHHFK020003073.1, read on the forward strand.
GAGAACTTATGGAACGACGTGGAACAGCATATCAAAATGAAAAAACCCAAAAATTTGACCGAACTTTGGGAGGCTGCTCAAGAAGGATGGTACAGTATCCCCATTCAAAGGTGCCAACGACTAGTTGAAAGTCTACCGCGGCGATTGGAAGAGGTTATTGTTCAGAAAGGATTCCCTACTAAGTAAAGGGCGAACACGAAATTATTGCGACACATTCAACAGGGCATAACTTTTTTACCATTGGGTAAAAATCAACCAAATTTTGCAGACTTTCTCATTGATGTGTATTGTTTACATGCTGTCAAACTCGAAGTCGTGTTTTTCGATTCAACGAAAATGGAGGTGCTCCAACGCGAGTCGAGAGAACAAATTCTTTCCAAACACCTGGAATTTCCTGACCTGTCGCACCGGCAGTTGGGAAAAATGTTGAACATTCACCATTCAACCGTCTCCAGAGTGTTGAAGCGGTTCCAGGAGCGGTTGACGTTGGACCACGGCAAAGGAGCTGGAAAAAAACCGGGACCGGAGAACAAAAAGACGGAGGGAAAGGTGAAGCGGATGATTAAAGCAAATCCCAACGTCTCAAGCCGTGATTTGGCTAAAAAGATCGGCATGTCGCAGAGCTACGTCCAGGATGCAAAGAAGAGAGCTGGACTACATACATACAAGGTACAGAACTTCCCAAACCGCGATTAGCGGCAACAATCGACGGCTAAAACTCGGGCACGGAAGCTCTACGAGAAGATGCTGACAAAATATGGCTGCTGTGTGATGGACGACGAAACGTATATAAAAGCCGATTTTAAGCAAATTCCGGGGTTGGAGTTTTTCACCGGCAAGAGCAAGTTCTATGTGGACGACAAATTTAAGAAGAAGAAAATGTCGAAGTTCGCCTCCAAATATCTCATTTGGCAGGCCATCTGCTCTTGCGGACTGAGGAGTGAGCCTTTCGTGACAAAGGGCACAGTAAATGGCGAGATCTACAAATCTGAGTGCCTCGAGAAGCGCCTTTTGCCGTTCTTGCAGCAGCACGACGAAGCTCCGCTATTTTGGCCAGATTTGGCATCATGCCACTATTCTAAAAGTGTCCTGGAGTGGTATGAGGCCAATTCTGTCCATTTTGTTCCAAAGGACTTGAATCCGCCAAACTGTCCGGAGCTGCGCCCGGTGGAGCAGTACTGGGCAATGATGAAGCGGGAACTTCGGAAGAGCAAGAAGACAGTCAAAGACGAGAAGGACATGTTAAGAAAATGAAAAAAAAACTGAGAAACTGGTACCGGATGACACTGTAAAGACTTTGATGGAGGGCATCAAGCGAAAATGCGTTCAATTTTACACTCAAGGCTCCATCGATTAACTTTTCTTTTGATTTTTGAAGTAAATATATGTATAAAACTATCCTAAAATTTTGGTTTGATTCTAAACATTATAAGAAAATTGGCATGACATTTTCGGTGTCGCAATAATTTCGTGTTCGCCCTATATTGATGTTAAACTGTGAGAGATGATAGATTTTTTTTTGTTTTAATTTTAAAAGGCGACATGTGCTAATTTTGTGACCATCTAACATTTGGTCTGTTTTTACTACATTGATGCAATAAAATCAAATTTCCAAATAATGAATGTAATTTCATTCCTAACTCATCAATATGATTTCAATTCACGCAAAATATGTCTGTGATAAAATGAAACAAACACACAAGCAAGTTTTTTTTATCCATTTTTAAGTCGTCCATCCGGTTGTGCTTATTATTAGGCCACCACTGTAGCTAAACATCGTCTGAAACTGTGTCTGAAACGTAGATAAATACTATCTGAGCGCTGCAGTTGCTCACAAAGTGAAAGCAGAATTTGAGCAGCGTTTGGACAAATTTTGGCTAGAACTGATTGGTTATTCCAAGAGGGCGCTGTCAAATTTGCAAACATTTGTTGAAAAGGGGTTTATTCTGTCACAAATGCGATGAGGGAGCAAGGAGTTCCAATAAATGAAAAGTGTCTGGTGGTGAACCAAACTGAAAAGAGTTTGAAGAGAATTGTCTACGAACTGTCAACGAAGTTGAAATCATAGAGGCTCTGATACAATATGCACGCAACGCACGTGCATAATTTTGTACTCGAAATGCTTTACTATTTTTCTTCGATGTTTATGCTTCTAGAAACTTGAAAATCAATTACTTACACTGGTAGGCAAAATAAGGTGTCCACCTCATCATTTTTTGAATTTATCTCATTTATTTGGTTCAAATTAAAGTAAACACACCATAGTCTTTTTTGATATCTTATTTTTTATATTTTTTTCAAGTTTTACTTATCAGTTCTGTTTCTGCTTTCGTTTGGGACGGTTGAGAGTTTTGTTTTTTTTCTCGCACGATAGCCTTCTTCTCTACGGCATTGTAATAAATTTGCATTGTTCTTGTTTCATCAACCCGGTCGCTTTTGTTATAGCAGCAATGTGCGAGTTGAAAAATACAGTGCGATTTATGGAGTGGTATGCTGCCAACAACTGGTGCCCAAGGACAAGAACCCTCCCAAAAGACCAGAGCTCCGCCCAATCGAACAATACTGGGCCACCGTCAAGCGGAACCTTAAGAAGACTCAAAAAGCTGTTGTGAGCGAGAAACAGTTCAAGGCAAACTGGCGTTCTGCGGCGACTAAAGTGGACAAGGAGACTGTACAAAATCTTATGGCAGGTGTTAAACGAAAGACCTGGCAATTCGAATCCGGTAAAAAGGAAGCTTAGCTGAATATTTCTCCTGTATTCTGTATTAACTGAACTTGAAAAAGAAAAAGAATTTTACTAATTAATAATAACTTTGATCGACTCACACACATTACTGTTTGACCAAATTTTGATCGGAACACCCTTTATTTCCTGTTTGGTATATCTTTGACATTTGTCTTAATTTAGTTCAGTTCAAATCCTTCTCCTTTTGCCTTAATGGCCAGTCGCAGGCGTTGTTGGAAAGTGTCACAGCTGGCAAGCACGATATCTTGATGCATGTCATTCCTTATTTTCGTAAACGTTCTTAAACGTTTCTTAAAGGTCTCCACGGTGGTACTTCAAAACCTTATCGATGTAATATTTACTGTTGAAGTTAACACTAGGTTCAATGAACAGCAATGGAACCTTCAAGGTTTTGGAAAAACATTTCCATACCATCACCCTTCAAACATTGTGGAACCTTTGAACAACTAGTTTATCACGAGAAACATCAGAGAGATGTGCTGCATACACCCGCTGGTTGTGGTGATCTTGTAGCAGGAAAAAAAATCTCCGGCATCTTTCGACTCTTACAATCTTCTGCTTCTCAGTCAAGCCATGTACCCGTTGTTTTTTTTTGCATGGATTCAGTCCATGGTCGTGTTTCAAAATTCTCCTGTTCGTTGACTGCGACATTCCCAGTGCTTTGATCTCTTTCGACCTGACTTACCAGGATTCCGCTGAATTCGCTCTCTCACTCGTTTGATGGTTTCCGGACACTTGACAGTGCATTTACGGTCAGGTTTGGGAGGTATTTCCCAATAACCGGTTTCTTTGTAGCGTTTGATGGTACCAGAGATGAATCTTTCGTTTACTCCGAGTGGTTTCTTTTTCTTTAAAATAGTACACGGTCTAAAATGTTTCAAAAACAGTTCCCTTTTCGCGAGTCTCAAACGAATGAAAATTCTAAACAAACTTGCAAGTCGTGTTGACATTTGAATACACCCTAAAAGAAAAACGTGCAAACATGTCTGCGATTAACCCATCCAAAAACACTGACAGGAATTACCACTCACCCTGTACAGATGTCCAAATATTTGTCACTAGAAGAATTGCGGGAACATATTGGAATGCAGGAAAGGATTTGTATGTATTGGCATGTGAAATTGGGTATTGCCAATTAGAAAGTAAATAATATCAGAGACATCCTGATCAGTCTAAAAGTATCGACAAGATTGGTTGATAGAGTTATAGCTTGTATGAAAGATGACGTTACAAGAGTGTTATGGAATAACCAGCTATCAGGAGAGGTTAGAAGAGGGAAAGGAATCAAGCAAGGTTTTCTCTCCAATACCGTTTAATTACATTATTCGAGATGTAATACGAAAAATTGCTGAAAAAATATCCGAGAACAACTCGAACTAAATGTTCTAAAATTGCCCTTGTTATTTGCCTTTGCAGATGATTTGCTCATAATAGCAACCTGTATAGAAGAACATGAACATATTTTGAAAGAACTTGCAAAACAATTAGAAGATATAGGCTTAGAATTAAATTATGACAAATGCTTTGCTCATATTGTGGCCGATTTTCGCGCACTGCCCGGCTCAATCGCGTCAATTGAGTTCGATACCGTTTCCCAGTGATGGTCTCGCTCGGTTTCAACAGCTCATAATAAACAACTCCGACGTGGTCCCACCAAATACGCAGCGTGAATATTCGGCCGAGCCGACGACGTAGAAACATGACCGGGTAGTCCCCAAGATTTTTTTCCTTCTTGGGTTACTGTAATGTATCCATTTTTCATCACCCATCACGATTCTTCACCCCTTCTAACCACCGGGGATTGTAGCGTAATGGTGGTTTCTATGACAGGTTTGGGCGACTGTCGGGTTAGTTTCGCTCGACTAACTTGCGAACTTCACTCCCCTCCGTTCGATTGCCTCGAAAAACGGACCTTAGCGGACACACGAGCTTAATTGGTCGGTAGAAGACCCACGACAAAATGATCAGGAACCCCAATTCGACTACGCTGGTCGTTTCGAAATTTCCAGCCCGTACAAAAAAGCGCCTAAGCGCTGGAAGTCCAACGCGAATTACGAACATTAGTTTGACATTCTACTATTATTCTCTAATGAAATTACCTTTTTCCGTGGTACTAATCCAAACAAAACGAAGTGGAGATCGCGCAAAAGTCAGTCACGCTGACGGAAAACTACTTCTGGAAACACACCAAAAAGATCCGTTCTAACACACGTTTCACTTCTCAACAACATTAATCTTTTTACTCGGATCTTAAAGAACGCGAAACTTCTAGTTCTCTTGTGCGAGCTTAAGAATTTTTCCCTTCGGGAAACTTTGAAGAACATTTACTTATTATTTTGTACATTTCAAATGGCGATAACAGTTCGGCGCCTTCTTGGATTCAAACAAGTGATTAAAAAAAGAGCTATACACCTTCAGGAGCCATTGCTGCACTCACTGAAGTAGTATACCACTTTGCTTAGCCGCGACACAAACCGCATGAAACATTTCCCCATCGTTTGATTTCGCTTTTAAATTTGAATCGTCAAGCCGACTAAACGATTTTACGCACTATTTGATTTAAAAAATAATAATAATAATCAGCTAATAATAATTAAACTCCAATTCAATTTACTTACAATATTTTGCTTAAACAGATAAAAACGTCAAAAGCTATTGAATATTCTTTAAAATTAATTGAAAATATTCATCCAACGTAACACTCTCTGTTGCATAAGAGTTTTTCGGCAGTGGGTTGTGACCATTTGAATTATATTCTGGTCCATGGGTTAAACAACAGCTGTCGTGTTAGCAGGTAGTAATTGGGTCAGGATTTTTCCATTTACGGTTTGTAATTCTTTGCCATTGAAATGAGCAGAACAATTATCAAGAACTTAAGGCTGTAATAGGCCGATTAGATTCTGCCAAAAATCTGGTGACGCGAGGCACAAATTCCTCAAAAAACTATTATTTAAACAAAGATTTACCAATCAGCATTAATGGAAGCTTCAATGATCCATCCATGTTGGAGCATGGCCTATAGGTAACTCGTTCTTTCGATACCTTCCGTCCCGGAGCACAAAACAGCGTTGAACCAACCGATTGACAACCTGCCTGGCAGCCCTAATAGACGCCTGTGACATTTCTAGGATTTTTTTTTTCAATATGGCAAATCTACCAATGAGATATTCTCTCCTCTCGCTCTTTTTTTATTTATTACAGCGCCATTATAAAACTTTCGAGGGATTCTTTAGTACAGATCAAAACACAACAGTGCTGGCTAACATACTCTACAAATAGTAGAATGAAAAACGTAAAGGTGAATGGAATATGAATGAAAGAGAAAGTAATTAAAGAGAGTCTCTCAATGTCAGATTCGCCCTAATGAAAAAAAAAACCCTAGATTTGTCTAAACGCATGAGTGGGAGCAATAAGGTACAGAGAGAAGTGAAACATATCAAGTCCAGTTGTGACGTCATTAATTGCAGGATAATCTGGCGCATCGGTATGAGAATGCAATAAATGGGTTCACGGAAAATCAAGACCAAGTCCTAAATAAGGCCATTACAAATATTTAATAGAAATAATGTCCTACCGCCCCACCTGTTTGAAGGGCAAATTTGTAAGAAGGCTAAAAATCTTAGCTGGTGACTGTACGTACTATCGAATCAAAATGTACGTACTATCGAGGGTACGTACTAAAGGGTGATACGGTCAAAATTTGGTCAAGGAAAAACGCGTGTAAATCGGTGAAATCGTTTTTTTAAAAAATCAAATTAATTTTTTTTTTTTTTTTTAATTTTATAAAAATTAAAAAAAAAATTTAGGTTGGGTTTTTTTCCAAATCCGAATTGCCGGGCCTTACGCTTGACAACTGCCATCAGATTTTGTACAGCCACCTTGTCCACCTTCTTCGCCGCAGAAAGCCAGTTTGCCTTGAACTGCTGCTCGTCCTTAGCAGTTTTTTTGGTCTTCTTTAGGTTCCGCTTGACAATAGCCCAGTATTTCTCAATTGGGCGGAGCTCTGGCGTGTTGGGAGGGTTCTTGTCCTTGGGAACCACCTGCACGTTGTTGGCGGCGTACCTCTCCATGGCCTTTTTACCGTAATGGCAAGATGCCAAATCCGGCCAAAACAGTACGGAACAGCCGTGTTTCTTCAGGAAAGGCAGCAGACGTTTATTCAAACACTCTTTCACGTAAATTTCTTGGTTGACAGTCCCGGAAGCTATGAAAATGCTGCTTTTCAAGCCACAGGTACAGATGGCTTGCCAAACCAGATATTTCTTTGCGAACTTTGACAGTTTCGTGTGCTTGAAAATATCTGCTACCTTTCCCCTTCCTTTTGCCGTATAAAACCTGTCCATAAATATCCTGTCCCGGAAGCTGCTTGCAGTCGGCTTTGACGTAGGTTTCGTCGTCCATTACCACGCAGTCAAACTTCGTCAGCATCGTCGTGTACAGCCTCCGGGATCGCGCTTTGGCCGTCGTATTTTGTTTATCATCGCGATTTGGAGTCACTACCTTCTTGTAAGTCGATAGTCCGGCTCGTTTTTTGGCTCGATGCACGGTTGTAGACGATACACCCAGCTTATTTGCGGCATCTCGGAGAGATAGGTTAGGGTTTCGCTTGAAACTACCGGCAACTCTCTTTGTCGTCTCAGCGGCTTCCGGTTTTCGATTTCCCCCCGATCCAGACTTCCTGGCTGTCGACAAACGTTCCCCAAACACTTTAATTACATTTGGAACGGTTGATTTGGCAACTTTTAGCGATTTTGCCAACTTTGCGTGCGAGTAGCTCGGATTTTCGCGATGCGCGAGCAAAATTTTGATACGCTGCTCTTCTTGCTTGGACGGCATTTTGACAACTGAAGAGTGAATTCCAAAATCAAAATAGGAGCAACATTCTACACACACACACCTTCAAAATGAGGGGTGTTCAGGTTTTTTAAATGCAAAATTGAAAGAAATACGTCAAAGTGATATTGACCAAATTTTGACCGTATCGCCCTTTATCGAGTGTATGTATTAGGTGCGCAACTAAGTTCTCGCTGTTTTTGGTGAAAAAGGAACTTTATTTTGAAAACAAAGGATACAAACGAATTATTCAAAGTATTGCCCATCACTAGCTACGACTTTTTCCCATCATTCTGGTAGAACGTGAATACCATTTTGATAGAACTGTTCGGCTTTTGCTGCTTTTCAAGAATCAAGCCATTTTGAGATGTCATCATATGAGTGGAATTGCTGACCAGTGAGACCGTGTGCCATCGAACGGAACAAGTAATAATCGGACGGTGCAATATCAGGAGAATATGGCGGGTGGGGTAGGACTTCCCATTTGAGCGTTTCCAAGTAGGTTTTCACGGTTTTCGCAACGTGAGGTCGAGCGTTGTCATGCTGAAGAATCACTTTTTCGTGTCTGTGCTCGTATTGTGGAAGTTTTTCGGCTCAATCGTATCAATTGAGTTCGATACCGTTCCCCGGTAATGGTTTGGTTTGGTTTCAACAGCTCATAATAAATAACACCAACTTGGTCCCACCAAATACACAGCATAACCTTCGCAGCGTGAATATTCGGCCTAGGCGACGATGTTGAAGCATGCCCGGGCAGTCCCCATGAATGTTTCCGTTTTGGGTTACTGTAATGAATCCATTTTTCGTCACCCGTCACAATGCGATGTAGAAAACTCTTCCTTTTTTGCCGCTGGAGCAGTTGTTCACAGACGAAAAAACGACGATCAACATCTCTTGGCTTCAAATCGTAAGGAACCAAAGTTCCTTGCTTTTGAATCATTCCCAACGCATGCAATCGCTTAGAAACGGCTTGGCGGGAAACTCCTAATCCTGAACCAAGCTCTTCTTGCGTTTGACACGGATCCTCATCGAGCAATGCCTCCAATTCAGAGTCTTCGAAGTTTTTTGGCCTTCCTTCACGCGGACGATCATCAACACTGAAATCACCGTTTTTGAAGCGACGAAACCAATCACGACACGTTGTTTCACTCAGAGCAGCATCACCGTAAACTTTTTGGAGCTCTCGATGTGCTTCAGCCGCCGTTTTCTTCGAATGAAAGAAGAAAATCAACACTTCCCGCAAATGACGATTATTTGGCACGAAATCAGACATCTTCAAACAACCAAAATATATAACACTAAACCAAAATCACTGATTTGGCAAAGCGGTTTGTTTACCATATGTCTGAGCATGGTTTATGACGCTTGAGATGTACAACATTCGACCAGCACTTACTACTGGCGCCATCTATTGCTAAACAGCGGGAACTTAGTTGCGCACCTAATAATATCGCGGGTACGTATTAGCGAGGGTACGTACTATCGAGGTATACCTGTAATGCAAAAACAAAATCACAAATGTGTCAAAGCGATTTGTTTACCATATTTCCAACCTTGGTTCATGCCATTTTGGATATATCAAAATCGACCAGCTCTTACTGCTAGAGGCATCGATTGACAAACAGCGAGAACTTAACAATTTGGCATCGTTGAGGCATAGGGAAGCGAAAATTTCAAAATTTGCATCAGTCTAGTAATCATACAACATTGTCGCAGGCAGCAAATGTACCTTCCTTTTGAATCATTCCTTCTCTGCTTCCCATCCCATTCAACCCGTTACTATTTGGTTGTTGGTTGTATAGTACTACAGTGCAGTTCCCTCGCCTGACCAAACCATATCGGGATTGATGTCCGACGACACAGCAACAAAAAATGTCAACATGTCGATGTGTGAACTTTCAATTTAGAATTGAAAAATAATGTTCTCAAACTTAGTATACTCCGTACAACTGATGGAATGTTGTAGCACATGTACTATTGATCTACTTTTCTCACTGTGTACTCCACTCATGTCACCCTCCGATCTGCGGATCGTCATGTTGCCGCCGCCGCCGCCGCTTGGTGGTTTGCAATGTGCTTATGCCTTTTCTTTTGAAATGCTTCACCAAAAAATAAAAAAAGATAATTTCTATATGCTGGGGGTCCCTGCCCTCCGCTGTTGAGAGCGGTACTAAATTCAATTATGCGAGCAACAACAAGTGCCTCGTTTTTGGTGGTTGGTGCTTTTAGATTTTCGCCACATTTTTCACTCGGCACCGGGTGGTCACTTCAAGCCACTATTGTAGCTCTGCATTAATCGAGATGAATTTGAAACGAGTTTTGATTTGGATGGCGTGGAAAGCTAGGTGCTGACATTTGAGGCCCACGCCCAAAATTCGTAACCGTCCACTGCAACAGTTCTGTGGAGTACACTCGTTATCAGTTTCGAGAGGTTTTCTTTTTCTCGACTTGTTTGTCAGCTGTCGTTGATAACGGTAGAGATAAAACTGAGCTGCTATTTGTCAACTAATTTCCGATAAATCAAGCAAAACCTTTTTAATCGAACATTCCTGTCGGCGAGTTTTCTACTGCGGTGTCATGCGAAGGAAATAATTCCTCGATGCCCATATAGTCGATCGAGTTTCAAAATAATAAATGCAATTACGGTCTGACGAGAGTTAAGAGCTAACTAGGCCCATCGCTGTGTCCGGCTATCTGGCTCTGGTCTGGCTGCCTTGGCTGATGGCCATTAAAGGCAAGGAGCCGCATTACTGTACGTGATATGATATGTACATATATTTATACTGCAATTATACTCCGCTCTCGACTTTTCCTGGTGAACGAGCAAACTCGGATGTTGTCCACTTCTGCGGGGTGCTAGCCGATGGCTACTGCTGCTTTTTTAGGAAGAAGAGGCATTTGATGTGATATAAATGTGCAGTACTGATTCATCGCACGCGAAGTGGACGACGACGGCGTAGACGACGTACATATGTGCATTTATTTATCTTTATATTTGAGCATTGCCAGTGGAGCAGCTGGTGCAGAGAACAGAACCTTGTGCTAAATAGCCGACAACAGCAGACTTATCCACCTATTGCTAATGTTTATGTTTATATGACTGGAAAATGTGCGAATCTCTCAGCAGAATATAAGACGTGTTCGCAAATTCTGCTGCCAAAGTAAACAGGGATGCTTTCGAAGGTGATAATTGAACGATTCTGGCTACGAGATGTTTGCACGAAGATACCGTTTAAAGCGTTTTACGCACTGGAGCATCTTTTAGACTAATGACTGAAATTAATGATTTTAGACGAGCTGTGCATAGTCGTATCTCAGTGATGAGTGATTGGTGCATTGAGTAAGAAAGTACGATAAAATACTTCTTCTTTAGCATTTCAAGCTTATTGCTTTCACTAGTAGTTTTTTGCTTGCTCTCAACTCAGTGTTCTAAATGCACTTCCACAGTTATTAATTAAGAGCTTTCGATGCCAAGTACCATTTTTGCATTAGTACACGGATAAAAAATCGTTCCGGAATACTTCAACCTCGAGTCACGAATTTCAGAACAAGTCAAAATTTGATTTACGAAAATACACAATGAACAAAAGTCATGAATACGTGAACATTGTTCCGCAAAATTAATATAACGCTAGAGTAACGTAGTTGCATTGAACGTGTGTCATGAAAACGTGAAAACTTTTCTTGGTAATCATGATTTAGTTCACGTATTCATGATTAATGTTTCCGAAATCGGATTTATATCGTGATACAGTTCACAAAAGCAGCCAAGTAGTTCACGGACTGTGTTTGGAACGAAATTTTTGTTCATGAATATAAAAACAAAATTCACGAAATCATAAAATATGAGAGTTTACTTTCGCATGAGGAGTAGAAAAAAAGCTAAAGGTATTCGATTATACGCATGCATCCGTATTGCATTTTACTGTAAGTATGAATTAAACACATATGAAAAGGAATAATCATTGAATAAAATTATCGTTAAACAAGAGTTAAATTTAGGATTCTTATGAATTATACATTCGGTTAGATTACGTCGTTAAGTTAAGAAATGCTTCTGATAAAATCTTGAGTCACCTTCGGCATTTCTAGAATTGAGGCATGAATCCCGAATAAATATGATTGTATGAACATCCAGACTGTTTTACAATCCGGTGCATACTTACGGCTTAATACGAACGATACTTGTTGGCATAAACATAAAGCATGAAGAATATTATCGGCTTTGTATTCTGCGCCACCAAAGACAATAAAAAATCCAGCTGCTTTGTTCGGCGTTCCAACCATCACCACCTGCCGTTGTAAAGAAACACTTTCGAAATGTTTCTCTAGGTATTCAATTCAAAATCATTTTAACACTTTCACTTTCGTTTACACCTCACAACAATGACTGACTAGAGTTTTTACAAGCGTTACAATAAAATGACAGTTCACGAACAACGTTCACGAAAAGAGGAACAAAAGCACGCAAATAGATTTAAGAGTTCACGTTATTATGATCGAGGATCATGATTCCCAGTCATTTTTATTGTGTTACGAAATGCCAAGCAGACATGAATTGAGTTCACGACATCGTGATTCTTTTCATGGAAATAGGATTTAAGGAATCACGTTTATGAGTAGAAAGTCACATATTTGGATTTGATGTTAGTTCACGATGTCGTGATTTTTTGTTCTGGAATATGAGAACGGATTTTTATCCATGTATGATTGTGTGGCAAGTACAATCATACGCTATGCCCAGGGAGTCGGAAAATTTTCCTTTATGAAAAATTCCTAGACCAGACCGGGAATCCAACCCAGCCACCTCCAGCATGGTGTTGCTTTGTAGCTGCGCCTTTACCGAGCTAATGGAGGACCCACGATAAACTACTATAAATAAGGTCTGTATCCGCAATAATCCGGACACCTCAAAACATGAATAAAACATAAATTTCGTATTATATTTCCGTCGTAGTTGTTTATTTCAGATTCATGGGATGTGTTTTAACAATTCGTGAAGACAAAACATAGTTATTCGGTATTTGCATAAAATTTTCGAACTTTGCGCTTAACTCCGTCCATTAGTGTTTGTACAGACTCTTCAGAAATCGTAGAAGCCGTCCTTCTCCAAATTTGCTGGAAGTGTTTGATGTCTTTGATTCTTTGCTTCTTTCCAGAAAGCTTCCGCTTCATCAGAGCCCAATATCTCTCGATTGGTCGTAGCTCTGGGCAATTTGGCGGGTTTGAGGTTTTTGGTACAATGTTCACTTGATTTGCTTGGTACCACTCCATCACAGTTTTTGCATAGTGGCATGATGCCAAATCGGGCCAGAACAAAGGTTTTTCTTTGTGGCTTTTGATGAGGGGTAGCAATCGCTTCTGCAGACACTCTTTCTGATAGATCTACTTGTTGATTGTGCCTGTAGTGACGAAAGATTTACTCTTTTTGCCACAAGTGCAAATTGCTTGCCACACAAAGTATTTTTTGGGAAATTTCGATGCCTTCTTCGTTCTGAAATGCTCAGCTGTAGCATTTCTGGCCATAGCAGAATAAAAAGCCAGCCCTGGAAGCTGCTTGAAATCCTCCAGGACATAAATTTCATCGTCCATAACAACTAATGAAAACTTCGTCAAATATTCGCAGTACAAACGTCGAGCCCGTGATTTTGCTGCCAAGTTCTGTTTGTCGTTGCGATTTGGAACTGTTTTTACTTTATACGACTTAAGTCCCACACGTTGTTTTGATTTTTAGACAAAACCAGGCGACATCCCTATTTTACGAGCCACCGTTCGAATGGAGAGATTTGGGTTTTTCGTTAATATCCTTTTCACCTTTCGGTCCATGACAGGATCAGCGCGTCCAATGTTTTTGTCACTACTCGGTTTCCTCTCCACCGTCAAACCATCCGAAAATGATTTGAGCACATCGTGAACAGTGGATTTAGGCAAATCCAATGTTTTTGCAAGGTCCCGTATTGACAAGTCAGGATTTGCCGTACGCCCGTACAAAATTCGCTCGCGCACTTGTTTTTCCTTCGTCGCCATCTTGAATACTAAACATGAAATGTAAACATCAATCATAGTCTTTTTCATCATAGACTCTCTGCTATACCAAAGTGAAATTTCTCATTCCTATGTGCAATATTTCAAAAGTTACAATGATTTGAAGGTGTCCGGATTAATGTGGATACAGACCTTAGTTAATATATAGTGTTTGCATTGCTAGGACATTTTTAGAATAATTTTTAGATTTTGTACCGTGAAGTGGTGGGAAGGTTTAATCGGGTATTGGGTTGCGGATAGGTCCAATATGGCAGTATTCTGAAGGTGTTCTTCTGCACAGGAACACGCCGATGGTCGACTAACCAATATTCACAGATTGGTTCACATAACAGCGGAGTTGACTGGCCACAAACCGGTGGTTATAGTGGAAGACTTCAACGACTGGGCGGCAGCTTTGGATGGTAAGAAAGTCGCTTCACCAACCAAAGGGGTAAGACTCTGTTAACCGCCCTGACTAAGCTCAACGTAGATCTTGCTAACGTAGGCATCAAGAGGACCTCTCACAGGAATGAAACGCAGTTAATCATCGACGTGACGATTTGCAGCACTGGGCTGTCGAACAACTGCAGGTTAGAAGATGGCTACACGTACAGTGACCACTTGGCGGTTTGCTACCCGCCATCACCCACTCCATTCGCCCAGAGATAGAGGACATCATACTTTGATAACGAAGAATTCGTGGAGGCGCTTGAACGGGAGCGAAAAGTGAGCGATACGACGGACCTGAGCGGTGATCAACTCGTTGCGTTACTATCACGTTTGTGCAATGCTACCCTAAAAACGGGAGGTCGTCAGCCTATCGGTGGAACTCTGTAGAACCTGTCTCCGCGCAAGACGGAGGACGCAGGTGGTGCGATCGGACGCTGAAAGAGCGGAGCGTCGAGTGGCACAGGTTGCCGCTTGAGTTGCGCTAAAGAAAGAGATAAAAGCCAGCAAATGAGCCGGATTTGAGGATCTGAAAGCCACCGCCAACCCATGGGGTGACGCCTATAGGGTTGTAATAGCCAAGATGTAGGGTGATTCGGCCCCTACCGAGCAATCACCCGAGTTGCTAGAGACGGTCATTGGGGGACTTTTTCCGCGCCATGGACCAAGTACCTGGCCTCCCACCGTCGTAGATTTTTTCCATGACCCGCGTTCCAGTATCCCAGACCATAACGATGATCATAACAGATCATGGTGGTGGAAAGATGGCTGGCAAACATGCCGAATATCCACAATCACGCTTGCAATGACCACGGCATCACGGAGAACGAGGGCGAGGAGACAGCTACGAATGATGAACTCATTGTGAGCATGAGCAGCATGAGCATGCTACTCCGTTATTGCCGGATCAGCTATTATTACACAAAGAACCAAAAGATGATGCTTGGGACTAGCATACATCCTCAATGTGTGAAAACTGGTTATCTCAAACTAAGGCAATACCGGCGCCGGCCTCGCCCGCATGCAGGTCAAGTAGGGAATGGGTAGGAATATGTTGACGTGATACTCGCTTTATTGGAAGCCGAGAACACCTCTGCACTTCCACGAGAAATCACTGGGATGTTGGATAAAATGGTTGGGTTGGCAGCTGGATCCGTTTTGGTAAACAGTGTGCTGAATTCAACTGACGTTGGCAGTGAATAAGATATTTAACTATGTTCCCGATTTATTCTCTGTACAGAGATGCACATTCATGCTATTCACATTTTGGCACCGATTTAAACCAACAGTAAGGATGCCGTTGAGGCCACTCACAAGTGTGGGTGGTTTATTTCAGCAGAATACAAAAGTACGTTAAAACACCGAGTTCGAGGACCGATTTAAACTAACAGTAGGGATGCCGTTGGGGCCACTCACAAGTGTGGGTGGTTAATAGAAAAAGACCTTATGCTACACAGTAGTAACACACCTACCCTACCTGGAATCAACCTCCCTTCAACCTTGAAGCAGATAACATGTATTTATGATTATTTTTCGTAGTAAAAACAGTATAATGAAATGTGAAGGTCATGATATGATGAAAATAACTCGATGTTGTAAAGAATTTCAAAACAACGTACATATAATAATGAAATTCAACTATATGCCTCTTCCGCCTCGGTGCTAGATGATTGAAACTCTGAAATGGCGAAAATTTCAACGAGGTACTATGGAATAAAGTAGATCACCCGGCAGCCCAGCAGAACACTGCTTCGACAACTTTATGTGTGACAACTTAACTTTATGATTGTTTATGTCTGTGAAATAGAAAATGTAGAGCCATAAACAATGTTAGTATTTGAATAAGTTCCCTGGATGAAGAAAAAACAATTTTCTGTATAATTTGTCGTATATAATCCTTTCTAAAAAAACGTAAACAACCCTCCTATATTTTCAAACACAGAACGTGAGTAAGATAAGCCAAAACTTACAACTGATGATGATGAGGGTGATGTAATACTACCATCTATTGTAGCAAGGTAACTTTCCATAGCAGTGGAATAATCTGAAAAACGATTTGATCAGGATTCTATTATTGTATGTGATCATCAAGCTCCTGTATGAAGGGCCAAAAAGGTTTGGGCGGGCCCGTAAGCAGAGACACTTACGCGAAACCCGCGAATATAGGGAAAAGAATCTCCTTCAAAAACAAGTTCACACTCACAGCACTAGACTCGGGCCCTCAATTGACAGAATAAACCCAATAGATGGGGTCGAAGAGCCCACATTCGTTCCGCAAAATGTTAACAATAGGGAGGAGGCAGTCCCATGCTCCCCATCCAAATCGTCTTGCTTGGGTGCTCTGATGGTCCCTCCCTTTCCCCTTATATGTTATTTATTATTTAGTATATTTTGTACACAAAAAATTAAGATATCATTTTAGACAAAAATGCTAATATATCCAAATTTCAAACTTGAACGATACATCCAATGGATTGTTACTGAAAAATAAATAAAAATTAGATATGTTTTAATATCCGTCTAGTCCTGGAAGAGCTGAAAACAGAATAGATCATTTCAAATATCGAAGATAAAATTTCAATAAAAGATATTATTTTATAAGGCATGTTGTAATATTTTTTCGTTATACTGTTCTAGTAACATATCAAAGATAGCAATTGGAGTGATCGAAGAGTCCGGTTCGATGATTTCTGAAATAAATGGCTTATCTTACCATAATGTCACTAAACAAAATATTAAAATATAATCCTACATTGCTTATAAGGACATGCCAGTCTTTTATGAATATAGAAGTTTGAGTTCAGAAGTGCAATTTTAAATTAAATGTTATGCTGAAATGCTGAAAAAAAGATTGAGCTTTTGATGCCTGTCATGTTGCTCCAGGCTCTTACGTGGTTTTGGAATGCAAAGATGATTCCAAAGCGCGCCGAAATTATTAATAAAATGAGAATGGAAAATATACAATATGATGTAAAGGTACACGATTTTCAGTCGCACCCCCTCACTTCGCTATTGTCATATTGACAACATTACCCAGGCTACGCCAACCAGCGTCTCCATGTTTTAGCTGGCAGTCTTTTGTGATCATATGACTCGTGGAGGCGTGAGGTAGGAACTTGTGAGGACGAGAGGTCGGTCGCAGCCTCCTTCGAAGTTGTCAACTCACCATTTAAAGCCCCAGCTACGAATGATGAACTCATTGTGATCGAAAAGTTCCTCATGGTGAAAGAACCAAGGCGCCATGACCCGATGGTATTCCGAACCTGGCCGTCAAGACAGCTGGCTCCTGAAACTGCCTGCTCCCGAACTGTTCAGAACAGTAATTCAAAAATGTATGAACGAGGGCGTCTTTCCAGATATCTGGACGCGACAGAATATTGTATGACTGCCAAGGATAGGGAAGCCACACACTACCAAAATATCATGTAAATTTCTGTCCCCTGAGACCGACACATGCAAGCGTCCTTTAGTACATAAGAATGAGTTGAAAGAGATGAGAAAATAAATTCAATCAAACACATCTTTCGTCGAATCGCGTATGTTTCAGTTTCAGGAGACATAATTTTACACGAAATCTTTCTTTACGTTCACCGACCTTTTACAAACTTGAATTACATCTCGCGTAAAATTCATAATTTCTAAGTGTGCAGGAGATCTATCGGTGTATAGACAGATCTGCTTGCTGGATACGACGGGAAGGGTGCTTGAGATGATAATTATCAATAGGCTAGGGGAAGTACACGGAAGGGACAGGCGGTCGGTAAAGTAATCAGTTTGGCATCCGAAAAGGCAAGTCAACGGTGGATGCCATCTTGTCTGTCACCAAGACGGTTGAGACGGCACTCCAGCGTATGCGGTGGGGAGTCCGCTACGGTGTAGTGGTTATCTTTGACGTGAGTAACGCGTTCAAAAGTGCCAGTTGGAAGGCCATTGACAACACGTTCAAGCGCCTCCAGGTTTCTGAGTATGTACTGGAAAAATTACTTCCAGAATCGTGTTCTGGTCTACAGCTCGGAAGCGGGTCAGAAATGTGTCCAAATCACCGCTGGAGTTCCGTAGGGCGGCGAATCCATCGAAGAGGTTGAGTTAACGGCTACTCACTATCGGCATAGTAGAGGGATGGATGAGCTTCAGGAAACTGAAGTTAGTTCATCACAAGCCGGAGGAGATTGTGGTTAACAGCAACAGGCAACGATTAGCGCGGGTAATTGAACTATCGCCCAAAGCTGTTCATGAATTACTTGGGGGTCGTAATCGACGATCAGCTGTCCTTTGGTAGCCACGTCGATCATGCCTGCAAGAAGGCTTCCACGACTATTTCGGCCCCGTCTCGTATGATGTACAATAGCTCGGCGATACAAGAGAGTAATCGGAAGCTTTTAACAACCGCTGGGTCTTAGTAGTTAGTTCGTCCGCTGGTCGTTGCGCCATCTGCTTTGGAGCTCTAGCACGATCTGAGGGAACCGCTGTACTTACAGCGTCCCAGATGTCCCGGTCTTGGCACATTCTCTGGACAAGATCCGGGGTTGTGTCCCAACCGCTCACGGCCATCATGCCGTTTCTCGCGCCGTCGAAACGAGGACTTGCGAAAAACATATATGAGGACTCGGCGTGCCCGTACTACCGCAGGTATTGTCTAAAACAAACATGGCCAGACAGGATCTGCGTCAAATGGAAATTAACTACACCGTGTCGCCGACCAACCTATCCGGATAGATCTGAAACTAGCCGATGGGTCCACCGACCCTTGGAGGGACTGTTCCATTCACGTTGCCATTTGACCATAGATGCGGCTCTAGTGGTCTTTCGAATACCTCTCGTTGATCGAGACTCTACGTCCTCGAGCTAATCGACACCATGCGGGATAATGCCGATATATCCGTGGAGGCCTTTTCGGGGCGTAATCGACGTGGCTGATAAAGGGCAGCTTGCCGTCGATCATGATCCCCAAGTACCTCAAGGACCGCTTAAAAGTGATAGTGCAGTTACCCGCACTTCTGTGGTGATTTGGATACGTTCCTGACCCGCTTATGTATTGTAAACCAGTACACGATTCTGGAAGTAGATTCCCAGAATCCTGCACAGTTACCCAATAAACCGAAGGCGTTGGAGTGAGTTGGAGATAGCCTCCCAACTGGCACTATTGATGGATGCGTTTCGCATGTCAAGGCAGTAGCGGACTCCTCACCTCTTACGCTGGTGTGCCGTCTCTGCCGTCTTGATGATGGACAGGATGGTATCCATCTTTGACTTGCCCTTTTGGAAGCCAAACTGGTAATTTGTCAGGTCGCTTGTACCTTCCGTGTACTTCGACAGCCTGTTGAGGATTACCCGCTCAAGCACCTTACCCGTCGTATGCAGTAGGTATATCGGTCTATTCGCCGATGGATCACTTGGTGGCTTCCCTGTCTTTGGCAGTAAAACGAGGATCTGGCCCTTCCAGACATCTCTGCATTACTACTCTGAACATTTCGGGAGCCAGCAAAATAGCCGTCTTGATGGCTAAGTTCGGGATACCATCTGGTCTTAACGCTTTGTTCACCTTGAGTGACTTTGCTATCACAATGAGTTCATCGTTCGTAACCGTCGCCTCACCCCCATCCTCCTCAGTTCTATTTGCATCGCTCACGTAATTGTGGATGGTCATCGTTTATGGTCCTGGCGTGGTATGAGCCCCCCACCTACAGTAACTCCGGTGATTGCTCGGTAGGAGCCGCCGCTCTCTTGGTTTTGGCCATTACCACTCTATAGGCGTCACACTACGGGTCCGTATTGGCTTTCAAAAACAACTCTCGAAGCAGGCTGCCATTTATCTCCCTGTTAAGCGTGACATTTGCGACGACCAGCGCCCCTCGACGTTCCGTTCTTTCGGCGTCCGACCACGCTATCGGCCTCCTCCGCCTTGTGCGGAAGCATGTTCTGCGAGGTTGGGGATCGAATATGTCCACCAGTACTCAGGCGAACTCCAATTTCTAGGTTTGACCTTCCTAGACATGGTTACATCGCACACACGTGCTAGTAACGCTATGAGTTGATCGCCGTACGGGTCTTGGGTTTCGGTCATATTCTGTTCCCGCTTAAGCGCATCTTTGAATACTGCGTTGTTGACGTATGATGTTCTCCATCTGCGGGCGAATGGAGTGGGCGCTCTTCCTTCCGCAAACTACCTAGTATTGTGGGCGATACTATAACGAACCGCCAAGTGATCGTTATAAGTATAGCCATCCTCCACCCTCTACTTGCTCGGTAGCCCGGGGTTGCAGAATGTCACGTCGATGATTGACTCCGCTCCATTTCTATGGTAGGTACTCATGGTGTTGGCCAGGTCTACATTTAGTCTAGCCAAGGCCTCTAGCAGGATCTGGCCCCTGGGGTTGGTAAGGCAACTTCCCCTCTCCAGCGCCCAGGCTTTGAAATCACCCGTTAGAACGAACGGTTTTCGACCACTCATGCGGTCGACCATTTGTGAAAACTGGTCAGTCGACCATCTTGGCGGCGTGTAACAGCTGCAGAAGAACACTCCATTCACCTTAGCTACCACGAAGCCCTCGTTTGAGGTAGACACAACCTCCTGACACTCTATAATGCCGCCATATTGGACCTTTCCGCAATCCAGTTGCCATTACCCGTAAGGATGCGGTATGGCTCGGATATTATGGCGACATCCGTTGCCGACTCGCAAACTTCCTGACACAGCAGTTGCTCAGCTGCCTCACAGTGGTTCAGGTTTAGTTGGGTTATGCGATTAGCTTCTGAGGTTTACCCTTGCAGGCCGGCACTTTGCATCCCCCGTGACGTGTTTGTCATCTGGTTTCCCAGTACACGACAGGCATTTGGGGAGCTTCGCTCCTTCTACACAGTTTACTCCTGTCTGGGCCTTTGAACTCCGAGGACATGTGTCCGCTTTCAGGAATCTAAAGCATGCCTTCCGCGGCTGGTGCACGTTCAGTGGGCGAATTCACCATCCCATCTTGAGTTTGGCAACTTTTTGAGTCGAGTCCGCTTCGGCCAATTACAGCCGTTACGTGGCCACCTCCGTCCCAAGTGATCCCTTCCGGAACCGTATGGTTGTTGTGGCTACCTCGACCTCAGGCTTGTTCCGCCAGCTTATTATATGCCGAGCCCTTAAACATAGTGTCCCTCTTTAGCTCGTGAATAATTTAGCCCGTGCGAGTACGACGTGTACTCCGCTCATCGGATCGCTCCACTCATCGCCTTTGAGGGCCTGTTCATAAACCACGTAGACACATTTACTGAAAATCACAGACCCCATATCCCCCTTCGTAGACTTTTCTCCATACATTTTTTTTATTTTTTTTAGCGTCAGACTCCGTCAGAAAAGTCTATGTGGTTTATGATTAGCCCCTAAGACCTCCGAGTACTTAGACGCTTCAGTTTTCACGATGAGGGCCTCTCCTGGTCTATCTCTCTTTTTTTAATTTTCGTCCAAGGGTTTTCCGGGTCTTGGGCCGGCCCTGGCGCTGAGAATTTATCGCACTTGAGTTAGGATTGGCGCCAGGGCCACGACGACAGTTGTCGGTCGAGCGGATGGTCCCGCCGACCCCGACGCCACTTTCGCATATGTCTATGGGGCAATAGGGCTATTGGCCACCATCCGCTTCTTGGAGGCGCCGGGTGACCGTCTCTCCCTTTTGGACGTCCCTGCCCCCATTATAGATAGGGTGGGGTCTCCCACGGAGATGGAAGCGTCCGTCTGCGTGTGCTTAGAGGCCATCTCTAGCCCTCTCCGTAGCAACTAGCCTGGTCAATTCTCTGGCTCTTTGGACGACTAGTAGCTTGGCTACAAACTCGTCACGCTCTCTACATGCAGCCTACACGGACTTACGAAGCTTCAACAGGCTTTGTTTCTAGTCCTTGCTGATGTTGATACGCGTCGACGTTAAGTCGGTTATAGCACTCAGCTGCTCCGAGATCACAACCACTTTGTGAAGCGTGTGAACAGTCTATTGTTGAAACAAATATATCTTTGCTTGAAGAAATGCTTGGTGTAGCTTCTTATCTTTATGTTGCAAGACTCAATCATTCTTCATCGAACTAGGCTCGAAAATAACTCCGTCAACTGAATCAATTGCCGTCATAACGCCAAGAGATTGTTGAAAGCGGTAGCTGTTTATGCTACAGATTGATATTAGTTTCCTGATATATTTTTAAAGTTCTAATGTTATTAGAGATTGTATTTTTACTGTGACTTAAATAACGACTATTTGAATCAGACTCAACCATTTTCTCCAGCCTCATATATCTAAATTATTTCAAATAAGCAAATTCGATCAATACCCATGAAACACCTACTGCAAATAGATGTTTTTCTTCGCCTTCGTGATTTTGCCGACCAACAATGTCATCACCGCTTATCAAATCGCGCAATTTTGCGTCACTTTGTTTATTCATAGCGATGACTCAGTTCTCGATGACTGCCAAATAAATCATCAACATTATTCAATCCCGTCCCTTAAGCAGAGGCGTTATTCTCTAGCCAACACCTCCAACAATGGCTCTTCATTGTTAGCTAAACGTTGGATTGTATACATATACCTACCTAAACAAACCAAGCAAAGCCACCCAATCGTCAAGCTTACTCATAACCACTCGTCTTGTTTCCTCTTTTTTTTTCCAGCAACAAAGCGGAATCCATCGATGTCACTGTGGCAGACTTTGACGGCGTGTTGTTTCACATTTCCAACATCAACGGCGACAAAACTAAAGTGAGAGTAAGTATCGACCCCGCCGCAGGCAGACAGTGGCAAACGGTCTATATCAAATCAGCATAATCGTTGCACATTAGTCAATCAAATGAGCTGCTGGGTGCGATGTTTGCTATCGTTATTTCACGCTCCCTCCTCCCATTTCCGAGCGAAAGCAAAAGTTGTGTATGCGCATGGTGATCATTATCTAATTTATTCCGAGATCGGTGTGCCCGTGTGATTGACTGAGTCGATCGTGCCTGCATGACCATGTTGTGCAGTAGGTCAGTGACATCTCCCGATAGTCGCCCCGTTGCATATGCGGCCAATTAACGCCAGATTTCGCCAACATGCATTGCACATATTTTACCATTTTCTTTATTTTTAGACGAGTATATCGCTCAAATTCTACAAGCAGCTACAGGAGCACGGAGCAGACGAACTGCTAAAGCGAGAGTATGGAGACCTGCTTATCATACCGGAAGACGGTTACAACGTTTCGGTCCTCGTCGACTTGGAGCAGATTCCGGAAAACTGGGAGGAAATTGTGCGGAAGATCGGTCTACTGAAGCGGAACTGCTTCGCCTCGGTGTTCGAAAAATACTTCGACTTCCGGACACAGGGTGAGAGTGAAAGCGAAAGCCAGAAACGAGCAGTGATCAACTACAGGAATGACGAGACTATGTTAAGCTTGGCTGTATAATTTCTCCCGGGGGACGGAAAATGTTTTCATATTATTCCATCAACAGGTACGTGGATGCGAAATCGGACCGTGTGACGGTCGTTTTCGGTACGATATTCCGCGACGAGGATGATGTAGTGTTAGGAAAAGTGTTCCATGCAAGAGCTCCGTAGAAGGCAGGAGAGCATACCACACGGCACCGCAAGTGTTGTTCTCCCATAGGGAACCTCCGCTCGAACTGGCAAACACCGGCGCGCGGGTAGGGGAAAATATCGGATATGTTACGTTTGGTAGGTTGTTTGTCACGTAATGGGAAAGTGGTTGCCCCCATCACCAGGGTGGATATCGATTCCTTATCTTTCCTATTCTATTTTTAGTTTTATTTCAGAGAGCATACATCAAAAAGTACGCGTGATAGCTTCATTAATCTTATTCACATGTTCCGTGACTATTTGCATTATCACATTAAAGGAGTAAGTTTGGGTGCGGCGTGGACCTTAAACCACTATAAAAGTATGACCCTTAAAACATGCGAAATATTTACATCACTTTCAAAAATGATCCATGTATGTCCACCGTAGGAAAAAAAGTTTTTGAGGTCCGTTTTTTTAACCTTAATAAAAATCACTCGATCTTAGGGTCGGGTGGGGCAAAAGTGCCATACGGGGCAAGAGTGCCACCTGCTTTTAACGGATTCTGATGTATATGATCGATCTGTGTTTTTAATGGGATGCTGTAAGAAGTCCTTGCAATATACTGTATCAAATTTGTTATGTGTCAAGATACGCATTTTATCGAAAAAAATCCGAAAATGTAAAAGGTGAAGAAAATGCTTCAAATATTATAATAAAACACGAGCACAAAATAAGCGTTTTTGCAATTTTCTTCGCAAGAGCCCAAACAAATTCAACTTAGACCTTATGGTACAGTCATTCGTTAAGCCTCCCCATTATCAAAATACTTTTTGTTAGTTATAAATCCAAAAAATATCAATATTTTAAATCATCTACTCTGCTGGGGCAAGAGAGCCATACTTGCACGGGGTAAAAGAGCCATAGTAAACAAGTCGTAATCTAACCTCAAAAAGTTTTCGTCGCGGAGTAAAGTTGTGAAGTGATGGTGCGCAATTACAAACGAAAGTCTTCGCGTAAAGCGTGGATGGAACCGAATATGGTCGCGGCCATACGATCTGTGCAAATATTAGGGACTTCAGTGCGAAGAGCAGCTGAGGAACACGGTGTCCCTCGAAAAACTCTAGCGAAATATGTGCTGCAATCGCTGGAACCTTCATCACAACATCTGGGACGTTTCGAGCCAGTTTTCTCGTCGCAGCAGGAACAGGAACTTGTTGACCATGTTCTCAAGCTGGAAAGACGACTGTATGGAATAAACTGCCACGATATGCGCAGTCTTGCTTTTCAGCTTGCCGAAAAAAACGGAACAAGTCACCCATTTAACAGCGAAACTGGGTTAGCTGGAACCGATTGGCTACGATGCTTCCGACGTCGTCATCCTGAATTGACGCTTAGAGTACCCGAAGCTACATCCGCAGCTCGTGCCCAAGGTTTAACCGGGTTGCGGTTGATAAATTCTACGATCTTCTCGACGACGTCACTGGTTCCGGAAAATTTGCACCCAGCAGAACCTACAACGTAGACGAAACTTCTGTTTTGACCGTATGTTTGTAGAGCAATGATGTTTTTTATATTAATTTGTAAACATAGATTATTGTTTCACAGGTTCAAACCAAAAATTCCAGAGTACTAGCTCTTCGGGGACGTCGCCAAGTAGGAGGAATAACTTCTGGCGAAAGGGGCGTACTGTCGACAGCATGTTTGTGCATGTCAGCCACTGGACAGTTCATTCCACCGATGCTGATCTTCCCAAGGCAGCGCCTCACTGATCAGCTAAAACAAGGAGCTCCTCCGGAGACAATTTTTAGCTGCAACGCTAGCGGATGGATGACGACGTCCGACTTTAATGTGTGGTTCGACCATTTTTTAAAGCACAGCCGGCCAACAGCATCTGATCCCGTTCTTTTGCTACTTGATGGACACGTGTCTCATACGAAGAACTTAGCGTTCTTGGAAAAAGCTCAAATGAATCATGTAACGGTTATCAGCTTTCCTCCGCATTGCAGCCACCGGCTTCAACCGCTCGATGTCAGCTTTATGGCTCCTCTGAAGAGCCACTTTTCGAAGGCCATTGAGAAGAATCTGCGTAACAATCCTGGTAAGGTCGTTACCGTAAATGTGATAAGCCAGCTCTTGGGTACCGCTTTTTTTGCAAACATGCTCTGCATCCATTGCAGTCAATGGATTTCGGAAGACTGGCATTGTTCCGTTCAACCGGCACGTTTTCGAAGAGGATAGCTTTGCCCTGGCGGACGTCATGGATATTGACATGTCAATCCCTACACCGGAAACACCGGTAAAAGACAAGGATATCAATGATATCACCAATATTTCCCAGAGCGATGAAGAGGGTCCATTTCATGGATTCAGCACCGAAAGTTTGAAAAAACCAGACATTCCAAGTCGTTTCAAGGAGATGGACAAGGAGAACATCGTAAAATATCAGGAGAAGGGATCGCAGTTTGCAATAGGACCAGCTATCATACATCCGATACCGAAAACAAGCACGAGGAAAATCGCTAGCGGAAAAACTAGGAAACGTGAAAAGGCTGCAGTTTTGACGTCGAGCCCCTATAGGTCGGCATTACGCGAGACACAAGCCGTTCGGGACATAGGAGAGCTCAAAAAAGCTGACAAGCGGATGGCTAAACCAACTCCGAAAAAGGCAACGCGTGGCCAAAGCTGCTAAGAGCGATGTACCGCAAGATTCGTTGTGCGATGCATGCGGATCGTCGTTCAAACTGTCCAGGAACGGAGAAGGGTGGACAAAATGTGGGCGTTGTGCTGCATGGTACCATAGCTGCATACACCTTGCTTGCCCGGTTTGCATTTAATTTCAGTTATTCACTGATAAAACATATTAGTTCAGTTATTGAACTAATATGTTATGTTTTATCAGTTACTCTAAAGCAAAAAATAAATTTGTTGTTATTCTTTTTAACTGATCCTTTAGAAAATATATGATTTAAAAAAAAGTATCATCATTGTTAAAATCTCTTATCTCGGCAGCTAAGGGAACAGCCACTTATTACGTCACACAGAAAAGGACCATTTACAACCCTCCTCACTCCTTGATGATTTTTATTTTCATGGACCTAACAATTTTTTTTATTGTTACGCCCTCTCGTCATATGTAACGTAATTTGTTAACGCTCCCCTAGTTAATAGTGATGCATGAAGAATATGTACCATTTCATTGCAAAATTATGATGACTTTCCTGGTTTCATACTATATGGCTGTTTTGGCATCAATGACGTATTTCTGGCACTTTTGTTTAACCCACCATTTTTTATAGTCTATGTGTATGCAGCTTATGAATGTTCTCCTATTTGATATTCGATTTCACTGCTTCAGTTGTAGTTTACAACATGCCGTCCAAGGTCAAGAAGTTTAAGCTTCATTGTACATCAATTCCATGTTTTTGAAATTTTTACTTGGGCTCGCGCATTGAACGATAAGCTTCGGGTGGCACGCAAAGTTGGCAAAAAATCGCTAAAGTTGCCAAATCAACCGTTACAAATGTAATTAAAGTGTTTGGGGAACGTTTGTCGACAGCCAGGAAGTCTGGATCGGGGGGGAATCGAAAACCGGAAGCCGCTGAGACGACAAAGAGAGTTGCCGGTAGTTTCAAGCGAAACCCTAACCTATCTCTCCGAGATGCCGCAAATAAGCTGGGTGTATCGTCTACAACCGTGCATCGAGCCAAAAAACGAGCCGGACTATCGACTTACAAGAAGGTAGTGACTCCAAATCGCGATGATAAACAAAATACGACGGCCAAAGCGCGATCCCGGAGGCTGTACACGACGATGCTGACGAAGTTTGACTGCGTGGTAATGGACGACGAAACCTACGTCAAAGCCGACTACAAGCAGCTTCCGGGACAGGAGTTTTATACGGCAAAAGGAAGGGGGAAAGGTAGCAGATATTTTCAAGCACACGAAACTGTCAAAGTTCGCAAAGAAATATCTGGTTTGGCAAGCCATCTGTACCTGTGGCTTGAAAAGCAGCATTTTCATAGCTTCCGGGACTGTCAACCAAGAAATTTACGTGAAAGAGTGTTTGAATAAACGTCTGCTGCCTTTCCTGAAGAAACACGGTTGTTCCGTACTGTTTTGGCCGGATTTGGCATCTTGCCATTACGGTAAAAAGGCCATGGAGTGGAACGCCGCCAACAACGTGCAGGTGGATCCCAAGGACAAGAACCCTCCCAACACGCCAGAGCTCCGCCCAATTGAGAAATACTGGGCTATTGTCAAGCGGAACCTAAAGAAGACCAAAAAAACTGCTAAGGACGAGCAGCAGTTCAAGGCAAACTGGCTTTCTGCGGCGAAGAAGGTGGACAAGGTGGCTGTACAAAATCTGATGGCAGGGGTCAAGCGTAAGGCCCGGCAATTCGGATTTGGAAAAGCGGAAGCCTAACTGAATATTTTTCCTGAATTTTATACTAATTGAACTTGAAAAAGAAATTTAATTTGATTTTTTAAGTAAACGATTTCACCGATTTACACGCGTTTTCCCTTGACCAAATTTTGACCGTATCACCCTTTAGCACCAGCTTTGATTAAAAATTGGAGGCATTTTCAACCCGTTTGACGAAACTGCTCCCAATACCATGACTCCGGCGGGGTGCTTTGTTGTAAATTTGAATTTTCTGGTTTTCTGGTAGATTCTCGATCTTCTGGGTGATGTCCGTGCGAGTATTAGATACTAGTTCAGTGGTGAACAGTTACTGTTCACTGACTTGTCATTGAAGTTGTCAGAAAACACGACAATCGAATGAAAGCATTCATTCGAACACTCAAGCCTCAGTGCTTTGATTCGTTTTGTTATCAAATGCCGTTTCATTTTAGCCCTAGGTGATACCTTTAAGCCACCTTTAACCAACCGTTGCATAAATGAATTGGACATATTCGTTTCATTAGCCAGCTTTCGGATTGACCTTATCGAAT
The DNA here is from genome assembly GCA_024533555.2 of Aedes koreicus. Taxonomy (NCBI): domain Eukaryota; kingdom Metazoa; phylum Arthropoda; class Insecta; order Diptera; family Culicidae; genus Aedes; species Aedes koreicus. The sequence continues at coordinate 132,785 of JAHHFK020003073.1, forward strand.
TTCGCTCCACTTTTGACTTCGCAGTGCGAGCAGACCGTGGACATCCACTCCCGGTTTCCGTCAAGAAGAGATCGTTTAATACGGTATACTATTGCCAGATGGCTTCTCAAAATTGTTGCAATATATTTTATGAGCTTTTGCGCGAGTAGGAAACCCCATCATAGGCATGAATACACTACTAATTAATTATGTTTTTATTGCGTACAGTGCGCCGAATATAGTTATAATGTTTTGAAATTGGCAATATCTTCTCAACATCATGCGATCCCAGTAGGGAACAGCAGTTTCTGCTAGAACCAAAGATGTGAAGAGAAAGTATCGGTAAGTCCGATAGAGCTCGGCAGGTTATGAAATTGAATAGAAGTAGTTTGAAATTGAGTGTAGGGCTTTGTTTTGGCAGTATTTCGAAGCAAACACAGACATCTTTGCCAAACATCCCACTGCGGGGTAGGTCAAGGCAGGGACGGATCCGCCACCTTGACTGGCCAAAAAATCTACATCTGATCGCGCTCAAACACCGCCAAAGGCACAGAATGGTTCTAACGATGTGAAATCTCTGTTTTTACACTCCCTAAAGACCGCATGTGATGGGAATCTCTAGAACTGATAGTTGTCTAATAGTGCCAAGATGTTGTAAATGCCGGAACGGACGTATCCGGCGTCCACAAAGTGCCGCACGATGTCCGTTTTCGACGCGGCGGGGGTGCCGTTCTTTGAACGGAGTTGCTTCACTGTTTTTGCCATCACGGTTAGAGTTCGACTGATATAGCTGTGAAATTTTGTCTGCTGACTCATGGGTTACTATGATTGATGCTGTATGGGTAGTTTCGCAAGTGCGGGTGAAGGTAAACCCATGAAAAATCGGCAATTTTGGTCAATTTTTTTTAATGCAAACGTTAATATGCCAACCTTAACTATATGCGCGTATACTACAATAGGAAACAATTATTACTACTTTGAACTAACACAAACTTCATGATCTGGTCTATCTATAAGAAACAATCGTTGAAATTCTAGGTTCTCTAGCCTTTCCGAATATTCAGTGTTTTCTAATATCAACGTGTCTCTATGCGTGCATAAAAAGAGAAATAACGGGTGATTTATTAAAAATGAGATTTGTTTCAGCCATATAGTAGAAAAAATTTTTTTTAACGAATTCAGTATTTTTTATTAAAAACAAGTAGTTTCTGCGTTTATTAAAGAAAGTCATTTGGAGGAACCGATTTGAAATCCAAAGCTTATCTCGAATATTTATAATCTTTAATAGAAGAAACAGAAGTGAAGTGGATAGAGGGAAATTTTGAATTGATGTTCAATATTTACATACTTTTGTGATGAATCAAGTTCCGAAAAAAATGCTTCGACTATCACCAGAATGAGCATTTTTATATGGAAATTTTATACAATCTATAAGAAAAAAAAAACATTATCACGGAATTAGGCTCTCTTTTGCGCTGTATATGGAACTCCATGCTTGAAGTGCGCGGAATTTGGCAAATTCATGTATTGAACTATTTATACATTTTTTATGTTTCAGTTTTATAAAGCAACGTAAAACATATTTTTGCTTCATAATGTATACCATACGTAATCAAATGACGATCGAAGAAATACAAATCGTTGTGAATTCTTTTTTTTTTAACGGGTATCAACGTGAAGCGTCATTAAGCTCACGGTAATAGGGCATTTCACGGTAGTTATGTTTGGCCGCAGACAGACGTTCGACATCATCTCATTTAGTTCTGTAAAAACATGGCTTCCCTAAGATATCAAAGTAGCACTAACCTAACAGATGGCACCACAGATTTGTTTAGATTGGTAAGAGGCTATTCATAAACCACGTACACACTGAGCAAATTTTACAGTATTCGGTAATTTTGTACCGAACTTTCAACAGCTGAACGTTCGGTATTCCGATTTACCGGATTTCGGTAAAATTTTACATGTCAAATTTTACCGAAATCCGTTAAATTGGTTTACCGAACGTTCAGCTGTTGAAAGTTCGTTAAAAAATTACCGAATACTGTAAAATTTTTCTTAGTATGTAGACTTTTCTGGAGGAGGGGGGTTTGACCAAAGTCAACGCTCCATGCAAAATTTCAAAAAATTGTATGAAGAAAAGTCTACGAGGGGGAGGGGTGGGGGGGGGGTGGGGTTGTGTTCTGAGATTTTCAAAAATGAGTCTACGTGGTTTATGAACAGGCCCTAAGGGAAACATGTGTTGAAATTTTACACTACAAATTTAAATTGTTTTGTTCGAGCTTGTCTGCGGTTTGGCATAATTCATTCGATACCGACATAAACGCAATTGTCACACATATGCGATTATGGGAAGTATTGTAATATTCCTTCTTTATTAATAAGGCTGTTCATTAAAATTTTCTTAAATTATTTTACATTCTATGATAATAAACCATGATAAACCATAATGCCAAATGGACTCGGTCAATTGCCTTGAAATCGATCTAATTTTCTTGCATTTATGCCAAACTGTCATTATGCCTAATGTTTCTGATGAAACGTTAATTTACAGATTTTCATTCCAAATAATCTTTCTCAAACTGTTCGCTAATCAATGCAAAATGGTCATTATGCCACTTGAATTTTGAATGTCCAAGTTATGTCAACTGCCAACTGAACCTGAAGCAGCTTTCGTTTTTCGATATTTATACTAAATGGCCTTTATGCCAAATGACCGTAATGTTTTCAATTTTTTCTTTGTTTTATGCCAAATAGTCATGACGCCAAACGGCCTTTATGCCAAATGACCATTGATTATCCAACATCTTATGTCAAATGACTTTATGTTAATCGACTTTATGCCGAAAGGCCTTATGCCAAACAACCTTATGCCATATGCCTCCTTCCCTCCCATCATTCACTTTCACGTTATTGATACATGGCTCTTTAGTAGGAACTGTGCTGGGGCCACTACATAGCATGTAAAAATGGCAAAGTGGACACACGGCATCAGAGTTAGTAAATTTAACGGCTGACATACGACAATGAGAAAACAGGTCATCTCGCTAACGTTAGAAAAAATTAAGTATCATTTATTTATTTAAAAAATAAACACCAGCTTCTAAAGTCCCAACGGTGGTACACTCTTATTGTACTTATTGTAAAGTCCGGAAAGTAAGGCGAGAAGCATCTGCGGAATGATGGAAATATTGTTGAGACTCCGTTGAATCTCCGATGCATTCCTTCAATCGCACCGTCCGAGATGTAATTTGTTCAACGAAATTGCATCCTTAACATCACATTGCACAATGCCCGTGGTAGTTGAACGTTAATAATGACACGATGCTATCGGTTCGACCCTGTAGGATATCTGCGAGAAAAAGTGCTCTAGATGTGTTCCGATGAAACCGAAGTGGTTCCAGATCGATCAACTGACAATGGCTCTCGTAACATGGCAGACGAAACGGATCTCTCCACGGTAACCTTCCTTGTGTATTAGTTGTTGCAATTCCTTTTTAACAGTGTCGGCTCGCAAGGCCCACAACGAACCCCACTATCTCGCAGGAGCACCATCGTGATGCTGCTGTTTAACAGACGCTGTTTTAAGCCGCCCCTAACATGGAGAACAGACGCTCAAATGGGTGAAGGCTCCACGGCAACCTAAGCGAAGCGAAACGTAGAAATCAGAACAGAAAAATGTAGAATCAAATTGATCTTCATCTCCGTCTTTCTCCCGTTTTATTAGATTTGGCGTTTCGATCAGCTGTACTTGCCGGTACTCCGTCATACGCCATTTTCACAGTTAAAAACTCAAATCTTTTTCTCACAGTTAAAAACTCAAATCTCTCATTTTTCCAGTTTTGCTCAAAACGAAACTAGTAATTTTCTCTATATAAGGTCTGTATCCACATTAATCCGGACACCTTCAAATCATTGTAATATTGCACGTAGGAATGAAAAATTTCACTGTGGTATAGCTGAGAGTCTATGATGAAAAAGACTATGATTGATGTTTACATTTCATGTTTAGTATTCAAGATGGCGAAAAACATTGGACGCGCTGATCCTGTTATGGACCGAAAGGTGAAAAGGATATTAACGAAAAACCCAAATCTCTCCATTCGAACGGGGGCTCGTAAAATAGGGATGTCGCCTAGTTTTGTCCAAAAATCAAAACAACGTTTGAGACTTAAGTCGTATAAAGTAAAAACAGTTCCAAATCGCAACGACAAACAGAACTTGGCAGCAAAATCACGGGCTCGACGTTTGTACTGCGAATATTTCACGAAGTTTTCATTCGTTGTTATGAACGATGAAACTTATGTCCTGGAGGATTTCAAGCAGCTTCCAGGGCTGGCTTTTTATTCTGCTATGGCCAGAAATGCTACAGCTGAGCATTTCAGAACGAAGAAGGCGTCGAAATTTCCCAAAAAATACCTTGTGTGGCAAGCAATTTGCACGTGTGGCAAAAAGAGTAAATCTTTCGTCACTATAGGCACAATCAACAAGGAGATCTATCAGGAAGGGTGTCTGCAGAAGCGATTGCTATCCCTCATCAGAAGCCACAAAGAAAAAACTTTGTTCTGGCCCGATTTGGCATCATGCCACTATGCAAAAACTGTGATGGAGTGGTACCAAGCAAAGCAAGTGAACATTGTACCAGAAACCTCAAACCCGTCAAATTGCCCAGAGCTACGACCAATCGAGAGATATTGGGCTCTGATGAAGCGGAAGCTTTCTGGAAAGAAGCAAGGAATCAAAGACATCAAACACTTCCAGCAAATTTGGACAAAGACGGCTTCTACGATTTCTGAAGTGTCTGTACAAACCCTAATGGGCGGAGTTAAGCGCAAAGTTCGAAAATTTTATGCAAATACCGAATAACTATGTTTTGTCCTTACGAATTGTTAAAACACATTCCATGAATCTGAAATAAACAACTACGACGGAAATATAATGCGAAATTTATGTTTTATTCATGTTTTGAGGTGTCCGGATTATTGCGGATACAGACCTTATTTCAATGTTCACGTCACATCACTATTTTTATCCACAGTTTAACACTTTTTACGAGCAATAACACTAAAGATTTCTTGAACAATTGGAGAACAACTTTACTTCCTTCTGCTGCTTGGCATGGTTGCCAGTCAGACTGTTCTTTATATTATAGATTATTCTTTCACTATATTTCCAAATTATCTACTAAATTTGTTAAAACAGCATACCATAGAACATTAGCACTTATCATGGAGGAGTCCTAATATAAGTAAGAGGAAATGGAAAAGTCAATTTGCTGTAAATTTTTTCCTGTTGATAGCTAAATGAGTATTCTAATGGATGTTCTGCAAAGGTGATGGAAACAAACCTAATTTTCTCCAAGAAAAATGAACTCAAAATTACAACAAAAATAAAACTAAATTTGATATCAAAATTGGCGATCGTTAAATCAAAACAAATATTGATTTTCTTTTGATGTTGACATCAAAATTAGTTTTAGAATTACTATCTATATGATGTTAGAGTATCGATTATAAAAACAAACGAAAAAACCTGCTGAGGGAATTGTTTTCCATGATTGTCAATCGAGTATTGAACTTTAATGAAATTGATAAATATGACCATATTATGAAACGTATTCCGTTGGAGCATTTCTGAATGCATTCGGAAATCCATTGACCGGCCAGCTATATTGTAGTTAACAGCCAACTAATAAATAATTTTATTCCTCGCAGTGTTCGAAGGCGTACATCCACTCACGAATGCGAGCAAAGACGTCGGAATTCCTGAAGGTGCTCAACCGTGCTCGTCCAGAGCCGAAAACAACGGAAAAGAAAACGATCACGTAAGTGTCGTTCGTCAGTCACTCACTCGTCCACATCTGGCGAATCATCATTGATCATTTTTTATCTATTTTTTCCCTTCTTCCAGTGGGCGAACATTTATCAGAAAGGAATGATTTTGGAACTCATCGGACATCTAGTTGTTAAATGTGTAAGTAAATATTTACTAATAATGAAAAGCAAGCAAGTGAAACACAAAAATCAAGCAGATAGTTTTGCGAAACCAATCAACGGAAAAAGAGGTATTTCATTATGCAAATATTGAAAAAAAAAAACAGAGAACCTAACTGAAAAAGGAAATTAGCTCGAGCCTAGGGAATAGTGAAGAAAATGAAGCATTTAAGGAAAAACGTGGTAAGAATAAAAAATTTGCAGGTAACAAAGAAAAAATTGTAACATGTATTCACACTACTTCTGGAAAAGTAAAAACAAAAACAAAGAAACGTATAATTAGGAACTTTAGCAGTAAAATTCCTTAATCGCCGCTGCCAACAACAAGTAAAATTTACAGTTATTATAAAAATAATTATAATAAAACCCATTTTTAAAGAAATTTAAATATTTTATTTAAATAAAGGAACAAACTGCAATTATCTTCGAATGAATAAAGGACCGCCACCTTAGTGGACATCTAAATAAGATATAGGAAGCAATTGAAAAGGGTAGGAACCAGAATTGGCATGAACATAGATAGAGAGTGAGTAAAGTTGTATGAAAATTCCTAGCGACTGCATGCATGGCCGCCCATGAGAGCGAGATATACAGTAGGTAGTAATTGGCGATTGGCGCACGGGGTACGTAACGAGCAATAAACGCGAGTTCCTCTCCTTTTCTAGTGTCATTGTGTGTTAAGAGCGAGAGGAATAATCCGGGAAATGTTTCGCACAATTCGGACATTACGACCCAATCCCAAACGGAGTAACACGAGCGCGTAGCAAGCTTGATCAAAGAGGACATCCCCCATTCTAGTTTGAAACTATTTACTAATTAAATCGATAGGACTAAGAAACGAACGTATGCTAGAAACTACCACACTAAACCAATGTTGTTTATGAGTAGTCAGTTAAAATGTTTATAATAAAATGATCAGAAAATTCGCGGGAAGTTGTATTGCAGTCCGATTAGTGGAGAGAGATAAATATTAGTAGCGATGTTTCCGATGAACGTGTACGAAATCTGTGCAAACAATTCCTTCTTTTTTTGGACACAACATTAGTCAAAACGCAGGGTTATACCAATACCATACATGCTTCAAAACGCATGGCTTAGCCTCCTATTTGAGCATAGACTTATCCATACACGAATACTTTAGCCTACACAAAAAGAAGCAAAACAATAGCGACAGCATTTTTTATGGTAAACCTGCGCCTATTTATTTCTAACTGTCGTCGGAACAACATTGACAACAAAAAATTAACTGCAGGCATGGCCGGAATTATTGTAATGGGGGCCCGGAGTCCGTCGTCTTGTGAAGGGCGCTTTTATTTTTGGTCAATTTTCTCAAAGATAGAATAGCGTATTAAGGTGAAGGTCGCTAGAATACAAAAAGGTCGCCATCATGGCCGATTTGCATTGCAAATGTTTGAAGTCACAAATCTAATAAACTACCAAGATTTCATGTGCAAATTTTAATAGGATTCATGCTGCACGGCAGTAATAAAGGTAGACATGTGAAATATTTGTAGTTGACAAGATTTGTAGGCCATTATGTCAACCTTTTATTGTAATCTAATAACCTTCACCTTAAGTATGACGAAATGAAGTATTGGACAAAACATTTGCAAACAGTACCTGACTACCATGGAATTAATCATTGAAGAGGTCAATCTTGAAATAATACATGTGTGCGTCCAAAAACAACATACTTTCGATTTATTGAAACCAAAAAATCATAATTCACTGAAAAGAAACTCATAACAATATTGAAAAACAGAAAAAAACGGTTTTTCTTTTGGACAAAACAATTGCAACTTCGCATTCAATCGTCAGATTGAATTCTGCTGTCAATATTTAGTAGCAAGTTGTCAATAATGTTCTGAGGGATTGCTGCCCACGCCTTTTGAATTTGCTCGAACAATTGGTCCTTATTCTTAACCCCCAAGCGATTAATTCTTCCATCCACGGTCTCCCAAAGGTTCTCGATAGGGTTTAGATCAGGGGACTGTGGTGCCTATTCCATAACCGTGATGTTATTATCGCTGGACCATTTTTTGACCACATTGGCGGTGTGTTTTGGGTCGTTGTCCTGTTGAAACACCCATCTTAATGGCATATTCCATTCCGCATGAGGTAGCATAACATCTCTAAGGATGTTATTGTACATAAAACGGTCCATGAATGCATTGATCTGATGGCAACCGATAGCAAAGAAAAACACATAGCCAGATTATCACATTATCATGTTTCACGACATTTAAGCCCTATCGTGGATCCAAGCGTTTCCGACGGATCGACGTACATGGTAAATTCCATCACACCCGATAAGGTTGAGCCTCGATTCCTCACTGAACAGAACCCTCTGTCATTTCTGCGCAGTCTAACCATTGTGGAATTGAGCAATCTTCGTGTGATTCATGAACGATATCAGAGATTTTTTCGAAGGGCATCGCCCCAACAACTCCCACCAAAACGGCTAAAACTCTTCTTTCACTTTGAAGGATGATTTGAAAGAATCCTTCTTGATGCACCGGACGATCATGGCCCTCTCTAGACGAAGTGCAGCGGGGTTTTCCGGCTTTGTGCTCCACGTAAACCATATTCCAAAATATTAGAAGCAACATTATTTTATGTAAAATAAAGCGATATTTACCTTCTGGTGGCATAAATGTCCCATATATAACCCCTTCGCTATAGTATGAATCCAATTACATCAGTTATCAACAGATTTGATATGAAAAACAACAAAATATTATAAGTTGCACTTGTTTTGACCAACGCAGAATGTTACTTGTCAACAAAACACTGTCGGTGTGCTATCAGTTGTCATCTGACTACTCGGGAAATTATGTGGTATAAAATTAGACTCCTTAACCGTCTACTGTAGGGACTTAAGCCGTTTTTTAATTCAGAGTACATACATATGTTAATGCGTATTATCAGTATTCACTACCTATGATGAAAAAGACTATGATTGATGTTTGCATTTCATGTTTAGTATTCAAGATGGCGACAGAAAGAAAAACGAGTGCTGCGAGCGAATTTTTGTACGGGCGTACGGCAAATCCTGACTTGTCAATACGGGACCTTGCAAAAACGGCGGATTTTGCCTAAATCCACTGTTCACGATATTTGCTCAAATCATTTTCGGAACGTTTGACGGTGGAGAGGAAACCGAGAAGTAGTAAAAACATTGGACACGCTGATCCTGTCATGGACCGAAAGGTGAAAAGGATATTAACGAAGAACCCAAATCTCTCCATTCGAACGGTGGCTCGTAAAATAGGGATGTCGCCTGGTTTTTTCCAAAAATCAAAACAAAGTTTGGGACGCAAATCCGTATACAGTAAAAACAGTTCCAAATCGCAACGACAAACAGAACTTGGCAGCAAAATCACGGAGAACAGATGTTTGTACTGCGAATATTTGACAAAGTTTTCATGCGTTGGTAGGGACGGTATTGAAACTTATCCCCTGGAGGATTTCTAGCAAGCTTCCAGGGCTGGCTTTTTGTTCTGCTATGGCCAGAAATGCTACATTTTAGACATTTTAAGAACGACGAACACCCATCGAAATTTCCCAAAAATCACCTTGTGTGGCAAGCAATTTGCACGTGTGGCAAAAAGTGAAAATCTTTCGTCACTACAGGCACAATCAACAAGGAGATCTATCAGAAAGAGTGTCTGCAGAAGCGATTGCTATCTTTCATCTAAAGTCTTGAAGAAAACCCTTTTGTTCTGGCCCGATTTGGCATCTATTTTACCATGCTAAAACTGTGATGGAGTGGTACCAAGCATATCAAGTGAACATTGTACCAAAAACCTCAAAGCCCGCCAAATTGCCCAGAGCTACGACCAATCGAGAGATATTGGGCTCAGATGAAGCGGAAGCTTTCTGGAAAGAAGCAAGGAATCAAAAACATCAAGCACTTCCAGCAAATTTGGACAAAGACGGCCTTCTGCGATTTCTGAAGAGTCTGTACAAACCCTAATGGACGGAGTTAAGCGCAAAGAAGGTGTCCGAAGATTATATGCGGATACAAGAGACCTTATGCTTTGATCCCAAAAAAAAAAGAAACATCATCTGTTGATTCTTTGTGCCATATACAGCTCGGAGCTGGCAAAATAACCCGGAATTGCATCCGTGGGCGGTCAATCACTTCAAGTCATGCTCATGCTGACGCTCTATGCATTAGTTTTTTGTTTACAATGTTTTTGACTGATTTTGCTGGTAGTTTTATGGAGCATTAACATTTAAGCTAAAAAAATCATAAAAATGTGCGTGACATGCTCATCGCGGGACCCACCCTGTATTCAAGGCAAGTCATTTGACGGGTGTTTGTTTTTGTTGCACAAAAGTTCTTTCAGAGTCTAATAGCGAATTCGTTTTTGATCCAGTTCCAAACTGATTTGGGTATCAAAATTGGGTCGGCTTGTTGTGTGTCAAACGTCAACGTGTTTGGTTTTATTTGTAACTCGTATCGGATTGGGGTTTGCACTGACAATAAGTGGGCTGCAAAATGGTGAGTAGACACCTGGGATGGAGCGTGCGTCCCCACAACATAGCTATGGTCCTCACAAGTTCCTACCTCATGCTTCCATGGGTCAAGAGATGACAAAGACCGCCAGCTAAGGGTTGCGTACTTAGCTGGTAGTGCAGCCTGGGCACTGTTGTCCTTCTGACTTCAGCTAGATTGAGGAGGTGCGTGCCGAGCGTCTCTCCACCAAGGAGGTGCGGCTCAAACAGCGTATGTCCTGGTATCCAGCGGCTGAGTAAAAAACGCTGAATCACGTCAACTATACCTTAGGTGGCAGCCCCACTAACGCGATGTAGGCAGCGTGACCCCGGTAAAATAGCATGCTGAAATCCTACCCTACCACGAAAAATGAAAGTATTCTTTATACGGTATATAATTTCAGATCATCCATGGAATTCCCAAGTATTGTATAATAATTTTGAATTGTTTTCTTCCCCTTTTCTAGGATAATGCAAGTCCTTCAACAATTGCAGCAAGATCAGCAGGCATGCAGACATTACAAATATAATTGTTATTATCAATTTATATTATAACATCCCTTCACAATATTTTTTTATGCTATTTTCAGCTTCGCATTTGCATCGTTGAAAGTTTTGGCCCACCTAACTCACGTTATGTATTTGAAAAGATGGGATGGGTTTTTACATTTTTTTTAGAGAGTGGATTAAATACGACAAATTCCACAAAAAAAAAATTCTTCGTCCAAAATAGTTAATTCAAAAACTAACATTGTTTATGATCCTACATTTTCTATTTTACAGACATAAAGAATCAATTATGGGCCCAGTAGGAAAAAAAGAATTATCGAAGAATTTCCTGTCATTCATTTTTTATTGTTTTTTTATTTTCTTTTTGCATTTATTGAGTTTCCGTTTTTGGGCAGTAATCATACTCATATGAAATTTATTTGCCTAAATTTTCTTTGCTTTTTTGCTAGGATGCCATGTGATCAACTTTATTTCATTATATCACGTTGGAATTTTCGCTGTTTTAGAGTTTTAATCATCTAACATCGCAGCGGAAAAGACAAATAGCGGCATTTAATTATTATATGTACATTATGTAGTATTTCTTTACAACATCGTATTATTTCCATCATATCATGACCTTCACATTTTCATACAACAAACTTAATTAAGGCGGTATCTGACTTAAACACGAAATATGCCTTCAATTAATGACACCTAGCATTTCAAATATGTCCAGTATATAAAGCAGAAAATTACGAAATCTGTGGTAGGCTTTTGCACTTATTGCTGAATGTATTTTTTACTTCAAGTTTGCAAATGGACTTTTAACCAATTCTGAGCTAATCTGATTCACGCAGCGCTGTGTGCCATTTGGCTAGTGTTTGATTTTAAATTTCAATCTCTGTCAGTACTTCATCATAACTCACAATATCATTATAGTTGGTAATATTGTTTTATTGATTTTACTTCATAGATGATTTAAACATTACTTATTGTTTTTTTGCCCATTTATCTTTAACTCCCTTCCTCGTCCCATTCCTTACTCGGTAGCAATAACTAAAATCAGCATCAAGTAGCAAATAGTGCTTGTAGTATTTTTCATTCACATAAATATATACACCATTATATAAATATTTCATGAGAATGGGAGGGACCATCAGGGCACCCGATTGAAACACTCTGGATGGGGAGAGTGGGAATGCCAACTACCCATTGCTAACAGTTTGTGAATAGAGGGCGGGCTCTTCTCCCCGCCCATTGGGGCATCCTCATGTTAGATAGCTTGCTCTTTTGACCAATTGTTCAATCTTGTTGTTGAAAGGAGATTCTTTATATCCCTGTGGATACGTATAAGTGATGTTGCATATCGATCCACCCAACTCCTTTTTGGCCCTTCATACAACGGCATGATTAGGATAATCAGTGGTTATTAAAGCTTGATCAAGTCTAACAGAGAGGAGAGCCCATTGCTGTCGGACTTAGTTCCCGTGCTACAATGGGTGGTAGTACATATCATCATCATCATTTGAATAATCGTGACCACTGATTAGCCTATTCAGAAGTCTGACTTGTTTGCAACTTAGGTCAAGTCCTTTGTACCATGGTGAGTGATTAAATTTTCTAATTATGTCATGGAATTTCCTTCCTTAATCTGCAGAGTATTCCTGATACCATTTGTCTGTCTTTTCGGCTTTGCGTTTCTTAAAGTAAAATTGGGCATCCTTCAACAATCGTGGATTTCTAGCTGTGAAAAACGGTTGAACTAGTCCGTTTTTAGCTAGACTATCTGCTATTTCGTTTCCGGTTATATTTACATGCGAGGAATCCATTGGAAAACGATGTTCCACTTCTGCGCCGTTTCTAATATGTGCACGATAATGCTTTCCCCTTCGCGTTCTTCAATGACCTTGTTCAGAATCATAAGTGAGGACTTGGAGTCTGTGTAAATAACATAGTTCGCAAGCTGCTGCCAGCTCGATGATTTGCACTGCTTCCGATATGGCCAGAATTTCTGCCGATGTGATGCATGAGCATGAGCATGAGCATATTGATCACCCGTGGTTTGCTACTTCGTTATTGATCGAGACCAGCTGAAATTGCACAGAGAACCAACAGAATGTCACCTGGGAGTAGTGAATCATTCTCAATGTGCAATTCCTGGTGGTCTCAGTTTTTGGATCAATACCGACGCTGGCCACGCCCGTGTAGATCAATTAGGGATGGGAAGGAATGTTAGTTGGATACTTGTTGCTGCAAGAGGCCGTATATACTACTGCACCCCCACAAGTATCTCAGGGAAGGAGTTTGTTAGAGGGAAAGGGTTTGTTCGTAGGTCCATCTTGGTAAATGGTGATTATAAGTCCGTTTTTTAATTGTTTAGTCGTTTTCGATTTACTCTCCTATCAGCCGGCTGACTAGAGATGTGGAATGAACTTATTTAGGTTTGAATGCTGATTTAAACCAACAGTAACGATGCTATTGGGGACACGCGTGTGGTTTGTTTCAATGTAAAACACATATATTAGTTCACTTTGTTTGCGCTGTCTGTGGAATGCACGCTGCATGCAAGCAGAAAACAATTATATGATCCAAAGAAAACAAATTTTTGTTATAAGTTATATTGTCCAATTGTGACACACTCCTCTTGCATTCGAATCCGGAACTACACTTTACTTCATTACTCTGAAACACAATTGCTGATCGCACGCGGAGCTTTGAAGCGCATTGTATACACCAGAGCACGCGCGTTTAAGCAAATCAGATATCAACGAAAGCTACGGCTAGGATTGCCTTCCGCGGAAGCTACCATTTGAACCATATTTTTATTCTTCTTACCGCGTCTTACCACTTTTTGTATGTCTTAAGCAAGCATCACACCAGTGATGCCACTGGCAATAATAAATGTACAATCAACCCCGCCGCCAGGAAACTCGGCCGAACTGGAGCAGAGTCGGAGCGTCCGCGGGCAAGTCGTACGACAGATTTGGCAAACCGTCTCACAAACCCGTCGCACAACCCGCCCACAGACGCCCCGACCCCACATCAACCCGACCAAATCCCCCGGGGCGGAGCCAATGCCGCACTACACGTCAGAGCGTGTGTGGGGCCCCTGATGTTCATAGCACAGACACTGACAAATGGTTCGCACCCACCTCACACACACCTATAAATATTCACAAACATCTTAAACATTCACACTCACTATTTTATCTTGAGTATTTAATCTATATATAAAGATTTAAAATTCTTGGACTCTTGTATGTGTGCGTGTAAAAGCCACGCAAACGCTTTTTCAACCGCAGAACAGAAGGAAGAAGAACACTTTTTCAAAATCTTGCTTTGCGATAGAATCTCTAGCGTATTACTTCTCAAGGCTAATAAAACTGGTCATAGTACAGTGATAAAATGGAAAACCGCTCTCAACTTGTTTATTGCCCCCTGTCAGAAGGTGGAGTTTGGTTTGGGGCTATTCATAAACCACGTAGACTTTTCTGGGGGGAGGGGGTGTTTGACCAAAGTCTACGCTCTATACAAAATTTCAAAAAATTGTATGGAGAAAAGTCTACGAGGGGGGAGGGGGACCCAGCAATTCTGTTTTGATGCGCACAGTTGCACTCAATTACTTCAGGCGCCCGACTTCCAGATTCTTCACTTAAGCGTTCCAGTTCGTCTTATGATAAGCCTGCACCTAACGTCCAGTTCGATGTTCACTCCTCTACACCTTCATATGATAGTGTGCCCCGTCTACACGACTCGAATACTGTCTCTAGAATCTCCACTTTCGATTATCCGGATCCTTTATTTTTGGCTCGAAAGATCGCTCGAAAGGAGACTACAGAGTCACAAGAGACAATTCCTACTCCTTTGTCCATCGATCCGAAGTACGGATTGCGCTTTGCATCGCTTAACGTGAATGGTTGTCGAGTCGATTCAAAACGTATATTGGTGGATATGTTCTTGTTATCCTATGGAGTTCACGTTGCAGTTCTTCAGGAGGTTAACTTAGATTGTCAGCGGGTTGATACCCCGAACTTTCGTTGGTATCTTGGTGCTCCGAGCAACAGTCGAAAACGTGGACTTGCCATACTGATACGACCTGGATTGCCCTTGAAAGTGAAAGAGAGTCGTAATTACGGATCAAACGTGCAGCGCGTTGATGTAGTTTATCAGGTATGATTATTAATTTTTCCTTTTTAATAAATAATTCAATCGGCTACAGTATTTTGATCTGGTGATAAGTATTTGAAATCGATTACAGGTTACATCCACTAATTTTGAGCTATGCATTGTCAATGTACATGGTCCTAACAGAAATTCAGATCGATTTTTCGCAAAGCTTGGGGCTTTGGTAGGTGGCTTGAAGAGTTCGAGTCGTCTCTTGATTGCTGGAGACTTCAACTCTCATCTAACAAACAAGAATCTTTCCAAGGAGGAATCTCTCCTTATCGGAAAGTATGCTGGGCACGCTCAATTTAACGATAACTTAGTACAATTAGTAGATATGTATTTAGAGTGCTCGTTTGCAGATGAAGAACATGATGCACTACGAAATTTAATCAGTCATCATCAACATTTGTATCAAACACATTTCAAAAAAGATCCTATGCCGAAGCTTAAATGTTTGGTTCATTATCCAAATATCAATCGAACATCTGGACTGTGAAATAAATGATGTGTTTTTAAAACGAAGCAAAAAAGTACTATGTAATGTTTATTCAACCACTAAATATTGGTTCAGGGTTTGAAATAATGTGTTCAACTGCAATTGTGTTTCAAGGAAGCAACTTAAGACAGGGTACTTGATTCCTATATTCAGCTATAAAAGCAAATACGTATACCAAATAATAAATAAGTACTGATTACTCGCCAATCAATCTTTTGAAAAACACAATTTAATTTACCGTTTCAAAACCTTTTGGATGTTCGTGATATACGAAACTCATTTATATTCTTATGATCAACATTAACCTTATATGGTAAAATAAATAACCGAAAAGTTCGAATCAAAACATGTATCGGAATAAGTTGACGTCCTAGAAATTGTTAGTCTATGACTTCTTGCGGCTGTCAATATTGTCAGTTGCATTGTTCGACAATTAATTTTCATTCCTCTTAGGAAAAACGGCAAATAAATCAGTAAAATGGAAAGCGCTCACCCGGGTAATCCGCAACAATCAGCAAAAGTTTACCAATCGGTTCGTTCTAGAAATCCATTTACTGTGGTCATAACCACAGAATTCACTAGCACTCGCGACGGTTATTATTGATATTCTTATGTAGATTAATTTCATCACGCTAAAAATACGGAAAAAACGTGACAGCTCACCAAAACCCAACCGTTCGTGGGCAGGTTTATTTTAAGGTTCAGGTCGTCTGTTCTGGTCTGAAAATGGTTCATGTATAGTTGTGCCTTCGTGTTGATCTCTTCGAGATTTTTTTCCTTCTACAAGTACACCAAAGTCATCTGCGAATAGCACCAATATCAGGCCCTCGATTGCGATGCTGTGCAATCCTAGCGTATACATGTTAAATAATGTAGGAGACAGGACTTCTCCTTGAGGTAATCCATTGCTCACTATCCTTTCAATGTGTCCATTTCGCATAGCCATTAGTAATTTGCGGTTTTTCAAGAAAGAATCTATCCATATTTGGATTTCGTTTGGTACCTCCAATTCGGACATTATCTCACATAGTTTACCCGTCCTCACAGCATTGAATGTGTTTGACAGATCGATTGCGATGAGTGCAACAACCTTTCCTTCCCTCTTCACTTTTTTAATTACATTTATCAGGTATGACACGCACGTTGTTGTGGACATAAGGCGCCGGAATCCGAATGATGTAGCTGGGATTTTTTTTGTATAAATCATGTATTTGTACATGCTCTATCGAATCAACTTTACAGAGCCAAGTTTTCATATTTATATACATCAGTTATCTTAAAACTAAAGTTAGAAGGATAGAACCGATTATTCGCGGCCGTCTCGAGGTTAATAGGAATAACAATTTTAAGGATGGGAAGATGGGCGGGCATTTTAAGTATGGTTTAAATAACACATATATTTTAAATTCTTAATTGTCAAAAAACTTATAGCTGTACAACTTTTGGTTTTCTTTTTACTTGAACATTTTTGAGAAAGAAAAAAAAAACACAAACACAGACAAAAAACCAATACACAAATAAGTTTCATAAACTTCAGGTCACGCAAAGCTAAAATATCTCGTACTTGTACATTGGGTTGTCTACCTCGAGCCCGAAGGGAATCATAAAGCTCAGATCTGATTCCACGATGCTCAGAACAAGACCAAACTACGATATCTTCGTCCTGGTAACCATTTCCACATTCACAGAGATTGCTGTCGCTCAGCCCAACACGGTATAAATGGGCGTTCTAAGAATAATGATTGGACATAAGGCGAGACATCACGCCTATGAAGTCTCGACCTACATCCATACCCCCAAACCAAGATTTTTTCGACACATTTGGGATGATAGAATGTTGCCATCGCCCCCAATTTCCTTACTCTATTTGCACTGATAGGCAAAATAAAGTGCCCAACTCATCGTTTTTTTTTTTAATTTCTCTCATTTACTTGGTTCAAATTAAAGTAAACACACTGTATTTTTTTTATTATCTTATTTTTTATATTCTTTTTAAGTTTCACTTATTGTTTCACGAATACTGAAAAAAAGGGGAGTTTTACTAAAAAAAAAATCAATTTGTGTTGAAAAAAAAAAACAGTGACAAAATAAAGTGCCCACTTCAAAAATCGATATGTTTTCGATAAGTTTCCATTGGAAGACCCCTCGATACTGCCAGCTGACGAGTGACTGTTGACGAAAAATAGTAAAAAATTCGTTGAAGGTGATTTGTCGATCATAAATATCGCCTTCCAAAGCGCCCACCTTTGCAAGCGAGTCCGCTCTCTAATTGCCCGGAATTGAACAATGAGATGGGATCCATACAGAGGTGATGATAAAATAACGCGAAGATAAAGCTCTTAGAAGCTCCTGTATTTTCATGCGAATATACGAGGAGTGCTTTACCGGCCTCAAGGAGCGAATAGCCTTTATAGAACTGAGACTATCCGTGACAATGAAATATTGATCCGGTGTTAGTGAGTCAACAATTTCTAGCGTAAAGTGTATTGCCTCTAATTCAGCGACATATACGGAACAAGGAGCTTGAAGTGTACGATTAGCGCTATAAATTTCATTAAATATACCAAAGCCTGCTGACTCCTCTATCAATGATTCGTCAGTGAAGAACGATTTAGTGGAATCAACTTGGCCAAACTTTGCAGCAAATATTACCGGAGCAATCATAGGACGATGATGCTCTGGGATTCCATGAAGCTCCTTGAGAATGAAGCGGGTCATGAAGCGGGTTTGAGAGTTCAATTCAAGAAGCTTCTCAAATTTTCCGATTATCTGAGGGTTCATAACTTCACACCTGGTGAGGAGCCGGAGAGACAATTCTGTAAACCGATTCGAGAGTGGCAACATTCCAGCCAGCACTTCAAGACTCATAGTATGAGTCGAGTGCATGCAACCTAACGCGATACGAAGACACCGATACTGAATACGTTCCAGCTCGATGATGTGCGACCGAGCCGCTGACTGAAAACAAAAACAACCGTATTCTATGCCCGACAGAATCGTTGTCCGGTACAACGTTAGAAGATCTTGCGGATGGGCTCCCCACCAGGTTTCGGTAATTGTTTGAAGAAAGTTGATCCTCTGCTGGCACTTTCGCTTCAGATACTCAATGCGGGATCTCCAGGTGCACTTTGAATCGAACCAGACCCCAAGATATTTAAATGACATTGAATGAGTTATCAGCTTAACCCAAATTTGAAGCTTTGGTTGTGCTGGGCTATGCTTCCTAGAAAAAAACTGCCAACTCAGTTTTCTCCGTAGAGAATTCGATACCTAGCTCTAGAGCCCAAGTAGACAAATTGTCTAAGGTATCCTGTAAGGGTCCTTGCAGATCGACCCCATTGGGTCCCGTGACAGACACTACACCGTCATCTGCAAGTTGTCTCAACGTACAGTTGTCACTTTGACAACCGTCAATGTCTTTGACATAAAAATTATACAAAAGGGGGCTTAAACATAATCCCATGTAGCTAAATCGGGAAGCTGTGGAGTTTCCATGAGAAAAGCTCATATGTTTCTCTGACAGCAAATTGTACAAAATTATTCATTAATGGTGAAAAGCCACAAGCGTGGAGTTTATCTGAGAGCACTTCAACAGATACTGAATCAAAAGCCCCCTTTATGTCCAAGAATACAGAAGCCATTTGCTGTTTTTTTAGCAAAAGCTAACTGAATATCTGTGGAAAGCTTCGCGAGACAGTCGTTCGTTCCCTTACCCCTACGGAAACCATATTGAGTATCTGAAAGCAGATTGTTCGTCTCAATCCGTTTGTCCAGGCGGAAGAGGATCAATTTCTCCAACAACTTTCGAACACAAGATAACATCGCGATGGGTCGATAGGAGTTATGGTCGGACGCGAGTTTACCAGGTTTTCGAATGGCAATAACTCTCACTCGTATCCAGTCATCCGGTACAATGTTAAGTTCCAGAAACCGATTAAACAAGTTCAACATGCGCCTCTTCGTGACGTCTGGGAGGTTCTTAAGCAAATTGAACATGATTTTATCAGCTCCTGGAGCCGTATTGCCACACGAAAGGAGTGCGAGAGAGAGAGAGTTCTACCATTGAAAAAGGTTAGCTGATCTCATCTATCGGATTCTCGGTTTCGCGAGGAATGATCCGTGCCGGCACAGACTCTGGACAAATTTTTCCCGCGAACTTGAGTATCCATTGGTCCGAGTACTCTTCGCTCTCGTTGTTCGTAGTTCGGCTACGCAATCTTCGCGCCGTGTTCCAAAGAGTACTCATCGACGTTTTGCGCGTTAGCCCGTCCACGAATCTTCGCCAGTAACCGCGCTTCTTGGCCTTTATGAGGCTCTTAAGTTCGCTTTCGAGAGCCGTGTATACTTCGAAGTGCTCAGGTGTTCCACGTCTACGGAAAACTTTAAACGCTTCGGACTTTTTACGGTAAACCTCGGTGCATTGCTGATCCCACCATGTTGAAGGAGGTTTCCTGCGAAATGACGTTCCTGGAACAGGTCGAGTTTGAGTTTGAAGCGCGCTGTTCCTCCAGTGGTGGAAGCCCGTCTACCGTCGTTACGGCTTCATCTACTGCTGTCCTAAACTTTGTCCAATCGATGTGACGGGTAAGACTAAGGTCTCTTCTACTGCCAACTGAGGATGGACCAGCCAAACGTGTAACTTTTCTATTGTTAAGAACTGTCATATTGAAGTTGTCACAGAGGTCATATAACAAGGAAGACCGGTTGTCGTCGTACAGTTCTCCCCAGCCTGTACCGTGAGAGTTGAAATCTCCCATGATCAACCGCGGAGCAGGAAGAACCGAACAAATATCTGAGAGTTGTTTTTGGTTTATTGAGGCTCTAGGAGGACTATAAACGGAAGCAATGCAAAGGCTTTTATTTTTAATAACAACCTGACATGTGCCGGCGTCGGTGGTGTAGTGGTAAGCGTGACTGCTACTTGGCACCCCGGTGGGTCTGGGTTCAATCCCAGTCGACGTCGGTGATTTTTCTGAGGCGAAAAAATCTGGTCACGTCTTCCTTCGGAAGGGAAGTAAAGCCGTTGGTCCCGGCTCATATTCATGAGTCGTTAGGTAGGGTCCAGGTGGTGGAGTCGTCTCCCTGGCGTCGGTGATTGTCACCATGTGAGGAAAATAGGCCGACGTAAAATAAAGAAGACAAAAAAAAAACCTGACATGCGACAACTTGAATACCTGGAATAGGAGGAAAATTCACTCTATAGAAGGAGTAGCACTTTTTGATCCTCAAAAAGACTCCTCCTCCACGCGAATCCTCACGATCAAGACAAATAATATTGAAATCCTGAAAATAAATATCGATTTCGGGCGAGAGCCTTGTTTCACAAAGAGCAAATGCATCACAACCGGAATTGTGAGCTAGAAATTTGAAAGATTCCAATTTAGGAATAAGACTTCGACAGTTCCACTGCAGAACAGTGATCAAATCCCCGACCTCTTTTGGAAAATGATCCATCGAAGGAAATGATAGCTGCAAGGAGGGGCCACTTTGATGTCAATTGCTTCAAAAAAAATTCACTGTGGGAAGCATTGCCATAAAAATGCTTTTGAGAGGGTCAGAAATGTCAAGGTACTTGAAGATACCTTCCGCAATTTCATCGAATGAGAACAACCCAGATGAAGAGGGGGCTTCTGTTTTTGATGTCCCCGGGAGGGATGAGAAATCCTGTGTGTAGTTGGTACTATGAAAACCAGGAGGATTCGGATTATCCATTTTTCCACCACTCCTTGCAATCGGCAAGTTGATTTGGGGCTTCTGTTCAGCTATTTTCCGTGGTCGGATACGTCTTCGCTTCCGTGTCATGACCCGAGGTACGAACAACCGCACAGGTAGTCGAAGTTTTCCCAACTCCGACGTATTGAGGGGAGGGCTGAGCCAGAGAAGGTTACGCGAAACGAGTCTGACGGTGTAAACTTCTTTTCACCCTTAGTGATCGATACTGTGCCAAGTCTTATCACATCCAGTATCTTCACTGGAGAAAGCAGGTGGTTCTTAAATCGACCAACCCCCTGTTTCAGCAGGATCTCAGGGTTCACACTCGTTTCGGTGACCACACCTTCAATTTCAATACCCCGAAAGCTGGGATATACACCCGATACTCGAGTGTAAAAAGCTGAGAGACAGCAATCTCGTTAGCTTGCTTAAGGTTGGACACAACGACCCGAAGTTTATTCGGTCTCACTTTTATTATCTCGGTCACGGCCGAGAATCGCTTCGTCAGATCGTTGGAGATCTGATATACATTAAGAGGTTTCGTTTTGGTCTGAAAGAAGACAACCCATGGACCAGCTGAACCATCTGCACGCACTCACTCAAAATTAAATTATAATGTATTCAGGAGAAACAAAAACTTATCTTATATGTATCACTGATCTGCTGCAGCCGGTCAACGAATGTGCTACTGCTGCCGAGCGACGATGTGTGGCCGCTTGTACGGGCTAGATGTGGAGCTCAGCGATGATAAAAATGATGACGATGATGAAGACGCTGGTCGGTGGTGGTTGGCAGATGAACGATTGCACGCCACACACGATGGACTGCTGGTGTGCGTGCCGTGAATAGATGCGGAGCAATATGGCTATTCGATTGATGATTGCAATTAATAGCGTCGTTGCACTGATTAACACACGTTTTTCTTTCTTCAGAAAAAGCAAAACTCGATATCAACTGCGATGAGGACACTATCGAGAGAAAAAAAACCGCACTTGGAAACAACGCTGGACAAACTTCCAAAGCAACGGAGAGCGTACACAACGAACCGCACCGTTTGCTTGTTCACTGGACAATGGTGGTGAACACTTGAAGACTTTTATGTTCAATTTGGCCTAGTGATATTTTGATCGCCATATGATGGCTTCCCACAATCAATCCGTCGTTTTCCACTTGACGTTCTGATATAAGCCCGTTGTACAAAGGGTAATGTCTATTTCACTAGACGCTCTGCCCATTTGTAATGGTACAAATGTAGGTGATCCGTCGTTGCAGATGATCAAACGTGTTGCATCAATGATTTCTGCTAGAGATCTGCCTCTAACATCACAGCGTTATTCTCCCCATGCTTGATGATGGGCGTTGAAGTCCCCTCCGACTACAATTTTCCCAAATTGGTCCGTAACATCTAAAATTGTTTCATAATCTTTTTCAAAGTAACTAATAGTGATTGATGGGCTGATGTAAACGGACAACACCGTTATATTTTTGGGCAGTATTTCGACACATACTGCTTGTGTCATATCAGAAGTAAGTGGTGGTTTACTGGCAACAAAGTTGTATTTGGTCGAACCCAAAACTGCCGCTCCTCCGTAACCATCGTGTCGTGAATCGGTGATTGTGTGGTATCTTGTAATCTTATATGTATTTGTGTTTACATAAGTGTCTTTAGTCCAAACCTCTGACAGTATCCCAATGTCTATTTCCTCTCCTATCATTATCCTATGTATTTCCGCCTTATTTTTGTATAAACTCTGAACGTTACATTGAAGTAGTTTAAACTCTATTGCTTTTTCGTAGATATTTATTGATTTCATGTTTATGTTTCCTGTTCTGAGATGTTCTGCTGTGTGTCCTGTATTACTACCTTGGCCAAGTCATAATGTCTGTTTGTGCATTCATTAAAATGGGCTTTTGCAGCCTCGTCATTGCCCAGTTTAGTTATATAATCCGTGTAAAAAATCATTATATCGGCATTATGCTTCTCCTTAGCCGATAGCTTTCCGTTCTTGGTTTGTTTTGATCCATTCTTCTCTGAGTGGATCCTTCCATTTGAAGTTTCCGCCAGCCATATTAGCAAAAGAATCTTTACATGTAGGAAATTCTTCCAGGTGGTTCAATGGTTCACGATTTCACGAGCCTCCGTGTATGTAAGGTTCCTTCTGGCCATAAGTCCTTTGATTTTTGTTTGTCGTTCACTTTCCGAGCACTTAATGTCCTTGGAGATGTGTTCGTGCCAAAAGAACTTTTCCGAATTTTGTTTTGATTTTGTTCACGTATCCCGCTGGTACAGCAATGTTTGAGGCCCTCATACTAAAGTTTAGAACTAATGCAGGTGTTGAGTTAGATGACTTTTTGTAGTATGTCGAGTTCTAGTATTATGAAATCGAAACCTTGTCCTGAATTCCCGAATAACGTTTTCCCAGTTCTTTTTACAATCCTGTTTGATGTCTGCACCGTACGCTATACTGAGGATGTCTTCTATGTTGAGTCACTCGGATGAATCTTGATTCGCATAATCGGACTTCAGTTTCAATCTCATCAACTAATACAGTGTACCACCTAGAGGCTCCTGGCAAGTGCCCTTGTCAATACTGAGGTAAGAAGGACCAGCCTAGGCGTTAGCGCGCAAGACAAAGAGGAACTAGATACGGCTGAACAGCATGTATCGCGGGATGAGCATGAGAGTGGCAAGCGCTTACCGAACCATATCGCTGGAAGCAGTCGGCGTCATCGCTGGAATGATTCCAATCGGAATAGTAGTAAAAGAGGATTGCGAGTGCTACCGGCAAAGAGGCACGCGGAGCATTCGTAAAACTTTTAGAGCCGAGTCGCTGAGAAAGTGGCAACAAAAGTGGAACAATGAAGACAATGGAAGATGGACACATCGGCTCATCCCGAACGTGTCCATGTGCATTGAGAGAAATCATCCACCTAACACAGTTCTTGTCAGGTCACGGATGTTTCAGGAAGTACCTGCACAGATTTGGACACGCAGAGTCGCCGCTTTGCCCGAGCTGTGGAAACGTCGAAGAGACACCAAAACATGTGGTATTCGACTGTCCACGAGTTGCGGCAGCGCGAAACGAAATGCATTAAGCAGTCGGAGAGGATGTCTACGTCGACAACATAGTGGATCGAATGTGCGGCGACCTAAACACTGGGAAGGCGGTCAACAGAGCGGTGACACACATAATGCCATGGCTGCAGAGGAAATGGCAAGAAGAGCAGCGAAACAGTGAAGAATGGAGAACGAGAGCTTTGGGTATGTAGGGCCCCAGCAGTGCGGACGCTGGGGAAGTCAGCGTCCTCCGACGCTGAGGGAAGTCAGGAGTAGTAAGGAAGAATAGCGGATGGACATGGACGAGCACAGATGAAATGTGAGCGAGCGAGAAGCATAAAAACCACCAGTGTAGGACTTGCCATGGCGTACAGTTCCTCCTAATGGCAAGATCAAACTGTACATACCTGTAATCCACACTATTCCGTTGTATGAAGAGCCAAAAACGGGGGTGTGGACCCGTAAGCAGAAGCACTTACACGAAACCCACGGAAAGGATAGATAATCTCCTTCCAACAAAACGCTCTTATTACAGGAAATGAGCAGTAAGCAATACACATTAGGATTTCCGTCTGGTGGTTTGTTAAAAATAGGGTTAGCAAACTCAATGTAGACTGTCGGAAGATAATTAGACCTTCGCTGATCTCGATCTGACGATTTCCATCAAGGAAGGCATAATTGTCATCCATGACTTGGGCCAGATAACCATGAATCCTTCATCCAGCCTACACTTTGCCTGGCGCCCTGTATTCCCCCCTTACCGTTTGGAATGTATGCATGTAATATACGTAATAAAATATAATATATGTATTGACGAAATATATCTGACAGCCCCTGGATTGTTACTGCAAAATAAAAATTGGATATGTATTAATATTTAAAAAGCCATGGAAAAGCTGAAAAGCAGAGTAGATAAAATTTCAATGAAAAGATACATGATTTATTTTATTTTTTTGAGAGTCAACATACTATTCTATAGGTCGAAGAGAGCAGTTTTAGAGGCCGAAGACCCTGGTTCGATGGTTTCTGAATTAAATGTAATATCTTTCTATAATACCACTAAACACATATATTTAAATACAATCCTTTACTGCTTATAATCACATGCCAGTCGTTTATGGAATGACGGTTTTCGCCCCAAATCGTATTCGGAGTTGGCAGCACCCTGTCAGATTACAACGAAACTTTCTGGGTTTGTAGACCAGGACTAGATAAGCCACTTTGCATACTAAGTTTCTTCAATTTTTTTGTAGACTGTCTTTTGAAAGGGGCTAAACTTTTTTTATCGATTTTTTTCAAATGTGTTTAATAAAAAAATGACTGCTCCTACAAAAAAGTGTTGTATGGGTGATTATCACAAAATAAATCAAGTTTTAAGAAAAAAAAATGAAAAGAATCCAAAATGAGCCCTACACTGAAAAAAATCATTTATAAAAATTCAAAGTCGATTTAAAAAAAACACCATTTTTGATTTCGATGAAATTTTGTCTCAAGATAGGTAATTATGCTCCCTACCAACCGATCATACATCACAAGATGAGCACTTTTATGGACCCTGTAGTTGATCTGTTGACGGGATTGACTCCAATGATGGAATTGATGGTACCATATCTGTAAGATAAAAAAGGTTAAATTTATAATAATGAATGCAGTAAAGTTTATAAAAAAGTTATCATGTTGAAGGATAACTTACCTTACTCATCTTCGTTTTTTTGACCACTCGTTGACGGTTCTGGATCATCATGATG
This sequence comes from Aedes koreicus, assembly GCA_024533555.2. NCBI lineage: Eukaryota > Metazoa > Arthropoda > Insecta > Diptera > Culicidae > Aedes > Aedes koreicus. The sequence goes on from JAHHFK020003073.1 coordinate 158,930, forward strand.
TTGCTGCCCATTAATTGATAGTTGCATAGTTTCGTCGTTTCCATCCGATCGGCGTTTTTTCGTATTCGGACCTCTATTGTGACTTATCAATCCACGACATGACTCACAAATACTCATCGATTCGTCGATTTCATGGGTATATCCCATGGAATGAATTTTGTCTATTACCCTTGATGACATGGTACGTAGGTTATGACGGTTGCACTTTGGATTGTTTATTTTTGCACAGCACTTGAATCTGTTGAATTTTGATTTACACGATTGGTCCATTATGACACTTTTCAGAACTGCTTTAAATAACCTTTCGCAAAACGAAGTAACACGTTGAATGTCACTGATTCACTTTCTTGATTAGTTTATATTTGGTTTAGGTACAACTCTTTCTTTCGATTAGGTAGTTCGATTCTACTAAATAGCCTTACCTAGTATTAGGTAAGAAAAGGGGTAGAAACGTTTTGGTAGAAATTACAGTAGCCCGTATGAAATGCGTGTTCTAATATTGTATATTGAGTCGTACTTCTTGAGTGCTGCTGCGTGAATATGCGTGCTTTGCTTTGTCTCACATCACAAATTAAGTTTCATTGCATTTTGAGATGACTACATAGTCGTATAACCTTCACTGGTTTAGTTTTTGATAACAAAATACACTTAAAAAAAATCTGTTGACGAGTAAGGTATCTACCCTGGATGTACGCAGCCATAATAGGCAAGCTGTCAGATATGAACTCGTCGCTCATTTCGTGGAACGATTTCGCCGATGCTGTTGATCCCGATGAAGCCGATGAACACAACCACTTGAAAACGATGATGCCGAAGATGACAACGAAGCCGATGATCATGATAGGGAATCAAAAATATAGTACGAGAAAATCAAGTGAAGTCAGTTGTTGTTTACTATAGCTCACTAGCGGTTATCGGAGGGCGAACCTCCCAATAAATTTAATTAGTTGTAGTCGTTCTAGTTAGTTAATAAATGTTAGATATAAGGTCGTGTTTAAAATAAAGAACGATGTAGCTATTGTGTAATAAGTGTCGTGTTTTTTTGTCCCAGAGAAATCCGGAGGATAGATAAGGTGGACACAAGGACATCCCAACAAAATCAATGGGACATGAAAAAGTTTTTGTTAGAAAAACTTCGTTTCCTTAAAAGTTACCTATCTTGAGACAGAATTTCATCGAAATCAAAAATGGTGTTTTTTCTTAAACCGACTTTGAATTTGTTTAAATGATTTTTTTCAGTGTAGGGCTCATTTTGAATTTTTTTTCAATATTATTTTCTTAAAACTTGATTTATTTTGTGATAATCACCCATACAACACTTTTTTGTAGGAGCAGTCATTTTTTTATTAAACACATTTGAAAAAAAAATCGATAAAAAAAGTTTAGCCCTTTTCAAAAGACAGTCTAGAAAAAATTTAAAGAAACTGAGTTTGCAAAGTGGCTTATCTTGTCATGGTCTACAAACCCAGAAAGTTTCGTTGTAATCTGAGAGGGTGCTGCCAACATTGTTCGAGTCGGCGCGAAAACCGTCAATACTAGTTGAAGTTCAGAAATATAATTTTAATAAAAATGAAATGCTGAAAAACAAATTGAGCATTAAATTGTCATGCTGCACCATGCTCTGAAATGCAAAAGTAATTTAAAATGCAAAGATGTCGCAAAGCGTGCTGAAATTATTGATTAAATGAGAATAGGAATTATACCATGCTTGAACACGATCTTCACTTCCCGATTGTCAAGTTGACAACATTTCCCAGGCTACGCCAACCAGCTTCTCAATGCTGAAATGCTGAAAAAATGTGTAGATAAATAATGTAGAAAAACTAATTAATGTGATATAACCTCAATGAAACTGAATCTTTGCTTCGGGTCTTGAAAAAGAATCCCTACTGAGCCCTTGCGGCACGTCAAGCCGACCTGTTCAGCGCAAGGGTATTGTCAAAACAAATATATAGTCAAAATCTCAAATATTTAGGAAAAAATCAATTCTCATTAAAGTCTCGCGTGAGTTTTATAGTCAATCGATTATGCTCAATAATGACTGTTTATTTTGAAGTTGCACAAGTTAACAGCTATTATTCCCAAACGCTCGTAATTACTAGAGTTCAGAATCACCAATAGAATAACACCTTGGCTAACCGGGTTGAATATAATTAATCTATTGAACGCGGAAGGAAGGTCAAGATTTGTTACAGAATGTGTAAAAGGTATGGGAAAAAATGTGATAGAGGGGGGCTGATAAATCTAAAATAATGGCATATTTGAGTCGTCTTTAAATGGTTGATGCATATCCATTTAAAGACGATTCAAATACAGCGTGCGACAGAAAATAATGCGAAAATGTTCAAACTTGAGTATTTTGTTAATTCGTGTAGCTAGTGACTAATTTCTGTCGAAAGTGTATTTGTTTATGTTTACTTTCATGTGCTGCATCCAAACATTCTATTTGTTTTATTGCAAATTCGTCAAAATGTTCGCGAAAGAAGTGATCACCAGTTTTTTGCTCGCCCAGAAGAAGCCGAAAGAGATTGCCAAGGTGGTAGGGTGCCATTTGGCAACAGTTTACCGCATAAAAAAGTCCCTGCAGGATAGTCCTAAGCAGCGGAAGCCGGGAAGCGGACGTCCGCACTTTGCACGCACGCCGAACGTGATCAAATCGGTCCGTGCAAAAATTGCTCGCAACCCGGTGCGTTCCATAAGAAAACTTGCAAAGGAAACAAATATTTCGGAGAAATCCATGCGGAGAATCATCAAAGAAGACCTGCATGCATCTTCCAGGGCCAGAGTGAAACGCCACTTGATTACGGACCGGGTCAAGGAACTACGAGTGACTCGTTCCAAGAGATTGCTTTCCTTGTTGAAGAAGGAAAACAATGATAACCCTGTTCTCCGACGAAAAGCTTTTCAGCATCGATGCTGTGGTCAACAGCCGCACGGGCCGGTTCATTTCACCGCAGAAAATGGAGAACGTTCCGGAAAAAGTGAAATTCAAATTTCAAACCAAACATCCGGCTGGTGTCATGATGTTTGGCTTGGTGGCGTCCAACGGTTTGAAAATGCCGCCTGTTTTCATTGATGCTGGTATGTTAAAGGACCAAGTGCTTCCCTGGGTGAAGACCAACTTCTCCGAGGACCAAAACGTTGTCCTACAGCAGGATGGAGCGCCGTGCCACACGTCCAATCGAACCCAACAATGGTTGAACGATAACATGAAGTTTTGGCCGAAGGATTTGTGGCCCCCTAGCAGTCCAGATCTTAATCCGTTGGATTATTCGATTTGGGCATATGTTGAAGCACGAGCCTGCAAAACATCACACCCTAGTGTGAAAACCCTGAAGTTAACCATAACACGCACATGGCAGTCAATGTCGGAGGACTACGTCCGAAAGGCATGCTCTGGCTTCCGGCGTCGGCTCGAGGATGTTACTAATAAAAATGGAGGACACGTTGAATAAATTTGTTTGAAAGGGTTTTATAAAGATAACTGCACTCGAAAATGTTGATATTATTGCTTGAATTAGTTGAAAATGGGATTTGAAAGAAATAGAACAAATGTTCGCATTATTTTCTGCCGCACCCTGTATGACGTTATATGAATTTTCCTGTTTATGTCAATGAAAACTCATAGGTTTATTGGTAAGGGTTTTATTTTATTTATTTTTTATATGTTCATCTTCACGTTTTAGTAATTAACATAGCTTCATATATTAAATTTATAAATCTTTCACATACAAAGTGATTTTCTTTGGATTATCCTTTGAATCAGAAAACTTTTAGCTGAAATTTTCTGAAATAGGTACAAAGCAATAAGCCTGTGGTGCCTGTGAACCTGTGTCTTTACGTGGCTATAGAACTCCTCAAGTTCTTCTGACATTTCTTTTACTGTTCAGCTGATATGAAGCAGAAATTCAGTTTAATACTTTTATTTGACTCTTCAACTGCCCAGTCATATAGTTCTCGAGGAGTTTTGATTGTGTTTCCATAATCTTGAGCAAGGCTTGCTCTCTTTGCCATTTGCTTGAGATTACCACCAATAGCATTACATGGACCTTTCCCATGAGACGTTCCAATCCATACGTGGACTTGAAATTGTACACGCTGGCAAAGTTCTTTTTGTTCTTATAATGGGCCGCTGCTCCATTTGACATGAAAATAATTTTTAAGCAATATTTTTGAATTTTGTTTAATGAAATCTAGCAATTTTGATACAAACAATTGAATTGCTAGTGAGTCATGGGTCAATACTTCAGATATTATGATAAAGCTTTTGTTTTCCAATTTATCGTCCTTCTTGTAATATACTTCTAAGTTTTGGTAATAAACAGGATCAACCACCTGATTTAATTGTATTATCACTAAAGTTTAAAAGAATTAACAATTTATAAATAGGCCCTCTCCAAATGGTAGCCTTCATTTTTCAAACATTCAAATACCCTTAAAAAACTAAATTGTCTTTGTAATTGAACTTAATTGGCTTCTGTAAGGTTTTAGGACCAAATTATAAGATGAGTAGGCGTGATACACGGTAAAAATAGGACATTTAAAATGTGTTGTTCAAAAACTTTTTTTTTTCCTTTAAAGTGCCCATCTCGCGATGTATGGCGAACTTTTAGACAATTATATTGCCTTTATTAAGAAAAAAAATCGTCCAATTCTAAGACAGCATTTTTTGCAAATTGACTTTAAATTTTAAAATATTTTTTTTAGCGTGTGAGAATCAATTTACAAATTTTTACATTTTGGTTCATAAAAGTTAAGACAATTTTCTAAAAGTGCCTCATACTTCACTTTTTTGCAAGTCTTGTGTTTTTTGAGTTATGTTGACATGAAAAATTTGTTGTTAGAAAAACTTTTTTTATTAAAAGTGCCCATCTTGCACTGTATGGCGAACTTTTAGGCAATTATATTGCCTTTATTAAAAAAGAATTTCGCCCTATTGCAAATTGACTTTAAATTTTAAAATATTTTTTTTTTAGCGTTTAAGAATTGATTTTACATGTTTTACAATTTTGTTCATAAAAGTTAAGACAATTTCCTAAAAGTCACTGTTACGTCACTTTTTTGTAAGTCTTGTCCTTTTTGAGTTATGAAGATTTGAAAAAATATCTATCAAAAAACTTAAGCTCTTTTCAAATGGCAGTCTAGGTAAATTTTGAAAAAACAAAGTATGCAAAGTTGCTTGAAAAGACAAAGTCTGCACACCCACAAAGTTTCATTGGATTCTGAGAGGGTGCCGCCAAACACTGGATGAGTTGGCGTGAAATTCGTCCTTTCTTGAATTGGCCTGGCCTTAATGTTTCTCAATAGTCTCGACGGCTGTAAAGAAAAAGTTTGTGTTATATTTGAGGTTAGGCTAAAACCAAAAATAAACATTACCTGTTCAGGATCGAACAAAAACTCTAAGTTTTTAGATTTCCCATCATTCCGGACGTTTTTGTTCATCGATTTCTTGGCTACTCTCTTCTGCGTAGATTTTCCTGACAATTTTTCCATTTTATTGCAACAGGAACGTACAACACTGAAAAAACACGACCAACCAAAGGCAAAGGCTTGGTTGTCATTTTTTCAAGTTTGATGCAAGAGGCTCGTTGTTATTTTTCTGAAAGTTGTTTTTTGTTTATATGTGTACATGTAGGGATAGTTGCTGTTTTCGAATAGTTTATTTTTTTTAATGATAATGGTTTTTGTACTCTGACACACGGCCACCACATACTTATTTGTGCCGAATTTGAGGGCAATAAGCCTTAAAACCCCTCTAGAGCCATTTTCAGTTTATATGAAGTTGTAGATTTTTATATGAAATTTTGAGACCTCTGGTCAGATACCTTGTTCAGTATTTAAGGTTTTTAACCACTTTTAATTTTAGCCCCGTTAATTCGTATTCAAATAAAGATGGTCGGAGAGTGATTTTTCACGCGGAAAAAAGGAAAAAAGAATCCAACGTGAAACGGAATGCAGATTCGAAACAGAAGTTAACCAGAAATTTTTTTTCATAATGTTCATAAAGTTACTAGAAGTTTAAATTAAAAACAAACCCTGTTTTATACAAAAATTCAAGTTGCAACCACAGTTGGACCTTACATGGAATATTTTCCAATCAAATTCTTCACCATGAAAACACAACGACATCTGTGTTTTACACCATTATGCACAAACTACGAACCGGGTTTGATGCGGTATTTAGCAACCTCCAAATGCCTGCCCTTCAACTTAGTGTTCTACTACCATCTCCGTAATTGTTAATGCCAATTCGATTCATTAAAAACATTTTCAAATTTTGGAGCTCCAAAATTTCAGATTTTTATTCTTAATTTGCAATGCAGTCAGTAAAATTTGCGAAGGAATTGATTGAGCGAACAAACAAATTAATGGAGAAAGTAAATTAATGCATAATGTCATTTTATTTGAGAAATGACAAAATTCCTAAAGATTTTAAACCGTTCGATATGGGAACAATGTTCTCAGGGTGCAGATGAAGTTCCGGACAGGTATGGATTAAAGTATACTGATCTTGTATTGGTCGTAAAAAATTATGTCAACATTATATGACGTCATATTCGATCTGCGAGACCGTGGTAAAATGTCATACTATTAGATGGGTGCACGAGTTAAGACTTCATAAAGAAAATGGTAAACATTGCCCTTATGAGAAGACACCCGTATCTAAATGCGGGTAAAACACATTTAAACATTGCCCTAATATGATTTGATCATATCAATGTGACGTCACGCTGCACTCGTTTAAAGGGTGTACGGAATCAAATTGCAACACACACACATAATTGGCAAAATTCACCCGTTCAACCAATCATCTTCAAACTTTCAGGAAGTAAAATAAAACATGTTATGAATATTTTCCCATGTTTTTTTTTTTTTTGCGTGGTAATCCATTTTTTTCATATCTTCCTTCGATTTTCCTTCCTTGGGATGCTTCCAAAGTGCCTGCTTCATGATGGCCCAGTACTTTTCAATTGGCCGCAGTTCCGGTGCGATCGGGGGGTTGAGATGCTTCGGCACGAAATTGACCTCCTTAGCCTTGTACCATTCCAAAACCTCTTTCGAGTAATGGCACGAGGTTAAATCCGGCCCGAAAATCGTAGGACCATCGTGTGACCTCAGAAGAGGAAGTAGACGTTTTTGGAGACATTCCTTTAGGTACGCCTGCCCATTGACCGTTCCAGTTGTCACGAATCGGGTGCTCCGATTTCCACACGAGCAAATTGCTTGCCAAATCATATATTTTTTGGCAAACTTTGACATCTTCTGCTTTTTAACGTCCTCAGGGACATCGAATTTATGATGAGCAGTGAAAAACTGGAGCCCCGGAAGCTGCCGGAAGTCTGCTTTTACATACGTCTCATCATCCACAACGAGGCAATGTGGTTTCGTCAACATCTGGGTATAGAGCTTCCGTGCACGTGTTTTACCTACCGTATTCTGCCGTTCATCGCGATTAGGCGCCTTTTGGACTTTGTACGTGTGTAGTCCTTCACCTTTTTTAGCATCTTGCACGTAAGTTTTGGTTAGATTCAGTTTCTTCGCCACATCTCGAACTGAACGGATGGGATTCCTTTTGAAAGCTTAAACTACTCGCTTGTGATCCCTAACACTATACGGAGATCCGTTTTTTCCACTTTTTTCTTTCTGATCGATGGCCAAACGTTCGTGGTACCGATTTAAAACACGAGACACCGTAGAATGTACCATTCCCAGCTTCCTGCTGATGGCACGATGAGAAAGATCCGGATCCGCCGCCGCTGTTCTTCCGACTCCATCTTCACAACTTTTGCAAATCTGCTAGTGCTCCGACTTACACAGCGTAAACAAATACACATTGAACTAATTCCACCCAAAATTTCAATAGAAAATGCCCAACGGGTAAAAAGTTACAGCCATTTAAAAGTGATGCAATTTGAACCTTTATACAATTGCATCAACATTTTTTAACCGCTTTTAGATGCGAGTAAATTTTTAAATTGGCAATGTTATATGAAGTTTGTAAGGCTATGTCATTCATGCAATCGTTCATTTAGTGATAATTATCAATCTACTGAACAGCTGCTAAAATGAGTGAGAAAGGTACAGTTTTGTGAAACCGGGAAATACTTTTATAAAGGGGTCAACATTTGTACAAAAGAATTATGTGAGAACTTTAAGTATGACGATTCATTCATTTTTCTTAACGGTGATTTCTTAAATATTCGTTGGTTGCTCATTGATTCTGATAGTAATGCTTATGTGTTGGTTACAGTTTTACTAACTACAAAAATATTTGATAACACGTTCAACTATGATAATTCCTATTAAGAAATTAACTCGCGTCAATGATACTCTCCGATTATGTATGAATGTTGAAATAGCAGATAAGAAAGGCCAAGGACGAATAAAAAAATATAATTCGCTTTGTAAACCAAAAATGCAAATAGATTAGAAGGATAGTGTAGCTGGATATGTTAACAACAAAATTTTAAACCTTGACCATATAGAAATGTTTGTATATTTTTTCCTTGATAAGAAATTACAGAAAAGCATACAAGAAAAATCATAAGAGGAGAAAGTTTACTGTTCTGAAACAGTGTTTAGGTCATAACTCAGAACACAATGGCCGATATGATCTATTTTGAATAACATATGTAACATAAGTCCTGGGAAAAAATCAAAAGCATGGTACTTGAAATCAAACAATCGGATTTTAAAATGCTCTTCAGAGTATTTTATTCTATTAATAAATTGTTGAAAAATATATTTACAGAACGCTCAATGGACCATTATCTTCGATTTTACGCAGTGTACGGTGAACATGTTGAATCAGGTTCTGGACGGTGTCTATGTCTATTTCTTTCATCTTCCGCTTGATTCGATGACCCAAGTGTTGCTCATTGTTAGCTTCCCAGCCATTGTTGTACACCATACGTTTGAGAACACTCCAAAAATTTTCAATTGGACGAGCCTGAGGCACGTTAGGTGGATTGTCCTTTTTCGGTACAAATGGTATGTTTTGCTCAGTTAGCCAATCTAATGTTTTTTTTCGCGTAATGACAGCTTGCAAGATCCGGCCAAAACATGATTTCGCCGTCAGCGTGATATTTGTTGATGAATTGCTTCAATTTCGGCAAACATTGGCTGATATACACGTCAGAATTGACAGCTTTGGCCTTGTTTGGGCGTATCAAAGGCGCCGATATACCCTTCGATGACATGGCTGCCCACACTAACACCTTTGGCTCATATTTCGATTTGCTGGCATATTTAACATCGTCTGGTGTTGTTTTAATGTTAGCAGTATAGAATCGTTGCCACTCAATTCATGGTGCGAAAACGTGAAGTAAAATTCATCATCCAAAATTATGCACTTTCCATTTGCAAAATGCTTGCGACGGAGTGCACGGCAGCATTTTGGTATTTTTTTCGAGTTGTTGCTGTGTATATTTTGGTGCACGTTTCCGATAGATTACGTTATGTTTTCTCAAAATCCGATGGACTGTCATGTTTGAAACCTGAAATTTTCGTGCTAATTTGCGTGTTGATTGGCCAACATTGTTTTCAGCGCTTGACAGCAGTTTTTTCGTTTTGGCACTCAATTTTGTTGGGCGACCACTTTTCTTTTTATTTTTTCTTTAACATCACGACACTCTTTTAAAACACGGTATATTGTTGATTTTGATATTGGCTCGTCTTTGAACACGCTCAAAATTTCACTTGTACTAAGCCGTCCAAAAAGGTTTGCGACTTGTGCTCGTAAATCCAGCTTGTACGACTTTTTTAATGGAAACTACTGCGCAATTTGAGTTTGACAGTTCAGTAGGAACACAGATGAACGTGACAAGTACATTGGTTGACATCTGTGTGTTTGTTAATGCTGTCAAATAAACGCCTGAAAGTATTCCCAGGACTTATGTAACACATGTTAGTGAAAAGTTAGACCGAAGTTACCCAACTGAAACTTGTTGTAGGTAAATTGGATCAATCAGTGCGTAGTTCTTAAAAGTAGACAACATTATTTGATGGCGATTTTCAATATCAGAGCAACGTGCATAGACCATACACGAAAACGAAAATTAAGTCGAATATAGAATTTTTACAGAGATAAAGAAGAGGTTCAAATTCAGTTAAAATTTTGTTATAAATATATACAAACAAGAGGAATGTTTTCTAATAAAGTTTGATGGAGTTTTGTTACAATGTTTTTAGGGTGGTAAACTTAAAACAGAATTCTTAAAAAACAAGTTCTACATATCACGATTTGTTAGTTTTCTGTTAAATTTTTGTTATGCTCTTCTAGTCGGGATGGTATTAGTGAGAGACTCTAAGTTTTCTGATGCAAACTGTAGTTGCAGTGGAAATATTTGGAGACATTTTGTTGACAGGTGTGCAGCTGTTTTCTACATGCACCTGTAATTCGTGTTCTCTAAATTTTCATTTTGTTCATCTGTACTAAATTAAAAACAGACAGAAAGTTTGAAAAGGCAAATCTGAAATCCACGAAGATGGTAAAATATCCTTAAGGAAAGTTTCACAATACAGCTTATTCACAAGTCTCATTTTTTTTTCTGCTTTTTTTCATCATTTCACCATTTCAATAAGGATAAAGCTAAATGCCTAGTTTAAAATTTCACTAACGTTCTTGGTTTCGAGGAACTCGGAAACATCTAACCAATAACAATTAATGAAAAACATACCACTAACATTTAATTGAAAATGTATAAAATCCTAAACTAAGCACCACAAAAAGGCATTACATTTTCCCATCAACGTTACTTTCAATGGGACATTGTTTCACAATTCCATTAATCGGAAGCACGGCAAACCGCGCTCCAGTCTCGTCAGGAAGCTCTATAACTACCGTAAATTACGACCTATTCATTTATTTTCCTTCCTTTTGTCGGAGAGCACCTTGGCGGAAGAAAATCGATGGAATGGAACCTATCAAGAGACCTGAGTGGTATCGATTTTACGCACCCGCGTGGATGTCCTTATCCATTTTCATCGTCACCTCATTCCGTTCAACACCGCGTTCGTGGCATACTGTCGGTGAACACAAGACAAAAGACAGAAAAAATGCCATTCTGTCCTAGAGTGAGCCAAAAAAAAAATGTCAGTTCCTCGCGACCAGTCGCCCATCTGCAAGAAAAGCGATCGGGAAAGTAATATCAGAATGACATAAATTAATCTCAATCGGTGATAAATTACACCGTAGCTTCTTTAGCTGAGTAGAAAGAAACATTTTTCTTGTCCGTTGTAGTCAGGAGTCATTCAAGAGTCGAACTGATTTTTCTCGCAGATCTGGAAACTTTTTTTTTTGTTTTCGCTGGACTTCTTGGCTGTTATCATCTCAAAAAACTTGTAAGCAATAATTTTTGATTGGTTTCGTTACAAGCAAAATCAATTGTAGCAAAAGTTGAACTATAAAAAGAAAAGATTTCCGTAGAAGTCTCGGGTGATGGATGGAACTTTCGCAATTCTCCATTCAGGGCCTTACGTATGCAATGGAATCAACATTATCATATCTGTATTCGAAGCGTGCTGAATATCAGCTATCAAAAATGAAAGATAGCCGGTCATGTATTAGCTTCGATTGCATCCCAAACTTCTGGGATTTCATTCATAAAATCAGTCACATTGTTTTCTTCGCAGAACACAACTTTCCCATCTTAGATTTCCCAATCAGTCCCGATATGTGCCCAGCGGATTACCAAGTACAATTTATCTTAATGGCTGTAGTCACCCCGCGATTGTATCAATCGGTTTCTTCCCATCGGAGTTCGAAACTCTTTCGCCCCTGAAGCACGTTTTTCGCCTCGGGAAGCTCGGGACTTGTCGCAGACGCAGCCTCAGCCGGAAAGACAAATACACAGCTCGAAATACGTGCTTTCCGGTGGCCCTGTCCAGCCGAAACTGATTTCTCCACGGGCGTAATCAGACTCCAGTAATGATCGGATAAAGCTTGGCGATTCTGAGTTGCCAAAAAGTTTCCCTCGTATCTACTTGTATCTATGTTTATGTATTCCTATGTGACGAAAAGAGTGGAGAAAATGTTCATCATTCTACATGCGACCTTCATAGAACACATTTGCCAGGAGGGCTAGGGCGGATGTTTGGGTAATCTTTTATCTCGTTTAATATTGAAAGTAAATTTGTTAATGTTTGTGCTGCCAGCTACTGGCCCGAGAAGGTCACGTTCCTTGAGCCAAGCTGTCTGCCCAAGATGGTAAGAATAGCCTGTGACTACCTGCGTGGTAAGCCGTTGCCATCATCTTCGTTCGAAATTGATATTTGTTTTCGCTTGATTCGGTCGAAGCCGGAGCGTTTTCACTGGGCTATCATGTATCAAATTAATGATAACGTGACATTATGTGCCGGAGAAATGCTAGCCGAATGCCTGGATGGCAGACTGCTATTCTCGTTGAGATTCACTAAATTGTTTTGGACCAGCGACGTCATGTGATTTATCGGTCTGCAGCATGCGTGATCTATATGTCTTGTAATATTTCTGAGCTATCGGTGACTAAAGCCTAAGCGATCCATTTCACTAAATTACGATGGCTTTCATAGGCTATTTATATTAGTCTAGGTTAAAAACAGTTGCCAGATTTATAAACAAATAATAATCTCAGTAGCTCATGCAAATCTGATAGACGTTGATGCTTATTTACATTATATAGATTGTTCCGATAATTATTTATACACTAATGATTCGTCGAAACTAACGCCCTCTTCAGAGGAAGACTTCATAGATTTGACGCGCTTATTTGAGAAAGCTGATCCACATGAGGTAATTTCTTATTCTTCAAGTGAGTCTTGTGAGTATAATAAAATAGAATTGACTGAAACAATAGTTTATTGTCCAAATTTTAATAGTATGCGCAGTGCACAAAAAATTAACGAAGGTCGATATAAAATTAACGGTTGTCTATACGATGTCAATCCATCCAGCAGGCCACTTTTCACAAAATTTAAAAAGAGCATGTTTTTTGTAGTGTACCAACAGCGTACCATAGCGTACGTCTAAGGATTTAGAACGTACTTGTCAAATTCCTTGTTTTTCTGTGCCCTGCGGAATAGACGGTCGAATTTTGCGAAATTCTTCATAAAACGCTATAAAAATTACACCAAAGTAATGAACCAATAGCGTACCTTCCGAATCTGATGTTTGATTTAAACGTACCTCAAAAAATTCCATACTTACTTATATAAAACTTTTTTATATACATTATTTGTATAATCTGACCTAGGATTCAGATTTCTCCAAAAATTTTAGCTCTAAATGACCTATCAAACATACTACTTAAGGACATTCTACGCTACTTTATAGTAAAAATTGTCTTTTTAATAATACGTTTAAGAAAACACCCTTGAATGGCTACTTCCTGCTAAGCATTTTGTACCCTGAATGTAGATAACAGGCAAGCATGGTAGAGATCACTATTTAGCATGTTTTTAATCATATAGAGACACTCTGTACAGGTATAGGTTGCACGTACGTTATTGGGAAGGTATGGTTGAGTTTCTATGAAATATTTTTTTCTGTTTATTTTAATAATTACGTAGCTACTTGATAATTTTGTGCCCTGCTGAGGATTTTATCTTCTCAACCTATTTTTTATAGGTCCATAAACAAATTGTATTGGTATAGGTTGAACGTACCTCAAGTTATCTGAACTTTATTTAGAAAACAGGGTTGATTTTATATGATAAATTTATTTTTTTCTGATTATTTTCATAAATCCGTAGCTACGTGATAATTTTGTGTCCTGCTGAGAATTTTATGTTTAAAGAAGGGTTGATATTTATCATTTTTAATTCGTTTATGTTCGTTATCATTTTTAATTCAGCTATGCTCTTTTCAGACGCTGCCCAACTAACATCAATGCTGAATAACTGTTTGTTGAAATAAATTTGGAGAAGTTGTTCATCTTTTTCTTCTAGAAAGCTGAATAACTTCTCCAAATTTGTTTGAATAAGCGTTTATTCGACACTGGTTTTTGTTGGGTGAATTTCAAAATATAGCGTATGTTGAACTTGATTAGACCTTCAACATAGTGTAACAGCATATTGCTCAAGTATTATATCAACTGCGTTGAAGCATATATTCGCGTCATCTTCGCGATGAAGATCACACCACGAATATTACGCGTATATGAGCTCCGTTGATAAACGCCGTTGATTAAAACTTGAGTAATATCGTGCTACACCAAGTTGTAGGTCTACTCAAGCCCCACAAGTTCATCATACACCATATTTTGAAATTCAGTGTTTGAAAAGAGCTATCGCCAAACGAATATTGCCGAATAAAAAATAATAAGCAGCAACCCTGTCAATCAGAATGACTTATATTTATACTCTATAGAAAAAAAAACAAATAAAAAAAAAACAAAGTACAGAAGAAAGGATTGGTTAAAAAATAACAAATCTATAAACAGGAGTTTTTATTGGCTAACCAGCATATCTTCCGAAAATCAGTTCTTTCGAACACAGGTATTACTTACTTTACCTATGTGTCCTAGGCATCTATATCGAACATATTCCGTGAAAAATGCATCATAAAATATCTGAACATTTTAAGGACTTCATAAGAATTCCTGGCTGACCTGACCTCTTCAAAAGATATCTGAAGGACCTCATTAAAATTTCTGAACATTTGAATGCCTTCACAATACTTTCTGGTTGACCTGTCTTTTTCGAAGAATTTCTGAAAGACCTCATTTATATTTCAGAACATTTCAAGGTCTTCAAAATAATTTCTGATTGAACTAAACTCTTCAAAGAACTCAAAGTGAACCTCGTTAGTTTGGATGATGTGTCCTTCAGATTAGCGGGGGTCCACGATGTTCTGAAGGTCTTCAAAGGTACAGAATTTTAAATGAAATTCTTCAGATATTCTTGGAAATGGCCAGATCAATCAGGAATGTTTCTGAAGACCTTCAATTGTTCAGAAATATAAATGAGGTCCTTTTAATACCACAGTGTGGGGGGACATTGGGTCCACGATCCCATGGCTTGAGCAGAGGCCGATATCCTACTATAAGATGAACTTTGATGCACCATCACGCATTTTAAGAATTAGAAATTTATTTCATGTAAGGCCTCAGAGAACAATTTATGCTAAGAATAGACCCATGAACAGAATGATGAACATCTATAATGAATATTGTGATGTAATTGATTTTACTATGCCTAAAGCGGCAATAAGAAAAAAATTGACTGCAAAAGGTGTACCCCGTAGATTTTTGCTGAATGTATTTTTCATTTCCGGTTTGCAAATGGACTTTTTACCAATTCTGAGCTGATCTGATTCATGCAGCGCTGTGTGCCATTTGGCTAGTGTTTGATTTTACATTTCAATCTTGGTCATTACTTCATCATAATCTTGGTCATTACTTCATCATAACTTACAATATCATTATATTTGGCAATATTGTTTTATTGATTTTACTTCATAGATGATTTTAACATTACTTATTCTTTTTTTTGCTCATTTATCTTTAACTCCCTTCCAGTTAAATCTTCCCATTTCTAATTCGGTAGCAATAACTATTAGTTCAGCAAAAATAAAAGCAGATTGCTGTTATAAAATCAGCATCAAGTAGCAAATAGTGACCATGGCAACAATAAATTAAAATGTATAAATGTCAGTTTTATAAAATTTCAATAGATTTAATAAACTTTTTCAGGATACCTCAAATCAATATTTTGGTGAAATGCTGCTATCGCGAATGAAGATCATATATTATAGATACGGATGCTTGTAGTATTTTTCGTTTACATAAATATATACACCATTATATAAATATTTTAAGGGAATGGGAGGGACCATTAGGACACCCGATTGAAGCACTCTGGATGGGGAGAGTGGGAATGCCAACTCCCCATTGCTAACAGTTTGTGAATAGACGGCGGGCTCTTCTCCCCGCCCATTGGGGCATCCTCATGTTAGATAGCTTGCTCTTTTGACCAATTGTTCAGTCTTGTTGTTGGAAGGAAATTCTTCGTATCCCTGTGGATATCATAAGTGATGTTGCATATCGATCCACCCAACCCGTTTTTGGCCCTTCATACAACGACATGATTAGGATAATCAGTGGTTATTAAAGCTTGATCAAGTCTAACAGAGGGAAGAGCCCATTGCTGTCGGACTTAGTTTCCGTGCTACAGGGTGTGGTAGTACATCATACATCAAGTTGTACCCCGTAGATACTAACTTTAAATAAATGTAAATGTTTATGTAGTCTACACTGATGATTGACGAAATAAAAAAATTAAATAAATAAATTTTGATTAACCTTCAAGGCATTTCTTCCGCCCAAAAGTCTCATCGGAAACGTGACAGGTCTTCTAATTTCTGTCGATATTAACAGTCATCTTATCTGCAACTTATTACTGGAGTCTTCATCTGGTCTGTACCATGGCACAAACCATAAGAACGACAGACGGAATGTTTGTTATAAGATTACGTCACATACACACTACTGTGTCTCCTTATCAGGGGCGGTTCAGAACAGCGTCTTTTCTCCATGTTAGGACCGGCTGATCATCGACCTAGGCGACGAAATAAGTTCATAAGTATGTAACAAAATTCTATTATTCACTCCTTAGATATCATTTGGTTGACTTGACAAACGCGGCCCTTTGGTTCATCTGGGCCAGAGATTTGAAGATCTAGTTTTCAATATCGTTATTTACGTATTGCCTTTGGCTGTATGAATAAAACGTACAATATGAGCCTGAAGTTCAGGCAGGAGGAAAACCCTTACAGAATCGCTTCAGGGAGCTCTCATCTAGAATACTGATCAATTGTGAAATCCTTATGAATGAAAAATTCGAAAAATGCTCGAATTGAGTACCCAGTCTAGATTCTTGCAAATCTATCCTTACTATATGTCATCAGATGTTGGTATTCCATGCTGTAATTCTCCTAGTGCTCACACTTGAGACTTAAGGCCGAGCGACCATTAACATCGGATGCTTCGGTTAGCGCAGTTAGGGTTTCATACTTTTCGTGAGGCGCTCTGATACTCCACAGACTTCGCTTGAGATTAGGATTGTGTACAGTAAGCCAGATGGCGCTTAACACCGTGTATTAAGTTACATCTGTGGGATAGACTTCTATGGTATGCGCACAGCAAAATTTAGCCAAAGAAAAACTCGCAGTATAACATTATTTCTGTTGGTACGTGAGTGTACAAGCAAACGGCGAAGACCTTCCTTCGCGCTCCATAGTTTTGGCTTTCTAACCGTTTGAAACACTAGAATTCAGTTTTGTTTTTCTCCTCGCCAATAATTTCCCCGCAGTGGTGATCGAGTTTTTTTTATTCTGAAGAAGACAACGCGTAGTTGAAACAGTGCAATTTAGAAAAATAATTAATTGCAATTGGCAAGTGAGCAGCCATTTCGCATCGCATCTCCGCTTGGCACGCATACCAGCAGCCCATCGTGTGTAGCGTGCATTCGTTTATCTACCAACTACCACCGACCAGCATCATCATCATCGTCATCATTTTCATCATCGTTGAGCTCCACGTCTAGCTGGTACATGCGGCCACACATCGTCACTCGGCAGCAGCAGATCAATAATGCGTATATTCTTCCCCAAACTGCAGCGTTTTTTGCCGCTGCCGCAGCGAAATCGCGGCGAAAAAATCGCCGCAATGAAATTACATGGCAGCTTATGAGAGCACACAAATCGACGCGATGCGTTTTTTAATCGCGTCAGTTTGTGCGCTCCCATATGCCGCCATGTAATCTCATCGCAGCGATTTTTTTCGCCACGATTTCGCAGCGGCGGTGGCAAAAAAAAACGCTGCAGTTTGAAGAGGCCTTATAAGTTAAGATTTTGTTTTTCACTCTCCTGAGTACATTGTGATTTTATCTTTTGTGTGCGTGTGTGTGTGAGTGTGTTTAGCTTTAGTTTGTTTATCTGTTTTTTTTAATAATTGCGTTGAGTTAGTGATTCAGCATTTGAGGCTCCCACGGCTTAATCATGGATGATTTGTCGGAAGATGAATCATCTATGCAGCCGAATAAAGAGGTAACTCAAAAAGTTACCTGATCGCGTGCCTATCCAGCTGATTCGGCTGGTCCATGGGTTGTTTATTTTCAGCCGAAATCGAAACCTCTAAATGTTTGTCAGATTTCTGATGATCTGACGAAGCGATTCTCGGCCGTGACCGAGATAATCAAAGTGAGACCCAATAAACTTCGGGTCGTTGTGTCCAACCTTAAGCAGGCTAATGAGATTGGTGTCTCTCAGCTCTTTACTCTCGAGTATCGAGTGTATATCCCAGCTCGGGGTATTGAAATTGAAGGTGTGTTCACCGAAGCGAGTTTGACCCCTGAGATCTGCTTTCTCCAGTGAAGATACTGGATGTGCGAAAACTAAGCACAGTATCGATCAATAAGGGTGAAAAAAAGTTTACACCGTCAGACTCGTTTCGTGTGACCTTCTCTGGCTCAGCCCTCCTTCAATACGTCGAGTTGGGAAAATTTCGACTACCTGTGCGGTTGTTTGCAGATCGGGCCATGATTTGCCAAAAATGCCAGCAGATGGGACATACGACCTCCCATTGCGGCAATAAGGCACGCTGCTCCAATTGCGGGGACCACACCACACGCACACCAAAATGTGCTTTTTGCAAAGGATCTCCTCCTCATGCTTTCTCGTCGTGCCTGGCGTACAAATAACGCGGGGAAAAATTAGAACGCTTGCTTAAGCAGCGTTCCAGGCAATCTTTCGCTGAAATGGTGAAAAAAGCCTCCCAATCACCCAATGCCAATACAAATCCCTTTGCTCCTCTGTCAGATGACGAGTCTGACTTTGATTTGGCTGAAGAGGGAACATCGTTCAGTTTTCCGGAAGGTACTTCAAGGAAGCGAAGACGCGTCCGCCTACGGAAAGTTTCTGAACAGAAGCCCGAGACCAGCTTGCCCATTTCAAGGAAAGATGCGAAAAAGGAAAAAACAATTCCACCTGGTTTTCGTAGTACTAACTACACCCAGGACTTTCCATCTCTTCCGGGGACATCCAAAACCCCCGATTTTAAGAACAGAAGCCCCTTCCTCGACTGGGCTGTTCTCATTTGATGACATTGTCGAAGGTATCTTCAATTACCTCAAAATTACTGACCCTCTCAAAGCATTGTTCTGGCAATGCTTCCCACAGTGAAAACGTTTTTGATGCAATTGACGATAAAGTGGCCCCTCCTCGCAGCTATCATTTCCTTCGATGGATAATTTTCCAAATGAGGTTGGGGATTTGATCACTGTTCTGCAGTGGAATTGTCGAAGTTTGATTTCTAAATTGGAATCATTCAAAATTTTAGCTCACAATACCGGTTGTGATGCATTCGCTCTTTGTGAGACATGGCTCTCTTCCGAAATTGATCGTCCGTTTCATGATTTCAATATAATTCGTCTCGATCGTGAAGATTCACGTGGAGGAGGAGTACTTCTGGGGATCAAAAAGTGCTACTCCTTCTATAGAGTGAATTTTCCTCCTATTCCAGGTATTGAAATTGTCGCATGTCAGGCTGGTATTAAAAATAAAAGCCTTTGACGACGACAACCGGTCTTCCCTGATATATGACCTCTGTGACAACTTCAATATGACAGTTCTCAACAATGGAGAAGTAACACGTTTAGCTGGTCCTTCCTCACTTGGTGGTAGATTATACCTCACACTTTGTTCGAATTCATTATCGTTGAATGGACATGGAATGTGATTCAAGATCCCCACGGTAGTGATCACTTGCCCATACAAATTTCGATTGCCACCGGGTTCAATCCGTCGGAATCCATCAACGTCGCGTATGATCTAACCCGTTACATCGATTGGACAAAGTTCAGGACAGCAGTAGATGAAGCCGTAACGACGGTAGAAGGGCTTCCACCGCTGGAGGAATATAACTTCCTCTCCAACTTGATCTTAGACAGCGCGCTTCAAGCTCAAACTCGACCAGTTCCAGGAACGTCATTTCGCAGGAAACCTCCTTCTCAACGGTGGGATCAGCAATGCACCGAGGTTTACCGTAAAAAGTTCGACGCGTTTAAAGTTTTCCGTAGACGTGGAACACCTGAGCACTTCGAAGTATACATGGCTCTCGAACGCGAACTTAAGAGCTTCATCAAGGCCAAGAAACGCGGATACTGGTGAAGATTCGTGAACGAGTTATCGCGCGAGACTCGATGAGTACTCTTTGGAACACGGCGCGAAGATTGCGTAACCGAACTACGAACAACGAGAACGAAGAGTACTCGGACCAATGGATCCTCAAGTTCGCGAGAAAAATTTGTCCAGATTCTGTGCCGGCACGGATCATTCCTCGCGAAACCGAAAATCCGATAGATGAGCTCAGCTAACCCTTTTCAATGGTAGAACTCTCTCTCGCACTCCTTTCGTGTGGCAATACGGCTCCAGGGGCTGATAGGATCACGTTCAACTTGCTCTCAGACAAACCTCTCAGACATTCAAAAACCTGGTAAACCCGCGTCCGACCACAACTCCTATCGACCCATCGCGATGTTATCTTGTATTCGAAAGTTGTTGGAGAAAATGATCCTCTTGCGTCTGGACAAATGGGTTGAGACGAATAACCTGCTTTCAGATACTCAATATGGTTTCCGTAGGGGTAAGGGAACGATCGACTGTCTCGCGTTACTTTCCGCGGATATTCAGTTGGCTTTTGCTAAAAAAGAGCAAATGGCTTCTGATATCAAGGGGGCTTTTGATTCAGTATCTGTTGAAGTTCTTTCAGATAAACTCCACGCTTGTGTCTTTTCACCATTAATGAATAATTTGTTGTACAATTTGCTGTCTGAGAAACATATGAGCTTTTCTCATGGAAACTCTTCAGTTGCTCGATTTAGCTACAAGAGTCTCCCCCAGGGATCCTGTTTAAGCCCCTTTTTGCATAATTTTTATGTCAGAGGCATTGACGGTTGGCTAAGTGACAACTGTACGTTGAGACAACTTGCAGATGACGGCGTAGTATCTGTCACAGGGCCGAATGGCGTCGATCTGCAAGGACCCTTACAGGATAACTAAGACAATTTGTCTACTTGGGCTCTAGAGCTAGGTATCGAATTCTCTAGGGAGAAAACCGAGTTGGTGGTTTTTTCTAGGAAGCATAGCCCAGTTCAACCCAGCTTCAAATTTGGGGTACACCGATAACTCATTCCATGTCATTTAAATATCTTGGGGTCTGGTTCGATTCTAAGTGCACCTGGAGATCCCACATTGAGTATATGAAGCGAAAATGCCAGCAAATGACAAACTTTCTTTGCACAATTACCGGGACCTGGTGGGGAGCTCATTCACAAGATCTTCTAACGTTGTACCGGACAACGATTTTGTCGGTTATAGAATACGGTAGTTTTTGTTTTCAGTCAGCGGCTCGGTCGCACATCATCAAACTGGAACGTATTCAGTATCGGTGTCTTCGTATCGCGTTAGGTTGTATGCACTCGACTCATACGATGACTCTTGAAGTGCTGGCTGGCATGTTGCCACTCTCGGATCGGTTTTCAGAGTTATCTCTCCGGCTCCTCACCGGGTGTGAAGTTATGAACCCCCAGGTAATCGAAAACTTTGAGAAGCTCCTTGAGTTGAATCCTCAAACTCGCTTCATGACTTTGTACCATTTGTACATAAAACAGGATGTCATATTAAAAGATGATTTAGTTTTCAAATCTTCCCTTGTGTATGCGAAAAATAAACCAAACACGGAGACGAGACGAACATCTAAACTTAAACATATTCTACTCGACAGCATATGATAGATGAGTCTCTAACTTAGCGGTCGACTGAATTGAGGCGCTCGACAGCATCGCGTTGCACTCGAAATTTGTTTTACCAAAATAGACCTTTAGAGTGTATAGTCACTCGACTCGACAAACCAAATGAGGCCCATATTGATCGATTTTCCTTGTTTTAATTTAATGGAAAATTTAAGGGATGCACAGTAGCCTCGAAATTCCAAGAGGTCGAGAAGAAGGAACCAAAGTTTGAGGTAAATTCAACAACCGTGGATTAGGGTTTTCTAAAATGTACATCAAAATACCTATGGCAAAGAAAGCTAGCTAAAGCTCTCCAACAAATCCAACTAGCAATCCCGGCAGGAGCAGCGTAGCAGAAGATTGGACAATTGAAGGATGTTTGTTTTTCCTGATCTCGCAAACAAAACCAACTCGTTTGTGCCTCTTGTTGTGCCAATTTGGCAGGGTACACTTGTTTGAACAGCTATACACGCACTACTGCAAATAGAGAGAGGGGGAGGCACATGTTCGTTCATGAAAATAGAAATGGTACATCAAAAAGAAGCTTTCGTCCTTACACAAATCGAAACCTATTGAATCTACGCCTCAGTTGGTTTGCAGAAGGAATAGAAACGGGCTACTAAATTCGACCGACGGCTTTATCCTACATGTATGCAACATTATCGAACTGAAGCGAAGTATGCCGAAATGGTACCGCACCCTATTATAAAGAACAGCTTCGAATCACGATGATGCCCGAAGACAAAGGGAGACCGAAAAGACTATCGAGATTGTGAACGACGGGCGTCCTAATAAATAGGATTAGAAAAGGATATTATCAAACAAAGCGAGCATACAGAAGGGAGAGATTGAGTGAACAAACACACCCACTCAGTCGTATGGAAGCTTACAAAGCAAGGCTAAAGACGGATATCGGCACAGTGCCTACATTGTGTGAGCCAAAAAAGTGGTATTCGTTATTTGAAACAGAAGCAAGCATGGAACGTACCGTAAGACCGGGTAGCATTGATCACTTTCTTCAAATGTTTGAAGGTTTTATCAACAAAGACCAGCTTTGCATATTGTAAATATGCCTTTACAACAGCTAGTTTCCGTTATGTTGAGTGATTTGTTTATGTATACGAAAGATTTTAAACTGATTTTTTTAGTACATTTATATGGGGCAGCATTGATCGTTGCTTCAAATTCCTTAAAAGAGGTTTTTAAGAGTTTTTATTTTGAGTTTCATGCTAAGAAAGTATGACAAACGTATGATGACAGGGATGCCAGATATACAGGCATCTCTTTATTTATGGAGACATTTAATCAAGCATACAGACCGCGTATAAATAACAGACATTATACAGATATTTCGATTACGTTACAGATTTTAACAGACATTGATATCCATCAATAAGATTCTGAAACGATTTTATTTCCCATATAGAGTTGGCTTGTTTTGTTTGTTGACCTAAAGCATTCAATATTTATAAGAAGTATCTTTGAAAACTGTAAAACTTCTCTTTGTTACTTCTTTAATATCCAAACAGACCTGAGTAAATAAGTAGCTAAGTAATTATTTTTAATATTTTGAAAATAAGTCAAAAGTTCTTTGAGCTTAGCCATGTCTTCTTTTTAAAGCTGACTGATGGCTTGAGAGTTATTCAGTTATGCATAGAATATTGTTTGTAAACCTCCATTTACAGTTTATTCATTTTAATGTTGCCAACGCATTTACTAATTGTTTAGCTAAATATGAACAAATGTTATAATATTTTATTTTTCAATGCCGTTTTAATTCCATGTGAATCATTCGTAAATGCTTGAATCAATATAAAGCAAGTTTATTAAATACTAAAAACTAACTTCCAATTTACTTACCTTACTGGAAAGTCTCATAGAAGTTCAGGAAACTAATCAGGTAGTTACGAAGTTAAGATTTTGTTTGGCATGTAATGGATCAAATATTATTTGCAAAGAACTCCTAATGAATTCCACTTATTTGAAAAATCGAGAAATGAAAAAAAACGTCTGTTAAATGTTTTAAATATATACGCAATTTGTCAAAATTTCAATTTTATTATAAAACAATAATATAATAATAATACAGTAATATTAATAAACATGGAAGCTATTTTCTTGAAGTGATACCGAAGACAGACGTTCGACTTTATTTCATTTACGAGTGTAAAATCCTAACTTCCCTAAAGATATCAAGTAGCAATAACCTTACAGATGGCGCCAGTGATTTGTTTTATTGGTTAGAAAAAACTGTCAAAACTGTTGAATTCTAGGTGTTAATACCTGCATAAAATTGTTTAATATATTAAATATATATTTATAAAACTAAATATAACCAAAAGAATGTGAAAAAACTCTAATTAACTACTAGTCAAACTTGACGAAAATACAGATCACTAGTTCAAAGTTTTCAAAAAAAAAAAATGAATTACGAAGCAATAAGTAAATTAGCTTTGTAAATAAGCTAAAGTAAAGTATCGAATGGTCTTAAGGTGACCGTTTCAGTGGGGTGAAATCATAAGTCTTTAAATGATTTGTCAGGGAAAATCTTGGAAAACCAAAATTTCACGCACGACAGTTCTAGCTATTATCAATACCTTTCATTTAGTGCAAAAAAAAAATCTTCAAATATTTTGTAAATTTCGAGTCTTATCAAATTTGGTGACAGGACTTCAAGTTTTTTCTTACTCCTTAGAATCATAGCAAAAATAATGTTAGCTCACTTTGTGAATTGCTTTCAAAATCAGCGTGGTGTGAATCCAAACATTGAAAGTAAAAAACAATGTTTGTTTGATCAACGTTGAGAACCATGCTGGGAATCAACTGGCTCTCCAAATGATCCGGAACGTCCGTAAAAGTGGCCAGTTCTTGGAATTATTTCCAAAAAGACGATATTTTTTCAATCAACATTTAGTTTGTGAAAGTAGAGTGAACTTCAATTTGCGATCTGAAAATGTCCCTTCAGAGGTCATGTGGTGGCCACCCGCAAGATTCGGAACATCCGTGAAACTGGTGTCCATCAGCACATTGATAGAATATAAATTATTTTCGTTTGATCAAGAAGTCAGAACCAAGCTGGACCCAAAAGTACGATCTTATGTGTTTTTTTGTAATCTACATTCAGTTTGTGAAAGTAGAATGAACTTTAATTTGCGATCTGAAGATGTCCCTTCAAAGGTCATGTGGTGGCTATCTGGAAGATCCGGAACATGTAATCACATATCAGTTTATGAAGGTGGAAAAACTCCTAATTTATTCTGATAATTTCTATTCAGAGCTCATGTGGTGGCAGCCCAGAAGGCCAGGATGTTAGCGGCCGAGAAGTTTGCGATCAAGGTGGATTCGGCCGGCATGATAGCGGGTGGGGTAATTAAATAGTTGTTATCATCAAAATGTGGATCAGTATTGTCCAACTGACCCATATTCATAAGCTTTGCGTAATTGGGTATGAGCGGAATTCTGCAAACACTACTGGATATTGAATTGGAAGTAAGGACGGTCCAATATTCTGATTGTTGCGATTCTTTATAAACTACGACATACTACTGGAATAAGCGTGAAGATGCTCTTTTCGATTCATTCGTTTCTGTTTGAATACGTTGCATGTGGCTGGGACGGGTGCAACCAGGCCGATTGCAGCCGGAATGATTGCGGCCAGAACGAATGCGGACTTATTGTGGACGAGTGTGTGTTTGTTTGTTCGGATGTGATGATATATTCTGTTTATTCATTACGAACTTAATAGTCTTTTAGTATCACTTGCCTATAAAGTACTTTTTCATACAAAAGTACATTAGGTTTGACATCTCTTTCCCAAAAGCTTTCATCCCTCTGAACATTATGCCTTTGTGTACTTGGATCAGTTTCATCGACAAGATTCAATACACATTCTGCGACTCTTGCAATATGCATTGCGATGTGTACTTCTCGCAATCGTGGAGTATCTACCGCACTATCGATGATATCACCATTAGCGTTCAGGAGCTTAGTCCGTCTAATAATAAAAATGCGCTTCTTGTCAATGGATACACCTGTAAAATAACAACGAAATCGTTACAAAGGTAAAAAAAACAGGATGTTTTTTTAATTACCTTCCGGTATACAGCACAGAAACGGGTGACATGTGTCTATGAAAACCAAATTTTTCAAGATACTTTCTTCCTCTTTTCCTCGCATTGCATCGATAAGAAATTTGTTACTGCCAAACTTTTAAGAAGTCATCGATACTGTTCTGAGAATTAAAGCAAAAAATCGTTTCAAGCCTTATATATATCACATAATTTGAAAAATATACATAACGTTTGCATTTAAAAATGGACTAATTTCGAATGCCGATGCAAAAAAACTACAAGTTTTAATTCAATGCAACAATGTTTCCTTAAGCCCTTCGTTTATTGAGCTTTCTACAAAAATGCTTTGCGGCCGTACAGCAATTTTCCGAAACCTTCGCCATGGCCGATAAAAACATGGATTCCTACAGCTCGTTCTTGGCCTGGACTTCTCCTTTTTGGCCACAACATTACTGGAGTAGATCCTCTATTTGAGTGTTGGTGGTCTTCAATTCAATGGGTATCTTCAGCCAGTCCATCTCCTCTAGAGATCTCTTGGTAACATGGGCAGTGGAGAGATTCACCCAAAAAGCCACATTCTTCTTCGTGTGATATTTTTTGATGAAGGAGGCAACTTGCGGCAGGTACTTCGTGGTAGATATCTCTTCGTTCACAGCAAGCCACGATGGAAAGATAAACGGCTTGGACATTTCCTTCTCGCTAATCGTCAGCCACAGAAAGGGCTTCTTCGGGAACTTGGAATCGAAGATATATTTGATGTCAACGCTTACCTCCTTGGTGGGGGACGTAAGGCATGCGGTCTCCTGCCAGTCGTTGCAGTCCAGCGTCAAGTAGGTCTCACCATCCATTATGAACACGACGTCGTGCTTCGTCGAAAAGATATAATTTCAGATGTACTCACCACGTGGTGTACAGAGGGAGAGCTGTGAAGTTTTTTTTTCTGTCGATGCGCAATGATTGTGATATTTTAAGTTAAATTTCTTCTCGGAAGTGTTTTTTTTTGCCTGTGATTTTCATTGTATTGAATTTGTGCGCAAAGTACTAATTGTATTCGGGCTGTGCCATTCGAAAAGGATAATGTGAAAATAGTTGCTGAATTGCGGAGTGCTACTTCTGTAGAGGCATAAATGCATCCTTTAGCATCACAGGGAAGCCTTTCAAATGAAGACTCTCCATCAGCAACAATTTCCGGTAAGATCTATCTGATTATAACTAAATTTGAACGATACTGCTAAATACGTGCCATCCTCAAAACAATATGATTTGATGATGGAAGTGTATGCACAGTACCTATATCCATTTGATATTTGTAATGTATTTATGCGGGGCTTGTTGTAAATAAAAGTGACCTCGGAATGGACGTGAGTAACCAGGCATTCTGAAATGGGTCATTGGAACCCAACAGAGCTATCACCTTCCAACTTCCGGGCTAAAAATGTTTGTCGAGTCGACAACAGTTCGTTTAACTGCAAACATTTTTCTTCCATAAAAACACTGCCGGACGGTGGGCGTTGGACGTTACACACACACATACAAACACACACACACACACACACACACACACACACGCACGCGCGTCGCGCTTCGCCGAAAAGATGTTTTTCACCATCAACTTCAGCTGTTTTATTTGGGTTTGATTCATAACGTTGACATTGTTTCTGGGGCTTCAAATGGTGAGTTGACAACTTCGAAGGAGGGTGCGACCGATCTCTCGTCCTCACAAGTTCCTACCTCACGCCTCCACGAGTCATATGATCACAAAAGACTGCCAGCTGAAACATGGAGACGCTGGTTGGCGTAGCCTAGGCAATGTTGTCAATCTGACAATAGCGAAGTGAGGGGGTGCGACTGAACATCATGTACCTTAAGTCATATTGCATATTTTCCATTTTCAATTTATTAATAATTACAGCACGCATTAGAATCATCGGCATCGAAAGCTCTGAATTAATAACTGTGGAAGTGCATTTGGAGCACTGAGTTGAGAGCAGGCAATAAGCAATTTGTGAAAGCAATAAGCTTGAAATGCTATGTATAATAACGCTTTAGAATCATCTGCATTCCAAAACCATGTAAGAGCATAGAGCAACATGACAGGCATCAAAGGCTCAATTTGTTTTTCAGCATTTCAGCATAATATTTAATTTAAAATTGCACTTCTAAACTTCAACTACTACATTCATAAAAAACTGGCGTGTGGTTATAAGCAATGGAGGATTTTTTTTTAATGTTGTTGTTGGTGGTTTTGTTGTGGAAACATAGATGTTTTAAAAAATCAAAAAACCGACTCTTTGGACCCCGCGGATGCCACTTTGAAATTTTTAGTAGAGAATAAAAAAAAAAAAATTAAAAATGTTTATTAAAAAATATTTTTTTTTATTAAATTTTTTTTTATTTTTTTTGGTATTATTTTTTTTGTTTTTTTTTTTTTGGGGGGGAGATAGATATTTAATAATTATTTATTTTTTTTTTTTTTTTAATTAATTTTATTTGTTTTTAAAGGGAGATACGGTCAAAATTTGGTCAATATCAACTTGACGTATTTCTTTCAATTTTGCATTTAAAAAACCTGAACACCCCTCATTTTGAAGGTGTGTGTGTGTGTAGAATGTTGCTCCTATTTTGATTTTGGAATTCACTCTTCAGTTGTCAAAATGCCGTCCAAGCAAGAAGAGCAGCGTATCAAAATTTTGCTCGCGCATCGCGAAAATCCGAGCTACTTGCACGCAAAGTTGGCAAAATCGCTAAAAGTTGCCAAATCAACCGTTACAAATTTAATTAAAGTGTTTGGGGAACGTTTGTCGACAGCCAGGAAGTCTGGATCGGGGGGAAATCGAAAACCGGAAGCCGCTGAGACGACAAAGAGAGTTGCCGGTAGTTTCAAGCGAAACCCTAACCTATCTCTCCGAGATGCCGCAAATAAGCAGGGTGTATCGTCTACAACCGTGCATCGAGCCAAAAAACGAGCCGGACTATCGACTTACAAGAAGGTAGTGACTCCAAATCGCGATGATAAACAAAATACGACGGCCAAAGCGCGATCCCGGAGGCTGTACACGACGATGCTGGCGAAGTTTGACTGCGTGGTAATGGACGACGAAACCTACGTCAAAGCCGACTACAAGCAGCTTCCGGGACAGGAGTTTTATACGGCAAAAGGAAAGGGAAAGGTAGCAGATATTTTCAAGCACACGAAACTGTCAAAGTTCGCAAAGAAATATCTGGTTTGGCAAGCCATCTGTACCTGTGGCTTGAAAAGCAGCATTTTCATAGCTTCCGGGACTGTCAACCAAGAAATTTACGTGAAAGAGTGTTTGAATAAACGTCTGCTGCCTTTCCTGTAGAAACACGGTTGTTCCGTACTGTTTTGGCCGGATTTGGCATCTTGCCATTACGGTAAAAAGGCCATGGAGTGGTACGCCGCCAACAACGTGCAGGTGGTTCCCAAGGACAAGAACCCTCCCAACACGCCAGAGCTCCGCCCAATTGAGAAATACTGGGCTATTGTCAAGCGGAACCTAAAGAAGACCAAAAAAACTGCTAAGGACGAGCAGCAGTTCAAGGCAAACTGGCTTTCTGCGGCGAAGAAGGTGGACAAGGTGGCTGTACAAAATCTGATGGCAGGGGTCAAGCGTAAGGCCCGGCAATTCGGATTTGGAAAAGCGGAAGCCTAACTGAATATTTATACTAATTGAACTTGAAAAAGAAATTTAATTTGATTTTTTAAATAAACGATTTCACCGATTTACACGCGTTTTCCCTTGACCAAATTTTGACCGTATCACCCTTTAAGTTTAAAATTTGAATAAATTAGCATTCGTGTCTATAATGGTATCCTAATTTTTCGTGTACAAAATATACTAAATATTAAATAACACATAACGGGGGAAAGGGGGGCGGGCCAAGGTAAAAGGTTTGGGGGGGGGGGCCCCCCTTTGTTAAATTTGGGGGGGGGGGGGGCTTGCCCCTTTGGGGGGTTTTTTGGGAAAGGGGGGGTGGTTGTGGTGTTTGGGGGGACGGTTTTGGGAGGGGTTTTTTTCCTTTTTGGGGGGTTTGGGGAGGTGCTGGGGGGCCTTTGGCCTTGATGATCACAAACAATAATAGAATCCTGATCAAATCGTTTTTCAGATTATTTCACTGCCATGGGAAGTTACCTTGCTACAATAGATGGTAGTATTATATCATCATCATCATCATCATAACGTTGTCATTGTTTCTGTACACACAAGGGTTGCTACGATTGGCAATACACAGGTGGATTCTCAAACCTGATGGTAGGGTAATCAAATACAGAATCGCTAAAAATCAGTATTTTTTAATGCATACGTTAATTGCTACAAAATAAGCAGGACCTCAAGAATATGTGTAAATTTCAAAAGGCCAAGACTCCTTAAAAAATAAAAGATTCTACTGAAGGTTTGTGACAGTTGTAAAATATAAAAACTAAATGAAAACCAATGTATTAGAGAGTATGAGATTACTTTAGTATTGCGAAATAACCATTCTTCACCTTGCTCTCAAATAAAATACTCCCTTCACCCTTATACTTTACGCAAAGATTTGACCAAATCCTCAATGATGTGATGTGATGTGATAGGAAGCCACCACCAGTGCAGGACTTGCCATGGCGTACAGTTCCTCCTAATGGCAAGATCAAACTGTACATTCCTGTAATCCTCACTATTCCGTTGTATGAAGGGCAAAAAACGGTGGTGTGGACCCGTAAGCAGAAGCACTTACACGAAATCCACGGAAAGGATAGAGAATCTCCTTCCAACGAAACACTGTTGGAAGCCCTTCGCTGATTTCGATCTGATGATTTCCATCAAGAAAGGTATAATTATCATCCATGACTCGGGCCAGATAACCACGAATCCCTCATCCAGGATACACTTCGTCTGGCACCCTGTATTCCTCCTTTACTTTTTGTTAGTGAATGTATTTATGTAATTTACGTAATAGAAGATAATATATGTATTAACAAAATATATCTGACATCTATTGGATTGTTACAGCAATATAAGAATTTGAAATGTATTAATATCTGAATAGTCCTGAAAACCAGAGTAGTTCAGTCCATCAACAAAGATAAAATTAAAATGAAGAGATATTAAATTTGTTTCTTTTTTAGAAGGCAATCGAAGAAACCAGTTTGAGTTATCGAAGAGCCCGGTTTGATGATTCCTACACCAAGCAGCCTATCCATGCTGAAATGCTGAAAAACAAATTTAGCCTTTATTGTTTGTCATGTTGCTTCATGCTAAAATGTGTAGATAAATAATGTAGAAAAACTAATTTATTTGATATAATCACAATGGAACTGACTCTAAGCTTCGGGTCCTGACAAAGAATCCCTACTGAGCCCTTGCTGTACGTCAAGCCGGCCAGTTCAGCGCAAGGCGAGAATTGACAAAATCCTCAATACAGACAAATGCAGACATTTTTCAATGTTCTTTACAGACATTTTGAAAAAATGTCTGGCATCCCTGATTATAAACTGCATGGTTACGCCTAAATGTATGCAATAGCGTTAAAAATTAATGATCATTTCTCGGAAAACCATTAATTTCTTTGGAATGGCAACGTTTTGCCGAAATTATTCAAATGATTCAGTTCATTGAAACTTAGCCAGGCAAAGAAAGAACACAATGAAGCTAATGACAACAGTCAATATAATTATACGACCATTCCTTAGAATATTTGTTTTGAGTTCTTCTGCATGCCAATTGAATAAAAAATTTATTTCCGAGGTTCAATCAAAAACTTGTTTGCTATCAGTAACAGGTTAAATCATATAATGGAGTCTCATGATCAAGTTCTATGAAGATGATAGTTGATCTCTTTTATAGAAAATTGTCTACACATGTATTTTTTTTATGGGATATTTCACAGTTAAGCCAGATATCACCTTAATCAGTTTTGTTGTATAAAAGATTGCAGCAATTTCGTGGTTTACACTTGCTTTGGCTTGCAATTGAATGAGAGGAACGCGTCTGTTAAAATTTATAATTTTTTTCAGTGCATGCATCAACCTTAAGCGATGAATGTTAACCCACTGATCAATGATACCCCATTTTACGGTACTGGAGTCAGAGATCAAGGGAATTCGCTTGTTATAGGTTGTAGTTTATTTGAGAGCATTGCTGATTATTTTCGAACTGACTGCGGGCAAAATTTCTCCATCCGACTCCGCACATCCAGTTCATAACAAATCTGTTCTGTAAGCTCAGTTCCACTTACTGTCATGAATATTTTCAGCATTTGATACGAAGAAGCTGCGCCCCCGTGGCAACGAACGAGTACCGCGAGCAGGTGAATTACAGCGGTAAATCGCTTTGTTTGTGTTATTTTTTGTCACGCGTTTACATGGTCATATTTTTGAAAACACACGTCAAATCTCATCTCTGTCAATCCCCCCCGGCCAGCTCAAACACTTCTCATGAAACTTTTCAATAGGTCCTGTCTGTAACGTTTGATCATCATCCGAGTCATGGGCGTCATGAAATGTATGAAAAAGACGAATTGGAAAGTTTCGCGAGATTTTCTTACCATCAGCCAGCGAAGAAGGAGCTTTAGGGTTGAAGAAAAGGAGGCTTTTCATGGCTTGACTCAGCTCAGCAGGTGGCAGAAGTGCGGTTGAATCTAAGCAGTAGCAAAGGATGAATATAATTTGGCATTTTGTTTGCTTAGAAATGGGGATAAGCGTTCTTTCGCCAGCGGTGGGTACATCAATGTGCGGATGGTTCTTCTGAGTGGCAAGCAGGCGGAAGGGGGTTTTGTTTGTAGAAGAATGCTAAACGAAAATGCTTCAGAAGTAGGGCGTACAACGCACAAAACTCGTTTCCTGAACGTTGAGTATGGAATTGAATGAGTGACACAATAGTCAGTGTAAGATAGCAGCAATAGCTCTCAGGCACGGCGCGGGCGGAATGGGTGAGGAAAGGATCTTACAGGCTCTGTAGAAGCATTCGGTAGAACTTGAGAAAGTATGTAGGGTACAATTGTTTGGGGATGGATTTATCAGTATCACACATCGCTCTTGGCCCGTAGGAGTGTTCGGGTATGTCTATTTTGTGTGGAAAGCTGGGACTGAGTGATGTTTTCAATTTCATCGGTGAATGTAGGCTTTTAGCAGCAGGGGTTGAATATTTTTCTTGCTCGAAATCACTGGAATAAGAATGTTTATTTTAAAGCGAGCTTAAATAATGTAGAAGGTATTTCAAACAAACAATCAAACGGAAATATTGGGACAATTGTGATGTTATAGTAGGGTAAGATAAACCCATTGATGCTGTTCAATCAAATGTCTTCACACGCTTTTGAGTATGAAAGAAGCTATGAATAGAGAGAATCATCATTATGATTGCAATTCCAAGCATGGAGAAGGGTCTATCTTCTTCAGCGCTTCTAGGAGATCAGTGAATGAAAATATATTTATACATGATTCTAATGCAGGGGAAATTGGTTTTAATGTGGTCACTCAAACTGAAATTCTTGTTAGTTTGAAATGCTGAAAAACAGATTTTTGATAAAACGTATGACAAAAGAAATGATTTACGTTTGAGTAATCAAAACCAGTTGTTATCCGGAATTGGAAACGTCTGAGGAGCAACGTCTAAAATGGTTTACGACACTTCAGCAACTTAGGGCAACAAGCGCAGATACAACCGATTTTCTAAAAAAAATCGAGGATGCAAAGGCAGCCACATGGAAACAAATTCGTGTTTGTATTCATAATCAAAATAATTATTATGAATAAATAAGTAAATTAAATAATTATAATTATCATCATAAAATGAACTCTTATGTTGTTTCATTAATACACGACACTTGTTTATGAATTTATGGTGAAATGACTGATACTTACCTAAGTAATCAAACCGAGACCGGGATGGTCTCTACCGCATACAGACCTTGTCTTCATTCCATTCGGACCGGCTCTCCTTCGCCTTCTACTTGACCTTGCTCGTTGCGCGCCTCTGCTTTTTGTGCCTTTCGGTTCGTTATCGAGAATCATTTTAACAGCAGGTTTGTTGTCCGATATTCTTACGATATGCCCAGCCAACTATAGTCTAAACTAAACAAGTACAGGTAAGCCTCGATAGTACGCACACCAAATTTCTCACATCAAATGGAAATTACATAAAACTACTGATTGTATTTGAAATCTAATACAACCAATAGAAAGAACAGAAGGTTGCTCTTTCGTTTGGTTGTATTAGATTTCAGATACAACCACTATTTTTTTTTTTTTCTGTAAATGCGATTTGAAGTGAGAAAGTTAATGTATGTAGTATCGAGGTATACCTGTAATAAGTGTAAGATGGCAACACTAGTTCTGATATTCTGTCAAAGTGTGAGAGCAAATTATCCATTAGTTTTGTTTTGACAACTGCTTTTGTTAGTCGAAAAATAGACGCTCGGCGATTTTTACCATGGATAAAAATTGGAACAACGCGTTTGTGTGAAATTTTGTGTTGCAAACGGATTTTCTGCAGCGGAAACGCTCAGAATGTTGCAAAAGCCTTTGGTGAGGACTCTATGTCACAAAATCAGTACATTTGTTTGGCACAAAGACTTTAAAGAAGGCCGTGAAAGCGTGAGTGACATGCCGCGTTCTGGACGACCATCGACCTCAACTACCGATGAAAACATCGCTTCCGTGAAGAATTTAGTTATGGAAAACCGCTCAATTAGCATTCGGGAGATAGCTGCACTCCTTGATATCTCATTTGGATCGACCGAACACATTTTGACGGAAATTCTGGGCATGAAACGCATTGAAGCACGACTTGTTCCAAAAGAGCTGAATTTTTTGCAAAAACAGCATCGAGTTGAGGTCGCTAAACAGATGATTGCGAACGCAGATAGCGATCCCCTTTCATGGAACGCATCATAACTGGTGATGAAACGTGGGTATATGAATTTGATATGCTCACAGGTCAACAATCGTTCGAATGGCGCGCCGAAGATGAGCCGAAACCAAAAAAATCACGACAAAGTCGCTCCAAAATTAAAGTTTTACTGACCGTTTTCTTTGATTTTCGCGGTGTCGTCCATTCTGAATTCCTTCCAGAAGGGTGAACGGTTAACAAAGAGTATTATTTACAAGTTATGAGACGTTTGCGTGAGGCAATTCGAAAGAAGAGGCCAGAATTGTGGCGCAATAATTCGTGGATTTTACACCACGATAACGCTCCATCACACACCGCGCTCACTATTTGTGAATTTTTGGCCAAGAACTCCACCAATACCATCGAAACAAGCACCACTTATTCACCAGACCTTTTGCCCCGTGCGACTTCTTTCTCTTCCCAATGATTAACTGTGTTGAAAGCAGCTTTTAGGTCCGTTTAAATACTGTCGACTTACCCTTGATCCATTTCCTTGATACAGAACGACAAGTATTCACACCTGGTTTGTGATGAAGGAACGTTGCAGAAAGAATCCATGCTGGGATGTCGTGATGTATGATTTGCAGGCCTGGAGCATAACGTCATTAAGGATGATCTCAAAGCATCTTGATCCAGCAGGGAGAGAAGTTATTTCACGATAGTTTAACACATACACTTTACTGCCTTTTTTGAAGATTGGCTGCATGTATAACATCTTCCAAGCATTTGAAAACTGCTTAGTTTTGCTTAGTCTAATAGTCAAATCCATCGCCCACGTCATCTTCGTGGTCAAGTGGTTAGCGGCGTCACCCGTCGTTCAAGCGATTGCCATGAAGTGAGGGTTCGATTCCCGATCCAGCCAAAGGAACTTTTCGCAAAACGGAAATGTCTATTCTGGTCCACTGGGTGTTAGGTTAAGTTGTTCATAGTACAATGTATCTCACAATAAAGGGTCAAAATTTTGTCAAGGGAAAACGCGTGTAAATCGGTGAAATCGTTTATTTAAAAAATCAAATTGAATTTCTTTTTCAAGTTCAATTAGTATAAAATTCAGGAAAAATATTCAGTTAGGCTTCCGCTTTTCCAAATCCGAATTGCCGGGCCTTACGCTTGACCCCTGCCATCAGATTTTGTACAGCCACCTTGTCCACCTTCTTTGCCGCAGAAAGCCAGTTTGCCTTGAACTGCTGCTCGTCCTTAGCAGTTTTTTTGGTCTTCTTTAGGTTCCGCTTGACAATAGCCCAGTATTTCTTAATTGGGCGGAGCTCTGGCGTGTTGGGAGGGTTCTTGTCCTTGGGAACCACCTGCACGTTGTTGGCGGCGTACCACTCCATGGCCTTTTTACCGTAATGGCAAGATGCCAAATCCGGCCAAAACAGTACGGAACAACCGTGTTTCTTCAGGAAAGGCAGCAGACGTTTATTCAAACACTCTTTCACGTAAATTTCTTGGTTGACAGTCCCGGAAGCTATGAAAATGCTGCTTTTCAAGCCACAGGTACAGATGGCTTGCCAAACCAGATATTTCTTTGCGAACTTTGACAGTTTCGTGTGCTTGAAAATATCTGCTACCTTTCCCCTTCCTTTTGCCGTATAAAACTCCTGTCCCGGAAGCTGCTTGTAGTCGGCTTTGACGTAGGTTTCGTCGTCCATTACCACGCAGGCAAACTTCGTCAGCATCGTCGTGTACAGCCTCCGGGATCGCGCTTTGGCCGTCGTATTTTGTTTATCATCGCGATTTGGAGTCACTACCTTCTTGTAAGTCGATAGTCCGGCTCGTTTTTTGGCTCGATGCACGGTTGTAGACGATACACCCAGCTTATTTGCGGCATCTCGGAGAGATAGGTTAGGGTTTCGCTTGAAACTACCGGCAACTCTCTTTGTCGTCTCAGCGGCTTCCGGTTTTCGATTTCCCCCCGATCCAGACTTCCTGGCTGTCGACAAACGTTCCCCAAACACTTTAATTACATTTGTAACGGTTGATTTGGCAACTTTTAGCGATTTTGCCAACTTTGCGTGCGAGTAGCTCGGATTTTCGCGATGCGCGAGCAAAATTTTGATACGCTGCTCTTCTTGCTTGGACGGCATTTTGACAACTGAAGAGTGAATTCCAAAATCAAAATAAGAACAACATTCTACACACACACACCTTCAAAATGAGGGGTGTTCAGGTTTTTTAAATGCAAAATTGAAAGAAATACGTCAAGTTGATATTGACCAAATTTTGACCGTATCGCCCTTTAGGTGTCACCTTTTTTTCAGTCTTGGTTTATTTCAGCTGGGTAATTTTAACAGCGGAATTGATTATACCCGCTTTGAGTGAATTCTTTTGACAGCTTATCGCTGAAGATAGATAAGCGATTCCGTTTGTTTATATTTATCAGCTACCATGGAACCCATACGGGAGTCAGTTTTGAAATTACATTTGCAAAGCTTAGACCGTGTCAGATATTCAATAGCCTTAAGCAGTTCGGAGTGAGTAAGCGTTTTGTTTTTCGTACCTTGAAACGGTTCAAAGAAACTGAAAATGTCTATATTCAACACAATGGAGGTGCCAGACGAACTGCCAGAACGAAGAAAAAGATCAAATGTGTGAGAGAGCGAATAAGACTTAATCCGGCCGTATCTAGCCGTAAATTGAGCAAACAATTTCAAAAGTCCCCTACTTCAATGAACAGGCTCCTCAGACATGATCTGGAATGCAAGCCGTACAAGAATCAACGGGTTCACGGGTTGACGGAGCGTCAAAAGCAAGCCAGGGTCCAAAGAAGCAGCAATCTTGTGGATCGGCACGGTGACTGCGAGATGTTATTATCGGATGAAAAGCTCTTCCTCCTTCAGGACAGTCATAATCAACAAAATGATCGAATGCTGGGCAAAAGTCTGGCCAATATTTCAAAAGATAAACTAGCTGTAGAACGCTATCAGAATGTATCGAAAATCATGGTATGGGGAGCCGTTTCACAAAAAAGTAAACTTTCTCTTCTTTTTGTAAAACCTAACGCAAAAATCAACACTGAATATTACATCGAGCAGGTTTTGAAGAACCATCTGCTTCCTCATGCTTCAACGCTGTCTGGGAATACACCATATTGTTTCCAACAGGACTCCAGCTTACAAGGGAAGACACAAGCGTGATACGTGGAAAATTTTCCCGATTTCATCTTAAGCGAAGAATGGCCTGCATCTTCACCGGATCTCAACCCACTTGACTACTTTGTTTGGGGTTATATGCTTCAACATATAGGCCCTACAAAAGGGCTTACTTTAGATCGATTTAAGAAACAATTGGTTGATATTTGGGACCAAATTCCTCAGGAAATCGTGCGTGCCAGCTGCGATGGGTTTACAAAGCGTTTGCGCAAAGTTATCAAGGAAAAGGGCGAGAGATTCGAATTGAATTAATATGGTTTATTTCTTTGACATTATCTTTCAAATGAAAAAAAAAATGCTATGATTTGGTTGTTTTGCTGTAATCCCATTTATTTTTAGTGACACCTATTGTGAGACACCCTGTAATTTGCTCTATATTCAATGAAAATGTAAATACAGGACATTTAACACTTATAAGCACGTTGAACATTCAACAAACAAAATTTTATTAACAGTAAATTCGACCCAAACTGCATTTTCTGTAAATTTTCGTGGAGGACCAATAGTAAGGCCTCACACTAATAGCATGGGGTTTAATGGTTCTTTAGACTGAATAAAATATAGTAGAAATTTATTAATCCGATGACATCGATTTGTTCACATCAACTAGCAGTCTTACGTCAACTTTGCAGTTATGTCACTGACATAACTCACTCTTTCGTTTTTTCATTGGGGCAAATCTAACATTGAGAGATTCTCTCCGGTCTTGCTCTCTTTCATTTATTAAAGCACCATTATAAAACTTTGAAGGGATTCTTTAGTACAGATCGAAACACAAAAGTGCTGGCTAGCATACTCTACAAAGAGTAGATTGAAAAACGTAAGTGTGATTGGAATATGAATGAAAGAGAAAGTAAGTAATCAAAGAGACTCTCGCAATGTTAGATTCGCCCAAACAAAAAAAAAGACTAGAATTTTCTTGATCGAAAAGCAATCCGCATGCTTTTAATAAGTCCCTGCAATTGGGAACTTTATCCCATGGCTATGAAATTGGCTGAGTCTTATGCTTGTTTCTGCAGGCATTTCCAAAAGATCAGAAGTAAGCAGAAGGATTAACGTCTAAATTTTGGCAGTTCTAATTAAAGATTACATACAGCTTCATCAATTGTCCCAGGTGCTGAATAAACTGCTTAAAACCCGTCCCGTGCCCTATAATCTAAATATTGTTTTCTGTGTCCAGTGACGGCAACATTAACATTAGCAGGCAAACCTGTCGAGTGATAGTGATTAAAAAGAAATCAAACATTTGTGATTTTTCTTATTGAGTAAACTCAGGTAAGCCTAACTATACATATTTGGTGAGCAAAGTAATTAAATTGAAAACCGCGTTCAACAGGACAATTTTCCAAACAACGTGGGCGGTTTGTCCCGGTTGGTTTCGGTTTTTCTGGACTGGAGAATTCGTCCGTCGCCGTGAGGGTTTGTTCAAGACCAACCAAAGACTGTATTCGATGAAATTTGGACACACGCAATTGTTCGTAACTTTTTAGCGCGTGGGTAAAAAATATTGAAATTTTAACTGAATGTATTTCATTGTGTTTTGTCAATTGTGTAATGAGTTTCGTGAAAATCGGTCGAGTGATTTCATTGATGGCTTCGAATGAAGAAATAGTGCGCCAACAAATTTTGGGCACTCACTCCGAAAACCCAAACGCTTCTCATCGATGGATCGGAAAACAGCTCGGAATCGCACATTCAACCGTATCTCATGTGATCAAAACGTTCAAGGACCGTAAGACAACCAAGCGGAAAAATGGTAGTGGCAAAAAACGTGGCACATCAAATCCGGAGAAGGCCAAGATGGTATTGAACCAATTTAAGCGTTATCCCAGCATTTCGATCAGGGATGTTGCGAAAAAGGCGAAAGTTTCAGTTTGTTTTGTGCAGAAAACAATGAAACGTTCTGGATTACATGTGTACAAGGTCCACAACGCACCGAACCGGAGCGATAAACAGAACTCGGTGGCCAAAACTCGTGCAAGAAAACTGTACAGGGAGTGGCTCACAAAACCGTTCTGCATTGTGATGGACGATGAGACCTACATTAAAGCCGACACCAAACAAACACCATGGCAGGAACACTACGTCGCCACCTCTAAGTTGGCCGTTCCGGAGAGTGTACGGAAGAAGAAACTGTCGAAATTCGCCAAAAACTTCCTTGTCTGGCAAGCGATCTGCGGATGTGGCAAAATGAGTCAGCCCTTCATCACCTCTGGGACCGTCAACGGAAAAATCTACAAGGACGAATGCCTTCAAAAACGACTTCTCCCCTCTTGAGATCTCACGATGGCCTGACACTGTTTTGGCCGGATTTGGCATCTTGCCACTATGCCCGGCCCGTCTTAGACTGGTACAAAGATAATAATGTAGTTTTTGTACCAAAAGACGTCAACCCTCCAAACACTCCGGAACTTCACCCAATTGAAAAATTTTGGGCAATCATGAAGGCAAAGCTCATAAAAACTCCAAAACTGATAGAAAATGAACTTGAACTAAAGAAAGTGTGGTTAAAAGTAAGTAAGCAAGTCGGTCCTATCATTGCCCAAAATTTGATGAAAGGGGTCAAGGCAAAGGTGCGGGCACTTGGGTTGGGAGAAGAGGTTCAATAAACCAATGATGTCAAAACTTAACCATTTAGTAGTACTTTATTTCCAGAAAGTTTTAAAAGAATCGGGTTCAAGGAAAATGTTTGGTGACCTATTTTGTGTGTCCAAATTTCATCGAATACAGTCTTTAGTACGAAGCTTATCGTGGACATCCACCGAATGCTCGAAAGCGTTACCTACCCACCAGTTAGTTCTACTTGTGTCTTCACCTGTATAAGTTGCGCTACTAACTTCACGTTTTTAGGGGACATATACCCCGAAAGATCCACCGGCGCGCAAGACTCGAGGGTACGGTACCGGAACGATTTTTGAACCCAAAATCGACCAGACGTTAGTGATGACCAACCAATCTACTCATCTGTCTTCGAGGAATGTCCGACGCGGGACCACCACCACATTATGGCCAGATCTAATCAGTGAGAAGCACACACCCCCCCCTAGAGGAAAAAAAAAAATAAAAAAAAAAATATAACAGCGCGACAACACAACGGGGGCCTTGTTTTTATTTAAAATTAAATATTTAGATATAAAATTTGTGTTTAATTTTAATTTGTTAAATTAAATTTTTTATATATATATAAATATAAAATATAAAAAAATAAAATCAATTATTTTTGTTAAATTAATTTAGTTGTCGATTTTTTTTTGATATAGACTGTTCTAGAAAGTATAAGCACACTTTCAAAATAACAAAAAGTCATGTTTTTTTAGTTTTAATAATTTTATTTGGCAAATCATATTTGTATTTGTGTTTTATATGATATTTTACTCTCGTTTAATCAAAATATTTAATCATAGCCAAGGCTCCTAACTTTTCCTCGAACATGACCCATTAGCTTCTGCACAGTGGTACTTCCCACCATTTTGACCACTTTTGGCCAATCTTTTTTATATTTTTGGATGTCGTCCGCTGGTTTTTTGAGTTTTCGAAGCTTTGCTTTGGTTAAAGCCCAAAAAGTCTCGATTGTCCGTGCCTCCGGGCAGTTCGGCGGATGCATGTCTTTCGGCACGAAACATACATTTTTACTTTTGTACCATTCTAAAGTGTCCTTAGCGTAATGACATGACGCCAAATCAGGCCAAAACACTACTTGATCTTCGTGCTGCCTGATCATCGGCAATAATCGCTGCTTCTGGAGACATTCCTTAACGTATTTCTGAGTGTTCATCGTCTCCGTTGTGATGTACGGACTAGATGTTTTACCACACTCGCATATTGCCTGCCACATCATAACCTTCTTACCGAATTTTTCGGTAAAAATTGCCTTCTCCGTTTCGGGGATGTCTTTGTCTTCGCTTACAGTATAGAATTGTGGTCCGGGAAGCGTTTTGTAATCTAGTTTCACATACGTTTCATCATCCATTATCATAAACCCAGAATTTCTACACAATAACGAATCGTAGAGTTTGCGGGCCCGTGGTTTCACGGACGCGGACTGTTTTGGGTTCCTTTTGGGTTTTTTCTGCTTTCGGTATGTTTTTAGCCCAAGTCTTTCTTTGGCACGCATGACGTTACTCGACGAGGTCCCTAGTTTTTTCGCAACATCCCGAACGGAAGTCGCTGGTTTTCGCTTGTAGGTATCCCTGATCTTTTTATCGATATCCGGACTAACAAGACCGGATTTCC
Source organism: Aedes koreicus (assembly GCA_024533555.2). Taxonomy (NCBI): domain Eukaryota; kingdom Metazoa; phylum Arthropoda; class Insecta; order Diptera; family Culicidae; genus Aedes; species Aedes koreicus. The sequence continues at coordinate 201,047 of JAHHFK020003073.1, forward strand.
GACCACTCTTCGGCGCATCTTCAAACGTACACTGTTCTCTATATTTTCGAATCGCAGATCGTACCGCTCCGACGCTTCCACCCTCTTCCTTGGCCAATTTTCTCAAGGAGAGCCCGCTCATAGTGCACCATTTGTGCACAATACTTTTTCGTTGTTCCGGAGTAAGACCGCGCATTTTGATAGGTAACACAAAACTGAGCACTTTTTTGATGCTACGTCATTCAGAAATGTGCAAACAAAAGGATGCAGCCAAAACATGTTGAAATATTTCATTATATTCAAAGTGACCGTTAAAATAAGGTGTGCTTATACTTTCTGGAACAGTCGTTAAATAAACAAATAACTTATAGTCTAGTTGTTAGTTTTTCGCGTCACGCAATAAAATTTTGAAATTAATTTAGATTGATTTAGATTTATTAGTAGCTAAACAATTTCCTTTGGATTATTTTTTTTTTTTTTTTTTTTTTTTTTTTTTTTTTTTTTTTGTTTTTTTTTGTTTGTTTTTTGTTTACGGCCGGGGGGGGGGTTGGGGGTTGGGATGTGGGTGTGGGGGGGGGGAGGGGGGGGGCTGGGGGGACGGCGCACCGGGACACAAGCTGAGCGGCAAGTCAATGCGCAACGATCTCTATCTGAGAGACGTCAGTCAACCGGAACGGCGACGTCAAAAATAGATCGGACAATTCACAACAAACCATAAAGAAAGTAAATGTGGGTGGCATTAGTTAGTGCAGTTCAAATTAAATGTTACTATCCTTCTTAAATCTATAGTTTTACATACATTTTTTTCCTTTATTATCGAGATTTTCAGCCCTGGGCTGGTTCATCTCCCGTCGTAGTCACTCAAATACCTTTTGGGTATTTTCGTAACTTGTCCGGGGGTGAGATTCGAATTCGTGACTTTTGCGTGAGGTATGGATGTTAACCACTACGCCGGGGTCGCCCCCTTCAGTCTTACATACTTGTTTAAATCTACTTAATTGCTACGACTAGTAAAGGTAAATTATCATATAATTAATAATTTGAATCATGTAGTAAACTATAAATAACATTATCTAGGACTAAACGTAACCTAAGCTGTTGGGTGCTGAATTGATAGGCCAAAACGCACTATAGGGCCATTGATTTGTGACTTTCCTAAAATAACCTTAAATTACATTAAACACTAAGTCTAATTTACAGATTTAAAACATACACAATTACAATAAATTCGCTGTTCAGATATCAGTGCTGTGCCTTTCATTGTATGGTGATCCAACAACTGCATATCCTGCCATGAGAAGGCAGTCTTATTCCGGGCGATTCAATAAGAATAACGCTCCTTCTTTGTAAGGTGACGCATAAGCCGTTTACTTTGGGAACAGAACAGAACGTTACACATTTATTAAAACTTTTCCCCCGTTCTTCAGGAATATTTACCATTTTGAAAATCTACCGATCTTCTTTATACATTCATGCTAAAATTAATGCGCTTTATGATTTAAAACAAAACAAAAACAAAACAGTATCAGATGAACATCATGAAGGTAAATCACAACTACCCTTCGACGATCCTCGTGTGCCTTCATTTCGAAGCGGAGATAACGCCAGCAGAAGTATCACTCATAAATCCTCCATTCTTTTTTAATGATGCAATGGATGTATATTTTTATAGCCCCCGCATGGAATCATACTTCACCTGTTTTGTCAACTGATTTCCATTTCAAGCACACCCAAAGGTGAAATGTAGGATTATCTTTTCTTCTCCGTTTTACTTTTTAGTGAAAAAATAATCCACAAGGAAATTGACGTTGATTGTAAATACAGCCTCCACTCGTCAGAAACACAATCATTCCCATTTTTTGCGCTTATTGTTTGATTTGCGTGCATTTGTCGGCATCAAGGAGGCATTGAAAGCAGAAAAAAAAAAAAAAGTTGGTGTTCATTTACACGCATTATTTCTCATTGTGCCATTATGACTGTCAGAGTAAAATTTACTTTCGAATTCCCTTTTCCGTTGTTGTCAATGTCATACAAGTGGGCAATTATGGAAATGAGTTACTTTTTCTGTAGAGCTCTTGTTCTTTTGAGCGTCATAAAAAAATACGTCAGAATGATTTGCTCTGGATTTGCGAGGATTTTAAAATGACTGCTGCAGTATGATGGTTATTTATTCATAATTGAATGGAGTTTTTTTTTCCTTCAATTGAATCATAACTTAATTGAATTAATAACTAAAAAATAACTAAAATTGATTGAATTAATAACTAAACGATAGTGGACAAAGCAAACAAAAAACGAGTGCGTTTGTGGGATATGAAGCATTGATGTAAGTGTGAAAATTAGATACATGGGAAATAATTTGTTAATTTTAATGAGAAAAACAGGCCATGATTTCATAAACATGTTGTGTATTCATGTTATGAATAAACACAATAAACAAAATTCATGACATCAAGAACTATGTTTACGCCGCTATGAAAAGGCATGAATTCATTATTCTGTCTGTTCAAAACCATGAGCCGAATTCCAGAAACTTGATTCATGAATCTGACAAATCTACTATATCGACTCTAAATGCGAACGAAAAAAATCCATTCGAACTCAGTGCATTTTTTTTTTCGCAAAATCGTTCAGCTTATCAAAGCTTCAAGGTGAAAAATACCATACATAAATAATGTTCTTATGACTCATTCCTGAAAACCCGTGCGCAGACGCAAATTCAGGTAAACATGCAAAAACACCATTTGCAAAACCCCACTGATAAATATCACTAAACACTAAACTAAAATATTAGATGCATTAATGTTAAAACAACATTATTGTTTTAATCAACACAAAGTAATTTTCATCAGCTTTGATGATCAGGTCTGTTGCATGAAAAATTGCAAACAACTTCGTTGTTTACGCTTGCTTTGACTTGCTATTGAACGAAGGGAAATTTTTCGCGCTTAAAATTCATCTTTCATCCGAAGATTTGGACCCAGAATGGAGCCGTCAGGAAGACCCATTGTCACTCGCATTAACTTCTGCTCTTTGTTTGATTCTGTTCTGGAAGTAAAGATTGTACTAAAAAAAAAGGTAACAGACAAAAATGATCACCAAAAATTCATTTTAAGTCGGATATTGTTGGAACTGTCAGGGAATGAATAAACATATATTAGCTATGTTTTTTGCAAAGTTGGTTTATTCAACCTCCTCCTCATTTTTTTTTAGCGCAATTAGTTCTTCAGGATCTGAAACAGATAGTCGAGGATCCGCAATCTATGCAACGCTGTGGCGAAGGCCTCCCAGCTAGCGCTTTTGAACGCGTTCTTCACGTCTATCGTTAACACAGCGCAGTATAGATCTCCTGCTTGCTTCTGTTTTGGCGCCTTCTCAGCACTCTTGAGCACTTTCTTTTCGGAATCCAAACTTCATCTTCGACAACCCGTGCTCATTCTCCGTAAATTTTGACAGCCTGTTGAGGATGATTCTTTCCAGGGATTTTCCTTGCGTATCCAGCAGACATATCGGCCTAAACGATGCCAGATTCCCTTGCTTTGACAGCAATACCAACTTCTCGATCTTCCACATTTCTGGGAAATTTCCTTCATCCAGGCACTTCTGCAGCACCGACCTAAACATATCTGGATGTGCCTGGATTGCAGCTTTCAGCGCCACGTTCAGTATTCCATCCGGCCACGAAGCTTTCGTCACTTTCAGGCGCTTCTCATTTTCAACAAGCTCGTTGTTGGACGCTTGCCGATCCTCGGCGATAGCTTCTTCATCTTCACCGTACGGTGTCGGTGGCCACATCGTCGGATCATGCTTCGGGAAGAGTTCCTCCACTGTTACCTTTAGCATTGTTGGACAGATTTCAGCTGGCGTCGATGGACCCTTAATCTTTGCCATGATGACTCGGTATGCATAGTCCCAGGGGTTGGCGTCTGCACCGCGGCACAGCTTTATGTAGCAATTTGACTTTCTACGCTTGATCTCCCCTTTGAGTGCGGTCCTATTTAGCTTCCCGAAAAACTGCCATGCGCTTCTCTCTATCGGGCTCTGTCCTAGCTCTCCAAATCCACCTCCAAGCTCTGAGACGTGTAGCGTGTAACGTGCTGAGTGTCTCGTTCCACCAGCAAGCTGGACACCATCTGTTCCTTGGCTCCAGTTTTCGCGGCACCGTGGTGTCACAAGCCGTCACCTTCCTTCTCGTTAGTATTGCCCGTATTGCCACCGGGGTTCGAATCTCCTGGTGGTCGCTAAAAGTGTATTCCTTGCAGTTCATGATCGCCGTCAGTGAAGGATTGCAGAGTGTGACGGCAATGTTGGACTCACGTTTCTCCAACATGTGCCAACGAAGCCTTCATTGCACAATTGTAAGTCTAATTTCACTAAGGCTTCCGGCAAAATATAACCGTTTTCGTTAGCTACTATACTGTTTCACACCCCGGCTGAGGTTTTGATAGCTCCTGTGGTGAATATCAGCATTATTCCGATCAGCTTGTCGGTTAACTGGTCCAGCTTCTGACTGAAGTGCTGCTCCAGTGTCCATCTTTGAGATGCGTAAGAACTGCGCACGAGAATGTAATTTATTTTAATGATCACGAAGCCTTGACTGGAATTCTCCACAACTTCCTGAATTGGATATCTGCTCATGACTTTTATCACACCCGTCTTCGTTATATCCGCCACCTAATTGCTGTTATCAGATGGAACTCGATACGGTTCTGCAATGATCGCAACATCACAGATCGTTTCTGTCGTTGAGTGCCACAACAGCTGCTGTTCGATAGCGCAATGATTTATCTGAGTTATCTTCATTAGTGTTAGCCTGTTTTCACCGTCTTCTAGGCTGGGCACCTGAAGCCACCCGTCTGATGGTCGTTTCCGTCCTCTGGAAGGCATAGCATGCACTTCAGTCCCTGCATGCAATCTTTCGCAAGGTGATCCATTTCACCACAATTCCAGCTTATTTTGTATCAATCCGGACCTCTACTAGCCAATGCCCGGTGTCCAAAGACCAGACAAACATCTCTCCGCTTGTCTGTTTATTGGCGCAGCGTCAATGGACATTTCGACGATCCAACCATCAGGACGGCGCCGGTAGTTTAGCGGTCAGCGTGGTTACCTCTCACCCAAATCGATCTGATATCAATTCTAGTCGGCGTCGTTGGGATTTCCTAAGACAAGAAATCTTTGAGCACGTCTCACAGTGATCCGAAAAGCCTTTTTTCACGGCGAAATTAATAACTCCTAAGGGTAACGTTTCCGAATCATAGTGTCTTGTACAAAGTTGTACCTAAACAAGTTTTCCATCTTGTGGTGATAATTCCGTAGTTCCAAATATTACCGCTAGGGCGGCGCTGTTGTTAACTTTTGAACGAAACACAATAGAAAAGTGATGTCAAAAGCAAGTTTGTGGGGAATATTATTTCAAACAGCTTCGCTCAAGACAGCCTTTTTCTATTATGGAGAGTGTGAGCTGTTTAGTGGAATACCTGTAACTAGAAAATAAGAAGAATGATTAGTAATTTCCATTTAATTGGGTTTTTTTTTATTTCGTTTTTGTTGAACTAAGTGTTTGGTTATATATTATTGTTCAAAAGTTATGGGTAATTTTAACGAAAAACATGTCCGATTTTAAGCAGTCCCCGCTCGTGTGCCCCAGGAGTACCTGAGCTCATTTATATAGCAATTTGTTCCTTGATATCCATTAAAACAATAATTTGATGATTTTCTGGACAATTCTCGCCTACACAATCAAAATGCCGAAAAGAAAAAACGCATGTTTTTAGTTAAAATAACCTGTAACATTTGAATGATAAGCTGTATTACAAAACTTTGTTGGGCTAAAATGTGCGCTATAACGTATTCTATATTTTGATTCAATATCAGTTTTCCTCAAAATGAGAAACAAAAAAGTTATAATAAAAAAACATATTTTTAGAGACACCCTGATTTAAAGCAGAAAAATAGCTCTATCAAGGTCTTTGCTTTGGACATCACTCTTCTATTGTATTTCGTTCAAAAGTTAGCAACAGCGCCGCCCTAGCGGCAAAGTTTGAAAATACGAAACTATCATCACAAGATGGAAAACTTGTTTAGGTACAACTTTGTAAAAGAAACTATGATTCGGAAATGGCTTTGGACCGGGATCAACGGCTGTACATTCCTTCCGAAGGAAGACGCACAGTGATCGGAAAAGCCTTTTTTCACGGCGGAATTAATAACTCCTAAGGGTTACGAGTTATTAATTTCGCCGTGAAAAAAGGCTTTTCCGATCACTGTGCTTCTTCCTTCGGAAAGAATGTACAGCCGTTGATTCCGGTCCATGCGTTGATGGGTTTGATATGTAGGGTCCAGGTCTTCTCCCTGGTGTGACGAATCAGCCTCAGGCTGAATGTCACGTAAATACGAAACAACAAGAACACCCAACCGTCCTGATCTGCAGATATTGGCAGACGAATCGTCGCTGTTTGTGTGCCTCCAAACACCTTCCTTAGCCGGATCATCATTCTCACATCGCCCAAGTTGCACTGTGTTTTAGTGCACCATATAGCTCATTTTCTGATGTGATCTCACCCAGATCACATCCAACTTCTGGTTCAGCGATTTAGCTATGCGTTCCTGAATTGCCGAGTTGCCAACCGTCGGGCTTCCCTTCAACTCAAACAGCACCTCTTCGTTTTGAGTACGCCTTGTACTTACTACGGTCTTGCCCAAATCCTTCAGCTCTAGGTTCTCTCTTACCCTCTTGAAAAGAACTGCATATGTCGTAGCGCTTTGACGAGTACGGCGTCCGATTTTGTCGGCTTCTGACGAGGCGGAGGCTGGTTTGGTTCTCACCACTGCCGTATCGTATTCTTACATAAGCTAAATCTCATTATGGACGTTGCTCTTATTCTCCACGTTATTGTGGAGCTCTTCTTCCAGGCACTTCGCCATAACTACCTTCGGATTTTGTGAGATTACAAGCACCCGACTGCAATCTGGATTTTTTGTTTCTGCTTCTGATGTTGCTGATACTGATCAAACAGTAATGTGTGTGAGTCGATTAAAGTTATTATTAATAAGTCAAATTCTTTTTCCTCTTCAAGTTCAGTTAATACAGAATAGAGGAGAAATATTCAGCTAAGCTTCCTTTGAAACGAATGCCTCCATTGCCGGGTCTTTCTTTTAACACCTGCCATAAGAATTGGCCAGTCTCCTTGTCCACTTTATTTGCTGCAGAACGCCAGTTTGCCTTGAACTGTTTCTCGCCTATTTACAACAGCTTTTTGCGTCTTCTTAAGGTTCCGCTTGACGGTGGCCCAATATTGTTCGATTGGGCGGAGCTCTGGCATGTTGTGAGGGTTCTTGTCCTTTGGCAACACTTGAACATTGTTGGCAGCATACCACTCCATGACCTTTTTTCCGTAATGCCAAATCTGGCCAAAATATAACGGATCAATTGTGTCGCTTCATGATAGGCAGTAGACGTTTTAGTGGGCACTCGCTCAGATAAATTTCCTGGTTGACGGTTTCGGTCACAATGTAAATATTGTTCTTCAAGCCACAAGTACAGATGGCCTGCCACACCAGATATTTCCTCGTGAACTTTGACAGCTTGAAAATATCTGCCACCTATCCAGGAAGCTGTTTAAAGTCTGCCTTGACGTAAGTTTCATCGTCCTGTACCACGCAATCAAACTTCGTCAGCATCGTCGTGTACAACTTTCGTCATCACGCTTTGGCCGACGTGTTTTGTTTATCGTCGCGATTTGGAGTCACCACTCCCAGCTCCCACTCCCAGCTTCTTTGCGACACCTCGGACGGAGAGGTTGGGGTTCCGCTCGAAACAGCGGGCAACTCTTTTTGTCGTCGCTGTGGCCTCCGGCTTTTGATTTACCCCCAATCCAGCTTTCCTGGCTGTCGACAAACGTTCACCGAACACTTTTAATACGTTGGTAACAGTTGATTTAGCCACAGTCAACAATTTCGCCAACTTGGCTTGAGAGTAGTTTGGATTTTCGCCATGCACGTGCAAAATTTTGTTGCGTTGCTTCTCTTCCTTCGACGACATTTTGATAACTGAAGTGCTAATCTCAAAATCAAAATAGGGGCATGATCGCACACATCTTCAAAATGAGGGGTGTGCAATTTTTTTTAATGCACGATGAAAGGAAATGCGCCAAGCTTAAGTCTTAGTCACCGCAAGCAATACCTATCCGATAAAGGCTTCAAATGCAAAGAACGTATCATTGACATTGGAGTTATCCAAGGTAGCACCCCAAGTAGCAATTCAAATGCAAATTGGTTTTATTCATGTTTTATGGTAGTTTTATCATAGCATTATGGAGTTCATCCGGTTTTATCGGGGCATTTTCCAAGTTAAGGTGGTTTTAATTCCTTAACAGTTCTCAAGAGTGATTAAAGAACACTTGAAGAAACCTCCATAAAACTACATCATTTATAAGTGTAATTCACCTTATCAGTAGTTTTATAAGTTACTTGATCCCCCTCTCAAGACATTGTTTCGCAACTTGCATAAAACCTGATAAAAGTTTTGTAAAAGTTTTATGACATTCTTCATTAAGATGAATGTATCTTGGAAATGCTGCCATAAAACTCTCTTAGAACCATTTGATTTTAAATAAGAGCACATATTCTTGAGAAAGAACATTATGTGAAAAATAAACAAACTGTCACAATGGACGCCCACAGGTGGAACAAATTAAAAACCAGCGGATCGTTCAAGCGGAAATTCAATAAAAACTTATCCAATATAATGAACACTCCTTCATCTCAGCCACCAACGACAATTTTTTTTTACCATTCCATTAGATTCGCAGCCTACTGAGACTAACTTATCAAAAGGGTCTATGCGTTATGCGTAAAACGAATAAAATAAAATGGTGCAATGTGTCGCCAGTTGAAAACCGAAATGCTATTTGATTTTATGCCAGTTGTGCAAGTTAAACCTAACGTCTCAGGTATTGCGTTATATGGCGCACCACCGTGGAAATACAGCGCAGTACTTTTGACGTAAGGTTTAATGTGCACTACGATTGTCAAATGTTATGTTAATGTTGAATTCTTCCGAGTCGTGCATTTCAGTTCCCAAAAGGCTACAGAATATTTATACTCGTTGCAAGTAAAACTTGGTATATCATCTGAGCGAAAATCGATTTTTCCCATGATCCGCACGTTTAATCCAAAGTCGGAAGTAGTGCGCTGGAATCGCTCAGTGATCCACTACACAGTGCACTTCCTCCAACGCTAGGTTCAGCGTACAGATCAAGAGAAAAATTATCTTTGGCTCAACTGATGTTTCAGCCATCGACGCAATATTATTATCTGTTCTTCTTCCCAAATCCATTGTTAGCATATTCAAGTTAGAGATTTTTTTAAAATCTTTTAATCGCTGGTGATTAAAAACAACAAATTAAAAGCTGTCATTATGAACAACAACTATGCATAGGCACTTTTGATTTGAACGTTCACATTTTCTTTGTTTATGATATGTGCCTTCTCCACAATGATTTTATGGCTATCTTACGAAAGACTTGTTTACCTTGAGCAATTCAAACAAGTTTTATTCAAGCGTTACTCCTCTTTTTCAAGAATAGAACAAGTAAAGATGAACTTATCGCGCTCCTAAAAAAATCTTGTTAGTCTTGTGCAAGAAATATTAGTTTTATATGCGTTTTATGGTAGTTTTAGATAAAACCATTGAAAAAATGGCGTGGCTATTCTAGATTCCCTCGGAATGGTAGCCATTTACATATGCATGCAAAAAAAAACTCTCGTTTTTCCAATGCTACGAACAATTTCTGCTGTTTTAAATACATTTTGAAACTTAAAATGGATTGTAGACACAATTTATTCAAGATCTAACAATTTATCAGCCTTGTCACCTAATTGTTGAATTATCAAGTATTTTTTATTATTCAAATAAATCAATGTTCTAGCAATGATTCCGTGGCGCATTAAAATTTTCGAACTTTTATGTTATAAAACACCAATAAACTGAACGTCGCATGAAAAATTCATCAATTGCAGGATAAAAAAACTCAAGCATTAATGGTCAATTTTACAATTAAGTTAAATACGTATCCACTTTGGAAAAGAAACATCATATGTATATCGATGTTTTCTTTTCTCTCTTTCTCCCCCATTCAGCAGAACGAATCCAAAAATGGAATCTTCGAAACATATTTGTGACGGACTGGAAGTGTTCTTAAAGAGGAAAATCATAAAACTACCAAAACTTGTGGTAGTTTTATCATAGTTTTAAGCATGTCCTGCATGTCATTACAAGTATGTACCGATAAAACTATCAAGTTTTAAGCGAATCTTGGGAAATAGTCTTGAGAACCTCCTGTAGTATGGGCCTTTTTGAACTTTATGAGTATTTTTATGGCTGTTTTATCGATGTCATGTAGAATATTCTTAGTTTTATGCGTGGTTTTATCAAATGAGTCTTGAGAACTTCTTCAAGTGTACCTTAAAATTGAATTTGTTACTTGGGACGTTAGGCCACGTTATTAGGATAATGAGGACTACCTTGGAATGGCGAATTGGCGTAATGTTTTTTCTGGAGGAATAGCACTGAGCAGGGGTGAGTAGATTGGCCTGTTAGGGGGGGTGTGAATTTTCGTCTTGGATAAATTTTGATTGACGGATTTTGGGGGGTTGTTATATTTTGGTTTAGATAAAATACGAAAATCGTTGGTCAATACATTGGATTGTTTGTGGTGTTTCCACTCTTGCTAACATCAGCACTACAAACGATAGTCATAATTCGAATGAAGGTATCAAATCATCATCATGTCATCGTCAAATACCATTTCACGCAAATGGAATTGTTTCAATTCCATTTGCAGAACCATCAGTAACCTCAAAACGATATTTCCTATTCCAGTTGTAATGGAGTGTGGACCGCCATCTGTTTCCTTCCCCTCTTCGGAATCCGTTTCCAAGTTTTAGCTAGCCCGAGCTCTTGCAGAATTCTGTTGTATGTCATACATTTGATAAATTTCCGATTAATTTTCATCAGGATAAACTTCATTTTTGAAATAGGATTCCAGGGGGCAGTAACCGTTCTCAACCCTACTGATCACCTTTCGAAAGTAAACTCTATTTGCTGCACTATTGCTAATATGCAGCGAATAAACACGTGCTGCATTACCATCCCCTCGTTCAATGCAGGAACACAAATTGTACCCAGTCGCTTTTTCGTCCCATGAACCAACTGAACCATAGCTGCCGAGCGGAAATTCGATGCGCATTCCAACAATAAATACTAACTGCTATTCGAAAGCTGATGATGCCCGCCACCCGAACTCAGTAACATTCGGCAAAACACTGGCCCAGCGTCGGTCGTCGTCCACTTTGATTTTATGGCTCTGACATTAAACTTTTATCGCTTCGATTCGCCAGCATCCACCTACCGTATTGGGTTGGGTATGAGTTGCCGCCTCCCCAGCAAAGGTCGATCGCATATGCATGCAGTTATAACTTCCGATTTGAAATTTTCGATCCTGGTGAGCATCATCATCGTTGGAAGGTCAGGACGACGAGGTGGTTCAAATCTGTTTTACGAATTGTTCGATTTCCTATTGGGACGAGATGTGCAGCATGTATCAATGTCTGGCCCAGCAGGGAAGCGTGGGAGTGAGGAACTCGTGTCAATTGCTGTCGAATCGATTTGTTTCGTAGGCTTTTGGCAAGCAACGCTATTTCGAAATTCGGCATCATTAGTGTTGTGATACATGGGAGCTACTCCGGGGGAGCTTTTGATTGAAATATATGTGTTTTCTATGAGTTCTACACTAATCCATTATTTGGAGTGGAACAGTTAATGGACGGTCGTGCGTAACGCGAAAATTTAGTGGTTGTGAGTTACGAGAAATTTTCATCGCAAACGTATTTATGAATTAACGTAGCATATTTTTAACTTCGTTGAAATGGTGTTTCATAATTCGATGTCGGTAAAAATAAGGTCAATTTATGCTATGCTTGATCATGTTCTAGATTTTCCTCAAGTTGCTGTAGAATTTATCCACCTTTCTGGACATAGATTGAACGTACCATACAATTATTTTGAAAGCAAAACGTAGGTTTTTTTTTATCTGTGTTTGTGTTTTTTTTTCTTCTGTCTCAAACATATTCAAGTCAAAAGAATACCAAAAGTTGTATATTTATAAGTTGTTTGCCAATTTAGAATTTAAAATAAATGTTTTATGTAAACCATACTTCAAATTCCCACCCATCTTCCTATCCGTTAAATTGTTATTCCTATTAACCTCGAGACGGGCGCAAGTAATCTGTTCTATCCTCCTAACTTTAGTTTTGAGATAACTGATGTATCTAAATATGAAAACTTGGCTCTGTAACGTTGATTCAATTGAGCCTGTACAAATAAATGATTTAACAAAAAAAAAAGCAAAACATGAGTTGTAGGGCAGGCTGATTTAAAAAAAGGAGAAGGGTGGCGTTTGTTAAATCCTGCTTGCAACGTTCGAAAGCTGCATTTGCATTTGGAGAATCGTTGTGTCGTTGCGAGTATTTCCAGAGATCATCGCCTGCAGAGTTCGTTGGTTTTCTGCCGCACGTGGAATAAAGCGCTGATAGAAATGTATAGTGCCGAGGAACCTTTTAGGCTGTTTGGCATTCGTGGGTTTCGGAACATCCAAAATAGCTCGAACCTTGCTGGATTTTGACTTAATTCCTTGAGGTGTGATTTGGTGACCTAGAAAATCAACGGAAGGTTGCCCAATTTGGCATTTTGCAGCGTTGATGACGAGACCGTTTTGTCTCAATCGTTCGAAAACTGTGCTGTTTATGCTGATCGATGTCATCTGATGCTAAGCATAAGTCATCGATGCATGGGTCGATGAAATCAAGGTCACCTAAAATAGCATGTAGGTGCCTTTGCAATGTTTGACCTGCGTTACGCAATCCGAAGGTCATATAATTGAACTCGAATAGTCCAAAAGGAGTTATAATAGCTGTCTTTGGGACATCTTCGGGTGCCACAGGGATCTATGCAGGAACAAAATTGCTTACCGTACAAAATGGCGGAGAAATCGTGAATGTGTGGCACTGGATACCGATCTGGGACGGTGATAGCGTTTAGATTTCGGTAGTCACCACAAGGTCGCCACTTGCCATTTGACTTTTTTACCAGATGCAGTGGGCTGGCCCAACAGCTTTTCGACGGTTGACAAATGCCTTGTTCCATGAGAAATTGGAACTCAGCCTTTGCTTCCTTCAATTTGTCTATAGGAAGACGACGAGGGCGGCAGAACACAGGTTGGCCGGTGGTGCTGATCTGGTGCACGGTACTGCCTTTGGTCGGCTTATACTTCATATCCAGAACGGTAATGTCCCGGTATTCGGTGAGGATATCCGCGAAGGGTGAATTTACGTCGAACGTGGTAATTGCTGGTTCCGACACTGCATGGATATTCTCGATTTTTAGTTGGGTGGTGTTATCGATCAACTTGGTTCTTCGAAGATCCACGAGAAGATCGTAATGCTTAAGGAAGTCAGCACCGATGATAGGTGATTTCACATCAGCAATAACGAAAATCCACATAAATGGTCTTCGCAGTCCAAGGTCGACAGTGATGCGTTTGGTACCGTATGTTTTGATTTGGGTACCATTTGCGGCGTAAAGCTGATGTGATGCTGTCGGATTGAGGCGTTCTTTCGGTGTTGGAGGAATGACAGGGATGTCAGCGCCGGTGTCGATTAGGAATCGATTTGATGAGTTCATGACGTTGATGTGGATACGTTCTAGGTTTGCTGTTTGATTCGTGATGGTGTGTGTATTGAAAGGGGTGTCGCTGACTAGTGCGGTGGGTTTGTTGGTATTAGTAGCTTGATCTAATTTTCCTTCGGTCGAGTGTATACCTCGATATTCCCGTCGAAAAAAATACACTTCAAAGATGGATTGTCGTGTTTGTTCTTTTCGCACTTCCGAGCTTGGGCGCCATGTCTGTAGTGAAACCAGCAGATCCAACGACGAGGTGTCTTGCCTCTGGCTGGAGTTTCTTCTCGCCGACCAAATGAACGACCACGGGAACGGCTGTTGCGGCGATCTCTTCCACGAAAATTGTCTGAAAGAGCTTCATCCAAGCGACGCGAAAGGGCTTCGATTCTCTGCTCGACGACGACGATGATGTCGATGATGTTTCTGCAGTCTTTTTTTTTATGAATTCATTTATTTGTACAGGCTCAATCGAATCAACTTTACAGAGCCAATTTTTCATGTTTATATACATCAGTTATCTTAAAACTAAGGTTAAGGGGGTGGAACCGATTACTCGCGGCCGCCTCGAGGTTAATAGGAATTACAATTTTATGGATGGGAAAATTGCGGTGGAAATTTTAAACAAAGCATGAGAAACAATGGTTTTCTTATATCTAGAATTTCAAATTACAATAAACGTTTTCAATTTAAAAGTTTCTGCAGTCTGTACAGCTGAAATCTGCTCACGTGGGGCTTCCAAAATCTTGTCTGCTACCTTTGCTTGCTCATCGAGTGTGGCAGTCGGCATAGCAGCGATGATGGAGCGAGCTGTATTGGGGAGGGCTCGCAACCAAAGATTAGACAATACGTTGTCTGTACAACCTGATCCCCCCAGGCGTCGCATCTCAGACAAAAGGACGCTGGGCTTTTGATCTCCCAAGGACATCCCAGAGAGGAGGCTGGTCAATCGTAGCGTCTCCGACGGACGGAAATGAGCGATCACTGCTGCTTTGAGCACATCGTACTTGTCGTTGGTGCTGGACGCGTTGCAATTAGCGATCACTGAATGAACGAATTTTGCGCGCGAGCCGAGGGCAACGATCACAGCGTTGAACTTAAATTTGTCGTTTCTAATCGAATTTACACTGAATCGAGGCAGATAAACCAAGTATCAATGTCGTCCGGGTCGAAATCCGGGTAACTGATTTTGGCAATAACCGTCGGTTCTTTATCGTCGATACTTGGTTTTATCTCACCATAGCCTTTACCGTCACCACCGGTCGCCATTGCGATTTTCACACGCGGTCAGGATTTTCGTGATGATTATGGAATCCCGTGATATCGATTCGGGGGTTTTACACGGGGGTAGCACGTCTTGGAATAAACAGTTCATACGATTATCGCGACGATCACGTCGGGGTCACCAGTTATGGGAACGTAGGCCGACGGTTTTAGTGGGATTGTTTCGGAGAAGTAAAGAACTGTCTCGTTTGGTTGTCTATTCATACTAAAATTATATTTACATAGATCGAGTGTCGTGTGATCAAGTGTAAGTGTTTGTGGTTATAATTGTATTCATGTAAGGTATTTATTTTGGTTTGTTTGTGTTGTGTACGCCACAATGTTTTAAACCAAAGGGGCGATCCTCATTGGGCCCAGCACCATTGAGACCCTCCTTCTTCCAATTGCCTCAGGGTCGGTGTGCGCGCTTCACCACCGCGTCCAAGGAATCACTTGAATACTTTTCTGAACATTCACCCACTTTATTACAAATTTGCAACGCAGGTAACGACTACTCTCACTTCCTTACTTCCTATCTCCTCTCTATTTCCTCAATCTGCCTAACACTCCTATCGTCGGGGCCCCTCTTCCCGTCCCGCTACTTCACCAGTGCTTCTCCTACGCTGTTTCTCGCTGTGCCTGGTCTTCGGGCTAAACAGCCAGACCGATACTCCTCCAGCTCTCCGTCCAACGCTTCCTCTCCTCCGTACTCCTCCAAGTCTCGCCGATTCGCGTTTACAATGGCGTCCGCGCTGGCTCAAGCCGGCGTACAAAATGGCCACGTCTTCGACCCAAGGCTTGAAACGTCACTAGTTCTAGACACTAGGACGACGACGATCGGGAACTAACGAACGACGGAACTGGCATGGGCAACTTGCACAACGGTCGGGAGCTTGACCAGCTCAGGCCAAACTAAAGGCAAACACAGGGGTCCTGGTGTCGGTAATGGGATATTACCCAACAAACATCGGTGTTGAATTAGAGCTTGTTCAAACAAATTTGGAGAAGCTATTCAGCTATTCTAGAAGAAACTCCAAATTTGCTTGAAGAAGCTCTAATTCAACACCGATGTTTGTTGAGTTATGGCCGTTAGTGATGGGGTGGTCGAGCTTGGATTTTAAGTGGTTTACCTGATGCTTATCCGCTTCACTTGATGCTACTTCTTTACTTCAAGAACTTAGTCGATACCATTCCAAAATTTTCTCTACCTCGTATTTTTGTTCTTCAATTTCAGTGTTTACTTCTTTACTACAGGCGTGCAGCAGACTTAATGGCAGATAAGCGATGGAGGTTTGATCTTCAACCGTCCGTTGAGGAATTTTCCCGCCTCATCATGGGCTTCTTTACGCCACCCTAAATGGCCGCCCACTCCTGATCTCCTGCGAAGTCTGGTGGCAAGTAGCGGAACTGTTAATGTGCGCCTGCTTTCCTCACCGTATATAAGTATATCAGTTTTACCCTCACGCCCAAACTTTCGGACCTTTGACTTGTCCCCTGCCATCAAGGTTTGAACAAGCTTCTCTCCTCTGGTTTTGTAAGGTTTCGTCCACTTCTGCTTGAAGTTTTGGACTGATTTTGACACTCCTTCCATTTCACAACAATCAGCCTTCATTATTGCTCAAAATTTCTCGATCGGGCGGAGCTCTGGACAGTTTGAAGAATTAATCTCACGAGGAACCACAATGACATTATTTTCCTCGTACCATTTATTCGTCACTGTTGAGTTTTGAGAATGTTTCTTTAGATGTGCAACGCACCGACGCTATATTGATATTTGTTTGCTTCAAGTAGGAACAAAACACCAATTGCTCAAAGATGGGTTGTTGTCTCTGTAAACTTAGAGATGTGTGCAATCTCTTTTGCCAACCTCCAATATGCAGCAAAAATGCTTTTGCTTTAAAATACACACAAAATATTCATCTTACTTTACTTACTTATTTTAAATGGCATTACGCCCCTGCTCCACTAGTCTCCTCCACGTTACTCGGTTCATGGCTGATGATCTCCAGTTTGCGGGACCACCTATGCTTGTCCTGCCACCTCGAGCGTTGAGCGCCTCTGCGTCTTGTCCCAGCTGGATTCGCTGCTGCTGCACATCTTGGCACGCGGCACAAAACCTTTGTGTGAAGCCTTTAGTTTTTGTAGAACTTGCGTGCTTCTTGTGAGCGGTACAGCAGCTCCATCTCCTCAATCTCTGCTTCTTCCAGACGGTGCTTCTTTGCCCGGAACGCACGAGTCTGCTGTTAACGCTTCTACTTGTATCGTTCCACGTTTTCTTGAGCGTTGCAGTATTAATACTCTGGCTGCGTTCGTGTCGTTCAACATATCATGACACTCACCACCGAACAAGTCGTTTCGTCTTCTGCGTTCCACGTGTCCTAGGACACCTTCTGTTGCGTTTTGTAAGCTTGTCGTATGAGTCGTCAAAGTATCTCAGTAATGAAGAATTTTGTATGTTTAAGTAATGTACCGTATGCGTGATAATATTTTTACCATCGTACAAATAAGTTTCCCGTTTCACCTTTGCATACAATGCCTTGGTTTTCTTCATACCATAGTTGGCGGCGAGTAAAAGAAGCCGATTTGACAGTTGCAGTTAGTTTAACAGTTGCACCATGATGAAGTGGCAGCATAATCGTGATTTATCTCACACTCAAATATCGCAAAAAGACATTTCAATCGTGGGAGTGTCCCGGTGGACCTTGAAAAACGTCTTCGACCGAGAAAAGAAGAACAACTACCCGCGAAAGTGGCCACGAGATCAGCTTGTATTCCGAGGTTTATCGGTGCCATCAAAAGGAAGATTCGGGCAAATCTAGTGCGTTCAATGAGGAAAATGGTGGAGGAAAGCAGGATCAGCGACTTTACGGCACGGAAGATCGTAAAAGAAGATTGCGGGCACGGTTAAAAACTCACATGATTACCAACCGCATCCGGGAGCTACGAGTTGAGTGATATGAGAAAATCTCATAATTCCTCAAGAGAATCATCCGGTCATCCTGTTCATATTTATGCACATCAATTATAACAACTAAATATTTTCATAAATCATAAATCTCATATATCTTTAAAAAAAGGAAAATATCTCTTGATACTTCGAACCAAAAAGGCTAGATCATTTAGAAATGGGGCACTTCGTTTAAGAGATAGTGGCGCTCCACATGGTCGAATATGCAAGTTTTTCACAGCGTTTTGTTGTTTTTAAACAGATCTGCTTGGCCTATTTTTTCACAGTTTGTGGTTCCAAGATATTGATCATGCAGGAAGAATAAAAGAAAAGAAAAATAACTGTGCACGGTTAGCTGTAAAATCCATCTGCGTCAACTCGGGAGCTGGCAACACTGCTGGATTATCCTAAAAATATTGTGGCGCGAGTGATTAAAAAGTACAAGGAAACTTTAACAACTGCCCGTAAAGTACAAATCAAGTGTCGGAGTGGAACCGTTGCTCGTCAACTGCGGGTGAATGTCATCAGAAAAACCAAGGCTGAAATATTATAGAAGGTTGTAAATATTACCGAGCAAGTAAACAACCCAATCGAAGCCTCAAACAACAAACAGTGGCCAGAACTTGGGTCCGTACGACCAAGTTCTGGCGAAAATCGATGGATGCCTCTTAATCGATGATGAAATATATGCTTAAGCAGATTTCAAACAAGTTCAACAAGGCTCCGGCTCGCGGCAAGTTTCTTGGCAGATTCAAGTCTATATAGTTCGCGAAGAAATTTATGATTTGGCAAGATATCTGTTCCTGTGGCAAGAAAACCAGAGTTTTTGTGACGGTAAAACAATGAACTCGAAGGTGTACAAAAAAAAGTGCCTCAACAATCGGATGTCACCCTTCGTTGAGTCCCATGATTGTACAGTTGCGTTTTGGACAGATCTAGCCAGCTGCCATTACAGCAAGCAAGTGCTACAATGGTACAAGGGTAATGGGGTCCAGTTCATCCCAAAAGAGCTGAATCCACCAAACTGTCCTCAGTTACGTCCATAGAGAAGTATTGGGCGATAGTTAAGCGGAAACTGAAGATGAAGCGAGCAGTCACCAGTGACATTGGCCAGATGAAGAGTTGGTGAGATCAGCTAGCCAAAACCATGAGAAGGTGTTCGCTGGCTGATGAGCGGCATCAACAGAAAAGTGCGATAATCTCTTCGAAAAAACGATGAATGATTTGAATGAATGAATTGCATTTGAAAGTGCCCCATTGCTAAATGATCTACACTGAACCCAAACACCCTCCTTTTATCGAATGAATCCTCGGTCTGTTCACATCGAGACATTAAAATCGCATTTTCGAATGACAGATGCATTCGGACGATGATTTTCTAGAAACCAAATGATTTTCCTTCGAAGGGCTGCAAAATGGTGAGTAGACAACTGGGATGGAGCGTACGTCCCCGCAACATAGCACTGGTCCTCACAAGTTCCTACCTCATGCTTCCACGGGTCAAGAGATGACAAAGACCGCCAGCTAAGGGTTGCGTACTTAGCTGGTAGTGCAGCCTGGGCACTGTTGTCCTTCTGACTTCAGCTAGATTGAGGAGGTGCGTTCCGAGCGTCTGTCCACCAAGGAGGTGCAGCTCAAACAGCTCCTGGCATTATAACATCCATTCACTACATTTTGTATGCTTTTTTAAAAATTATTTTCAGCTTCGCATTTATGCATCCTTGTCAGTTATAGCTCATCTAACTTACGTTATGTATTTGAAAAGAAAGGAAGGTTTTTAATGTTTTTTTTTTTTTTTTTAGAAAGGATCATATTCGAAAAATTCTACTTAAAAAAGCACTTTCCTTCTTCATCAGAAATATATATATTAATTCAAAACCTAACAGTTTACAATCATTCATTTCCTATTTCACAGACATGAGGAATCATTTATGGGTGTTCAGGAGCTATAGAAAAATTCAATTTCCTAATTTTATATTTTTTTAGTTTTATTAAGATTCAGTTTTTAGATTCATACTCATCTGAAATTTATTTCGCCTTATTATTAGCTGTCTTCAGTTTTTCCAATATTATTATGAAATTAATACACATCTAATTTTTATTTTCAGTAACATACCAGTAGATGTCATATATATCTTTTACCTACGCTTATTATGTTCTCTGACTATTATTGTGAAAACAAATTCTAATCTTAGTAGATCTTATTTCAATAGAAACTGCAACAGTGGAAGTCTTTCGATGAGTGGATGATCAGATTAGTTACGGATATATGTATTCTACTATAGTTTACTGGCTTGCTGGTATTATTATTTTATATTTTAACGTCAGTTTATTATTTTATGTTATGATATTAAATGATGTGACATAATTACATTTAAATTCATTTCATTAAAATCGCTATTTCCGATGAGACTCACTACATAAATTATTGCAAGGAAACGGAACAGCACATCGAAATTTTGGGTTTAGCATTCTATTGCTATATAATTTCAGATTATCCATGGATATTCCAAGTTTGATGAGGTAATTTTAAATCAATTTTTTTCTCACAGCTACATTTTCTAAACTTTCAGGTCCACAAATAGAATTGTTATTTTCATTCTTATATTCATTCACTATATTATTTGTCATTATAATATTCATTCGCTATATTTATTAAAATTATAATATTAATTCACTATATTGTATACATTACTATATGACATTAAATATATATTGAGAAGGGAGGGAGCATCAGGGTATCACTCAAGCTGTAATTGGACAATGGAGTGGTATGACAACCGGCGTCTAGGAGGGAACAAACAGTATCATTTTCTTTATCTTACCGATTCGATTGTGATGCTGTGAATTCTACTCCAACAATTTCAGTGAGAGTGACGCGCCCTTCTTAACAAGCCATCCCGTAGAAAGCTTAATGAGTATTGCGAATTGGGTTATTCGATTTGTTGGATCGTATCGTTGGAAGGAGATTCTTATGTTCCCGCGGGTTTCGCGTAAGTGTCTCTGCTTACGGGTCCGCCCCACCGTTTTTGGCCCTTCATACAGCGTTACTGTGAATGCAAACCGGTAACTCAATTTGATCTTGCTATTAAGTGGAGCTGCATACATGACAAGGTCTTAGAAGGGATGGTGGCTACCTTACATACATACATACATTATGACATATTATTTACATTATATATAATAAATACTGGGTTGGGAAGGAGCATCAGGGTATCATTCAAGCTGAAATTGGACGATGGTTTGATTGACTGCCTGAGTCTAGGAGGGAACGAGCATTATCATTTTCTTTATCCTACCGATTCGATTGTGATGCTGCGAATTCTACTCCAACAGTTTCAGTGAGAGTGACGCGCCCTTCTTAACAAGCCATCCTGTAGAAAGCTTAATAAGTATTGCGAATTGGGTTATTCGAATTGTTGGATCGTATCGTTGGAAGGAGATTCTTAATTTCCCGTGGATTTCGCGTGAGTGTCTCTGCTTACGGGTCCACCCCTCCGTTTTTGGCCCTTCATACAGCGATATTGTGAATTCAGATCGGTGGCTCAATTTGATCTTGCTATTAAGTGGAGCTGCATCCAAGCCAAGGGCATGAAGGGATGGTGGCTACCATACATACATACATACATACATACCAAATGATTTTCCTTCGAATGTTGAACAACTCATAATACACGAAGTGGAATGCGTATTGCATTGAAAAATCCCTATTACGCAAATCATTTGAAATGAAGCTGAAAATAATTTCACTTTACATCATTCGATAAAAAACCTATCAATCGCTATCAGAACTGGTACCAGCATGAATAAAGGATGGAAACCCGACCGCAACTATTGAAGAGTAGGATACATGTCACCATATTTTCCAGTTTTTGAGCTCTCACAGCAATCCATGATTGATTGGTAGTTGGAGTAAAATGTGTAATAATATAATGCCGGTGGATTATATTCAAACCATTCTTGAATCGCAGATAATATACACAGTTTTGGAACAAACATCATATTTAATTTGGATGATTAACATACGAAACATGGATGATCGTCATTCGAATCCAACCATATGAAAATCATCCGGTTTCCGAATGCTTTTCGTTAAAGGGCGCAATCGATTTACTTTTCAGGCGATCTTGGGATGATGTTTGGGTTCAGCGTAGTCCTTGGGTGTAGTTAGGATTTCAATTAGGAGAGGGTGGGGTTCAGCATGGTCAAATTTGTTTTCACGATGTTAATTGAAATTCAAAAATAAAAAGAAAAAAATCCTACAAGGATAATTTATAATTTTGGCTACAAAAACAAATCGGCTCTTGAATTTTTCAGACCTAACATTAAAAATTCGTAATTGTGCGTTTCACTTAATATCGTGCTATTCGCTTTATATCTGAACGCAAGAAATCCGCTATATCTCGTTATTGTTTTGATGAAACAAAATAGTTGGACAGTCAAACTAAAGGTTTTTACTACACTTTTAGGAAAAAATATCAACAGTGTTTTCTTGTTTTTGTTTTAATTTGACCGGCCATTTTATCCGGTATTTTATTTTTTCAGCTCTGCATCTTTTTTTGTTCCTATTTTGTATCTTTATGTTACAACAGGTTTTATGAAACTATTTCGTGCAATATACCTACATCAGGTGCCAATTTTATGCTTCTCTTCACTACCGCCTGTCCGATTCAAAAATCTAAATTCAAGCAACTAAATTACAGTCAACGTTAATCGCTAAACGATAGTCGAAAATTGCATCGAAGCAAAATAACTCGCAGCGTAAAACATTTATCAGCAAATTTATAAATCACAAACTTTTGCTCCCATATTCCCGAAGACCCCTTCTTGGCCCACTTCCCAAACGAAAACGAGTCCAGCCATTAATCACATTAGAGAGAGTTCGCCCTGCCCTTGGTTGTGCTGGCTGCCACGCGAAAATCCTGAACCCACCGCTCGCCTCCGATCTTCCCAAGCCCTCCTAAGCGCCATAAACTGAGTTTCGTACTTGAACTGATTCACGATTCATGGCCAACAACAGTAGCCGTCCCACCGCCGTCCTGCCTTGAGCGAGCTAGTTTATGTACGATCGCCCGGCTAATAAATTACATTGGAGAAAATGAAAATTAATTCTAGCAAATTAAGACAATTAGCGAGAAAGCGCTGGGTAAACCCAGCTTTTGGATGTCTGCCTGACCGAACTCCTGGATTGACTGCTTCTAAATTAACGCGAAGATACGACCAGAGCACAATACTTCTCGTAAACAATCAGAAAATAACTGCTGGAATTATGCGAAATAATTCCAGATCGTTAAAATACAATTTTCGAAGCTGAACTCTCCGCCCAAACCGGATTATCACGAATTCAATTTATGTGAACCATTGAGAATGCTCCTCATTTCCTCGCTTTCTAACTCAAGTGCGGGCAAATGGAAAATGCTCGGAAGATTAATAATATTAAGTATCGCCCGATTGGTGCTGGAAAATTTGCACCAAGCTCCGTTCTATTTTCAATTGGCCCCAAACTAATGAACGTTTCCATTTTCCCAAACCCACCGTCGCCTCCCGGCACTCAATTGGCTCGAAGTGATTTTCTAACCGATTCTCTTCCCTTCTTTTCCAGCTGAGCCAAGACATCGGCTACGTGCTCTACTCGGCGCTCGGATCGTTCTACATTCCCAGCTGCATCATGGTGTTCGTCTACATTAGGATCTACTACGCGGCGAAAGCACGAGCCCGGCGGGGGATCCGGAAAAAGCCGCTTAAACCGCCCAGCGAACAGGTGAGTCCTTTTGGGGATGGGTTTGATGCAAAACGGATCTATCCGGGTGGAGGAGATTGGAGGAGATTTATTTATTGGGAGGAAATGTTTCAATTAGTGGGTTGGATTGGAGCATTTCATCATTTCGTCGTGATTTTTCGGAAGTAAAGTGTTGGATGTGTGTTGAAATGTAAATTTCATGGAAAGCTTGCTTGCTTTTGTGGAAAATCGCTGAATATTTGACTTATTTACTAAATAGACAGAATTGACAGCTTTTTTTGTGCTAAATCTGTAAATTCCTTAATCTTGTATGCAATTTTCTATGGAACTCATTTTTTCAAGAGAGAGTGGCAGAAGTTTTGTCAGCTCAAAAGACAAAACGAAATTGCATTGAAGTGCCCCAACCAACCAAAAGTTCGGATAAAAGGGTGATTTTTGTAATTGGAAAACTAGGAAAATCTGAACTAACACTTCACTTGTATTTAAAAATAAATAAAAAATAAAAAAGTGAAACACTTTTCCAAACTTTCACTAATAAGCGCGTGCAAATTCCTTAAAATTTCACTAGAAAACAACTCATCTTTAGGCCTATTTTATATGCAACTTACAGACTTCTTCAATGTAAGAGTGCTCAACTTGAAGAGAACATCTAGTGTAAACAGCAGATGCGTTCGTACCTGCGCGCACGTGTGTGTGTGTGTGGGGGGGGGGGGGGGGGGAGGAGATTTGTTGTATCAAGTTGGCTACTTACATTTTACGATTTTATTTAATCGGCAGAAATTGGCAGTTAAATGATTTATTTGTACATAGTAGCTATAGTATTATTCATGTAAGTTATTTTATTTGTTCATCAAAGTCGTATACAGAAGAAAAACTACTTGCATCTGTAGTTAATCACATCTGTTGTTAATCCGCAGAGAAGTAAAAATGAACTGGGACGTTGTCTTTTTCGTCAACTATGAACCTCTTCGGAGTGACCATATTTTTAATAGTGAAAACACCGCTATGAATCGTGAGCAACAAATTTCAAAAAAAATCCTACGGGGAAAGTCAGATGTCGGAGATGATGGACCGCACAGTAGTAGGAATCATGAAGCATATAACGAGCTGGGTGATGATCTGATTTAAAGTAGTGGAAACACGATTGTAACAGAGAGCCTAAGTGATGACTTCCGATCCTCATTGCAAGTTAGTAATGATTCTTATGAAGCCTAGGAATGAGCCCAACATTGACCTTTGGTCTCAAATTACCAACACAAACAGCTCATTGTCACTTGCAATTGCGCAGGAATGTTGTCATTGAGAAAGGACGTCTACTCACATGCCATTTTTTTTATCGATTTCAAGATCTTACAAGCTTTGAAACTTCTCATGAAGCAACTAAGATTTTTTTTTTTCAAAATAAAAAATCTCCACGAAAATACCGCCAAAAGGCAACATCAGACCAGTCAGAAGGAGACAACACTACGATGACGTAGACCTCCTTGTAAATATTGTATTTTTTTGTGGTCCCTTTTTTGCGTGAAATTCAAATCTTTCGGCACCAGCATTGTAGCGAACCCGTCTGAGACCCAAATTATTAACCAAAATGTCTTGAACGGATCCAAAAGCAATTTCCAACCTCTCTGCCATCTCTCTGATGGTCAATTTGCGTTCTACGGACATCCATTATTTGATTTTGTTCGTGACCACGAAAGTACATCGACGCGCCATCTGTTCCTCAACGGAAACATCACAAAACCCCTCGTTGATCGACAGCTATCAACGCCCAAAAGGGAAATTTAGATTGGCAGTATGGCGTTGCTCCGTCTTCTGCCGCGCCCCGATATAAAAGCCGAGGAGTGACAGAAGCCAACCTCTTTTTCTGCGGCAGCGACGTTATCAAGAGTAATCGAGTAGTCAACAATCATCAATACACACAGTGAAAGTTAAATTTAAAATAAGAATATTGTAGTACGGTGAAATTAAGCAGAACTAATTAAAATTAGGTGGAATTTAAATTAAATAAAGTGCGTTTAAGTTATCGCGTGTAAGTGCTTAGCTTTGTCTGATAAGCTATCCTAAAGACTATAGCTGCAAAGAAGTGATAACTAGCCTTTGGGGAATTTTGCTCCCGCACGCTGTGCTCTCGACAGATTTTGTTGATGTTTTCGTCGGTTTTCGATGTCAATGGCCTACCACTTCTCTCATCATCATTGACGGACTCACGGCCGCTTCTGAATCGTTGCCGAATCACTTTTCTAACATTTGCAATGTCGTCACACCATTGAAACCGTTTTTAACGAAATAATCAATACAAACACGTTGTTGCAAATTCAACTCCATTTTGAAAATTGTACAAAATCAAGTACACACATAATCGCAAATATTCTCAATGCGGCGTAACTTTTACAAAAATTTCAAGCTATCAAGCTTAAAAATTCATAGAATGTCAATGATAGATGTGGCAACCTAAAAATAAAGAAAACTCAAATCGGGTGACTGAGAGCTCCACACGGCGGTGTGCAAGTGAGCCACTACGATGACCCAGTGCAAGTGAGCCACTACGATGACCAACGCTACGAATTTATCCCACAGAAATGATAAGGATGAGTGACAGTGCAAACGTCATACAAACTTAGATAACTGATAATATTTAAGAAGCATATTCTACTTATGTTCTATTTTTTTTTTATTTTCCTCAAACTAATGAAATTAAAATAAACATTGAGCATTGAAACAATTTCGACATTACAAGTATGTACCGATAAAACTATCAAGTTTTAAGCGAATCTTGGGAAATAGTCTTGAGAACATCCTGTAGTATGGGTCTTTTTGAACTTATGAGGGTTTTATGGCTGTTTTATAGATGTTATGTAGAATATCTAGTTTTATGCGTGGTTTTATCAAATGAGTCTTGAGAACTATTTCAAGTGTACCTTAAAATTGAATTTGTTACCTGGGGTACGACCATACATAAAAATCCAGGGGATTAAGGTCCACTAAGCTGGGAGGCCACAAAGCCTTATCGAGAAAATCAGTAAAATTCTCCCGACACCACGCTTGGACGATACTCGCCGTGTGCTAATGATCCTTTCCGTAGAGGTCCTTAAGTGCCGGGCCATAACCTTCTCCAGAAACTAGATTTCCACGTTTTCCTCGATAAACACCAATGAGAGCTTCCCACGCCATGATACGGCCCCCCAAACCATCACCGACGTGGCGCCCTAGAATTGCGGGATGTTTATGTGGGACTGGGAGATGCTGGCCAACGTCAACGCCCACAGCCGATCATTTTGGACATTGTGTGGCTGTTTCAAAACAAAGAGTTTCTCATCAGAAAACGCGAAGTCCTGACATGAGTGCCGCGAAAGTATCAGATGCAAATTTAGGCTACTTCTGGACCACAGCCGAAATTTCAGCTCAATTCGTTCTCGGAAAAATGACCATTTTGTATGAAAATCGGGCTTTGGTCTTATTGTATTGCCCGTCACTGTATAAACAAAATGACATCTGAGATAGCAAGAAGTTCATATTATACGATATGAGTATGTAAATTTACTTTGCTCGGGTATTCATTAATCCCGATTCCTATAGAATAGTTCCAACCTTGCGCGTTTTAGGAATATTGACTACATGTAATTGTTTACTGATTAAGTTCAACAGTATAATATCCGATATTTTTACAAAGGCTCACAAACTATCAACCAAAACCTGTCGTGTGACAAATCAAACATAAGAAACACATAAGATGAAGAAACTAATATGTCATAAGATTCTCACAAATTTTATTCCTCAAATAATACGAAACAACATTTTCTCACCCACAGGACACCAGCTTCACGCGTCCAGCCAATCCGATGCCATCGCTTCCCAGTGCCTCGTCAGTGTCAGCTGGTGCAGTGGCACCGGTATCAACCAACGGTAACGGCCAATATGCGTCGGCCAATAGCAACAACAATAACAATCTTAGTAGCGGTCCCAGCCAGCAGCACCAGCAACAGATTGCAACGATAGAGCCCCCTCCACGGGGGGTAATCGGAGTTAGTAGTGGTCCAGCACAGATGACCATTCCGACGGTAACGTGCGACTTTGCGTCGGACATGTCCACCAGCGAGGCGGCCGATCATGACCATGCGGCGGCCGTGTTGGAGATGAAAGATACGCTTCAAGTGGGGACGCCGGGAGTAGGGCTCACGTCACTGCCATTGCTGAGAGGGAACAACGGGGCAGCAGCGGGTCGCGGGGGTTGTAGTAGTTCAGGGGCGGTGGTTAGTCCAGGGTTAGCTAGGAATAGAGCACTTTCGGTAGGTATAGAAACGGACATGGTGAGTGAATTCGATCCTTCGAGTTCAGATTCGGGTGTAATTAGTAGATGTGCAGTTGTGAAACCGCTCAAGTTTAGGCTGTGTCAACCAATTTTCGGAAAGAAGGTAGGAAAGGGTCGCAATAAGAATAATAATGCGAGAGGCAATTGTGCGGGGGTGGGACCAGTGGCGATGGGAGGGCAGGCCATATCGATATCGGCTAAGCAGAATGATAGTGCTTGCAGTGAAATGGAACCAGCACTGCCAAAGCCCAAACCCAGAGATCCGGAGAAGGAGAAACGACGGATAGCGAGGAAGAAGGAAAAGCGAGCGACGCTGATCCTGGGATTGATTATGGGAAGTTTTATTGCTTGCTGGTTGCCGTTCTTCTTCCTATACATACTGGTGCCAATTTGTAAAGACTGCCACATACCGGACTTTGCATTCTCGCTGGCCTTTTGGCTGGGTTACATGAACTCGGCATTGAACCCGGCCATTTACACCATCTTTAACAAGGACTTCCGGAGGGCCTTTCGCCGAATCCTGTTCAAGTGATGTTTGGCGTATGTGTGCTGCTACCGTTGCGTATCCCGGAGCATCGAAAAAGCGACGGAACGTGCGGTCAGCGGTGCACAGTTGGGTGGTGGCTACCGAGGAGGCTATTTGCGATAACCCTTTTCCCGTTGGAAACCCACCATCACCACCGAAGCGCTTTTATGTATGGCGTTTTTCCTATTGCCAATCCGTTCTGAGCTGACACTTGAGGTGGCAGCATCGCGACCAGATATATGCAACATTCAAACACCAAAGATTGGCAAGGACGAGCACATCATCAGCCTCCGGAATTTGTTTTCATTTGTAAGTTGTACTGTAGGAATTTGAATCCCACCCCACACGGCGGGACAATTTAACTCAATTTTGAATCGTTTTTGACCTTCCTTTTCGCCAAAAGTCTTAAAGACTTAAATTAGATCGATGTTTTAGATTTGTCGACTTGTCAATCCCAGTCACATTTACTCTTATATGAGTGACTCCCTTTTTGACGAAAGTGAGTCAAAAACGATTCAAAATTGAGTCAAATTGTCCCGCCGTGCAAAGGAAAGGAGAGTAGAGAGAGAATATTTCTTTCTTCTATTTGGTTATTTTTGAATTGAATAGGTAGGTGGAAGATGACACACACTCGCAAATTTTATACGAAACTCAACAATGCTGGTTCACTTTCTGGTATTGATGTGTATGCTGGAAGCCTTCCCACCTATCGTCGATTGCGTCTACGCCTGACATAAGATTGGTTTGGAGAGTGAACGTGGTGAACCGAATTGGAGGAATTGAATTGGCATGATTTGAAAATAGTAAAGGTAAGCTTTTAGGGTTCTGCAGACCGCCGCGTTTTTTTTTTTCGCCGCGACAACGAATAATCACAGCGAAAAAATCGCCTTGATGAGATTACATGGCGGCTTATGGGAGCGCACAAACAGGCGCGATTAGAAAACATCGCGATTATTCGCTGTCGCGGCGGAAAAAAAAACGCTGCAGTCTGCGTAATCCTTTTGAGCGATTGACGTTGCCTGAAACAAAATGATGCACAGACTGAACGCTTCACGATAGATATTGAACAACAAACAATATACCGAGTAGATTGATGACACGTTCTTAATGATTGTATAAAAATTGACGGCTCCACTAGTATCAATATCTACTACAAGTCGCTATATTTTTTGTCTTACACCTATTAGATGTAGATTAGTAGTTCAAAATGTTTTAAAAATGTTCACTCCGCAGACTCAAAATCGGGTCTATACAGTGACGGACAGTACAATAAGACCAAAGCCCAATTTTCATGCAAAAAGACTTGTTTGAAGACTTGTCTTTCATTTTCCCGATAAGTTATTTAGCTAGAATTTCGTCTATAGCCTAGAAATAACATGGTTTTTAATCTGTAACATATTCATAATTTTTCGTTCTCCACTTCAGAAATTACAGGCACCAGTTACGACAAAACAATAATTTGACTTTGAAGTGATGATTAATAAATTTAATACAGTCAAAATTGCAGCTCAATTAGTTCATAAGAAAATGACAAACAAGCCCCCAACCATGACAACTGTTGATCCTGGCGCAGTTAAAAACTTACATTTTTGATACGATTTTAAATTTGTGTGAAATTTTCCATAAGTGGACACGCAAACATCAAAAGTTACTAATGAGTCTTGTCGCTGATGAACAACTCTCGAACATCTTGATAGCTCCAGAACAATATCGATGTAACTCTATAGTAAGGCATTCCGCGAGACAGCTGAGATCAGCTGACTTTTTTGTTCACCGCGAATTTTTGACAGTTCTCGTGTAACATTTCAAAACTGGCTTGATCGATTCTCTTCATCGACTTTCTCTTCGGTGAATAGTGCTGCTGCAAAAGCATTTTTCAGAGAATGAACTGTTCAATGTACAAGCTAACAACCTATTATCTTGACCTAAGCTATAAGCTGCGCCACAGATACAATGGTTTAGCCGTGATAAGCCAAAGAAAAAGTCGATGAAGAGAATCGATCAACGAAGTAAATGCGCGCATTAAAAACAATGACTATTTTCGGATGGATGATAAGGAAGATATTTTAACAAACCAAAATTGCATATTATTAATTAGGAAATTAAAAACTTCACAAAAATACTTCTATTTGTTGCCGCGCCGCCTTGCGGCAGTTAGCCGGAACTTTGGCCATAGGTGAAAAAATAAACTTGTAGGCATATTCTTCAGTTCCTTGGTCGCCTTTTTGATCAAATTATCTCTCGTTTTGGCAACAAATCGAATCATTTGAATATACTCTCCTCTTCAAATTGGCCCAGAGCTTCTCGATTGGGCAGAGCTGGGGCACGTTGGAAGGTTTGGCATGCTTGGGCACCACTGGAATGCCCAACCACTCCATTTCCTCCAGCGCCCGCTTCGAGTAGTGGGCCGACGCCAGATCCGGCCAAAACACCAGGTCGTCATCCTTGTGGTACTTTTTGATGAAGGTGGCAGCTTCTGGGAGGCACTTCGTAATGTAGATTTCGCCGTTCACTGCCAGCCCCGTTAAAAATAAGGGTGGACGTGACATCCACTCTTCACTGATTGTGAGCCACTGCAACACCTATTTTGGGAACTTCGTGTGCGCTATGTATTTCACATCGCTGCTTATTTTTTGTCGGGGAGGTGAAGTAGCCTTTGCGTTACCAGTCGTTGCCGTCCAACGTGAGGTACGTCTCGTCGTCTATAACGACCACCACGTTCCACTTCGCCAGGAAGATCTCTTTGACCAGAATATTCAGCCGTTGCTTCTGGGTTTCCGCTTGGTTCTCCGACTGACGCTTCCGCATGTGGGTATTCATTGTGGCCAAATACTTCTTATGCGTTCCATCTTCTGTTTGAACTTCTGTTGAACCCTCCGGTCGCTTAAAACGGTTGGACGGCCGAAACCAGGTTTCCGCTCGATGGACTCTCCCTTCTCCAGAAGTGCAAGAATCTTGTAGATGTTTCCGCGATCGCATCCGGCCGACACGAAGAGTGCCACGATGGGCGACCTTTCTAGACCCGGATGGAGCAGGCGGAACGAACAAACCATAGATCGAAGTTGTTTCACTGGTCTCGCCATAGCTGCCGTAAACAAACTGGTGGAGCTGTCAAATTAAAAATTCAGGTTACTTTTAGACTAAAGCCAAAAATTCAGCTCAATTGGTTCGCGGAAAAAAATGAAAGACAAGCCCCCAAACATGACCATTTTGGCTGCGAACCGGGCTTTGGTCTTATTTTATCATCCGTCACTATAGATTGAGAAAGGCTGGTTTTGAGTCGAAAGCATCCCTTGCTAGAACATCAATTTCCAAGCAAATTTTCTCGGTGAAAACAAACTTGAATTTCCTGGGGAGGGCTACAACTTTTGACCGGAAATCACGATCATAAAATAGATTTCGTTGCAGATAAGATGGCATCCTCTGTGAATTGTCAGAAACCGGTCACATAACATCCGAGCGCATCTTCTGGCTGCTACATTTTGCGACATCGTCCTGTGTGGTAGCTTGGAGGCACGCAATAATCGGTAACCTGCTGGCAGACAGATCCTCCGGACGGTACTACGGCTGACTCCGTACTTCTTGGAGACATCCCGATCTGGAAGTTCCTTTTCCTTCACGGACCTTAACACCTATCACTTCAGCAGTCAGTCTAAGCTGCCGGTGATGTAGTGGTAAGTTTGGTTGCCTCTCACCCCAATCGGTCTGGTGTCAACTCCAGTCAGCACCGTTGGGATTAATCGACCGTCCCAGAAAGAAAGGGCACACCTTCAGTTCGTTAAAAAAAAACGTGCTTATTTTTATTAATGTCAACTTTTATTCCTACATATGTTTTCTCAACATTGTTTATCAACAGTTCATGGAAGATTTTTAATGACTTTTTCATGTATAAGCAAGTTCTCGAACTATTCCTCTAACGTTCATCATAAGGTTCTGCACAGATTGATTAGCAACGATTTTAGACGCTCTTGCCCAGTCTTTTTTGAACCATTCTACTGTTTCTGGCTGGCTGAACATGTTTACGAAGATACCTCTTGACCAGAGCCCACAATCAATGGGACAAATTTCAGGACAATTATCACGTTTTGTACCAGTCAACGGTAACATAGCGTAATGACACGAAGCATGGTCGGGTCAGAATATTACAGGATAGTCATGTTGACGAATCAGCGGCAACAGGTATTTTTTTAAGCATTGATTGACGTAAATATACCTTGTGATCAAAAAGTTCCGGTAATTTGAAAATAAACGCATTTATTTCAATTTTTAATTGATATCTTCATTATCGCCTTCAAAGTACTCGCCATTAGAGGCAACACACATATGCCAGCGCTTTATCCAATCATCCATACATTTTTTATAGGCCGATGAATGTATGGCTTTCAGTTCTTCCAGCGAATTCTTTTTTATCGCATCAATCGATTCAAAACGCCTACCTCTGAGCGGAATTTTCAGTTTTGGGAAGAGAAAGAAGTCGCACGGGGCAAGGTCTGGTGAATATGGTGCTTGTTTGATGGTATTGGTGGAGTTCTTGGCCAAAAATTCACAAATAGTGAGCGCGGTGTGTGATGGAGCGTTATCGTGGTGTAAAATCCACGAATTATTGCGCCACAATTCTGGCCTCTTCTTTCGAATTGCCTCACGCAAACGTCTCATAACTTGTAAATAATACTCTTTGTTAACCGTTCGACCTTCTGGAAGGAATTCAGAATGGACGACACCGCGAAAATCAAAGAAAACGGTCAGTAAAACTTTAATTTTGGAGCGACTTTGTCGTGATTTTTTTGGTTTCGGCTCATCTTCGGCGCGCCATTCGGACGATTGTTGACTTGTGAGCATATCAAATTCATATACCCACGTTTCATCACCAGTTATGATGCGTTCCATGAATGTGGGATCGCTATCTGCGTTCGCAATCATCTGTTTAGCGACCTCAACTCGATGCTGTTTTTGCAAAAAATTCAGCTCTTTTGGAACAAGTCGTGCTTCAATGCGTTTCATGCCCAGAATTTCCGTCAAAATGTGTTCGGTCGATCCAAATGAGATATCAAGGAGTGCAGCTATCTCCCGAATGCTAATTGAGCGGTTTTCCATAACTAAATTCTTCACGGAAGCGATGTTTTCATCGGTAGTTGAGGTCGATGGTCGTCCAGAACGCGGCATGTCACTCACGCTTTCACGGCCTTCTTTAAAGTCTTTGTGCCAAACAAATGTACGATTTTGTGACATAGAGTCCTCACCAAAGGCTTTTTGCAACATTCTGAGCGTTTCCGCTGCAGAAAATCCGTTTGCAACACAAAATTTCACACAAACGCGTTGTTCCAATTTTTTATCCATGGTAAAAACGCCGAGGGTCTTTTTTGGTAAAAAGTTTAAAAAAAATTGGGTTTTTTTATTGTTTGTTTAATTTTAAAGGGTTTTTATGTTTTTTAGTATATGCATTCATTGCTCCACTAACGCTGTACAGCTTCGTAAATTACCGCAACGGCAAAATTCCTGCCAAACCATCGCCTTTTTGACAAATTTTTCAGTGAATACTGAGTTGCCCGCCGTGTCAACATCATCATCTTCATGAATCGTGTACTATTGCGATCCCGGCAATGCTTTCTAATCCAAATTTGAATACTTTTCGTCGTCCATCATGATGCAGTACTTATTCTTGGCGAACACTGTGTCATACAGTTTCCGAGCCAGTGGTTTCACGCTGGCTGCTTGTGTAGGACTTCTTTTTGGCTGGTTCTGCTTCTTGTACGTCTTCAGCTTCAATCGTATTCGGTTTGACGTTTGGGTGTAAACAATGAGATGGAACCGACTTACTTACCTTACCAATCAGACCAAGGCCAGTGTGGCCTCTGCTGAACACAGAAGTTATCTCCATTGTAATCGGTCCATGGCTGTACTTCGCATGCCTAGCTGTTTACGGAGGGTCCATAGGTCGCCTTCTACTTGATCGATCCACATTGCTCGTTGCGCGCCTCTTCTTCTTGGTCGGTTCGTTTTTAAGAACCATTATCACAGGGATGTCGTCCGACATTCTTACGACATGCCCAGCCAATCGTAGTCGACCGATTTTTGCGATGTTTGCGATGTGTACGAAGAGAGTTTCTCCCTGCAACTGATGCAATTCGTGGTTCATTCGCCTCCTCCACGTTCCGTCTTACATCTGCACTCCACCGTAGATCGTACGCAGCACCTTCCGTTCAATGTCGATGTTTCGTGGCCGTAGAGAACTACCGGTCTAATTAATATCTTGTAGATGGTCAACTTTGTAGTTCGGTGAACTTTGTTCGATCTTAGCGTCTTTTGGAGTCCAAAGTAGGCACGATTGCCAGCCATAATGGGCCTTTGTATCTCTCTGCTGGTGTCGTTATCGGCGGTCACCAATGAGCCCAAATAGATGAATTCGTTTACTACCTCGATTTCATCACCGTCGATCTGAACTCGTGGTAGGAGGCTAACATTGTCTTCTCGTGAGCCTCTTCCCTTCATATATTTTGTTTTCAACGCATTAATCACAAGCCCAATCCTACCAGCTTCAGCCTTCAGTCTGATGTACGTTTCTGCCATCGTCTAAAAGTTACGTGCTACGATATCAATGTCGTCGGCGAAGCCAAATAGTTGGACAAACTTCTTGAAGATCGTGTCACTCGTTTCTATTCCAGCTCTTCGAATCACACCCTCCAATGCAATGTTAAACAACAAACACGACAATCCATCACCTTGCCGTAACCCTCTCCGATATTCGAAGGGACTCGAGAGTGTCCCTGACACTCGGACGACACACATCACTCGATCCATCGTTGCTTTGATCAACCGCGTCAGTTTTTCCGGAAATCCATATTTGTGCATGATCTGCCCATAGCTGGTCTCGATCGATTGTAGATGGAGATGGAACCGACAGGCTACCTGATTAAAAATGTATGTTCAAATGGCAGTGTGCCCTTATATTCTGGGACAATGTACACTGAGACGAACAATCTTTGATCATCGGAAGAGAAGTTAAGCCTTCCCGGCCCATGTGTGGATGGGCTCGATTTGTAGGGTCCAGGTCGCCTCCATGGTGTGACAAACCAGCCTCATACTGAAATTCACGTAAACACGAAAGAACAAGAACAACAACAGCTGGCCTAAAGTTTCAGTTTGCTTTTCAGTTTCCGAGTCAAACTCTAGCGATTACGGAACAGTTTGAGAAAAACAGCAATTTTGAGTTGACCACGAATGGCGAATTTTGAATTTACCACGTCGGCTTTTCGACGTGGGTATGTGGGATCAATTTTCTTTTCTTGTCTTCCATCCTGCATAACTTGTTAATAGTGCACAAATCAAAACGAAACTTTCGTGTATTTTCAAAACAAATCGATATCGAAAACATTTCCAATCTCACCACTAGAGGCACTATTATATAGTTAATAAAGTGTCCAGATTTTAACTGGACCGGACTTAAGCCTTCAAAATTTCCTCTAAGGTATAATTTCAAAGTTGTGGAGTTTGTCAATTTTGCTTGTTGTATTCCTGATCATGTTCAAATAAATAACTTCAATTTGGACGATTGAAATAAGCGTCGATATTCATCGTTCCAAAGGTATTGCGCATAGCACAAAGTTCAGGCCCAAATCTTAATCCAAGTAATGAAGCTTATTGTAATGCGAATATTTTCAAACGGTTCCATATGGATAAGCGTTCAGTCAGTGCACACGGTTAGAAAAAAGTACCCAACGGAGCAGTTAAGTGTGGGAAGCCAACGTTGGGTATAATCATGTTTACCTACCGTTTGGTACAAATTACTTACTTTTGGGTTGAATTTTACCCAGAAGTAAGTTATTTGTACCCAACAGTAGGTTAACATGATTGTACCCAAAGTTGGATTCCCACACTTAACTGCTCCGTTGGGTACGTTTGTTAAGCGGGCAGGCGTTAGCTGAAGACAGGGATGAATTGTGTTCTCCTTACATCTCTGAAGTTCCTTAGACTTCTACAAAAATGACCGAACTCGGATATATTTATTCACTGTAGAATTGACTTTATTTTTTCTAGAAACATGATGCATAAAATAACCATTTTATCTCATTCAACTCTCCAAACCAGTCAATCCCGCACATCTAAAACACCCCCTGGTGGGAGAACCGAAACAAAAAAGAACCGAGCTGGGCTGGGCCCAAACAAAAGAAAAAAAAGAGGTTTCCGCATTTCTAATGGAATCCCAATCTCTGCGAAGAAATACACCAGTAACAAAATAAGCACACACACACACACACACACATACACATAGGTAAATGAATAAACGATAGCATAAGCAATAACACTTATCTCTTGCGTTAGTTCAGAGTATTTCGTAGGAAGGTGTTTATATTTTTCTAGGTACAAGATCGAAATCAAAAACAAACTATCTTCTTGTCGGTAAGTCGAACGGAAGGAGGAGAAATCATGTAAAAATTAACAATTATAGTGGGTAAATGCCGGTATAACTATAAAATAGGAACTTTTAAAACTGAAGAAAACAAATGGGAACCGATGGGATTGCCTGGTGGAAATGTGCCCCTAACCTAGAAAACTGCCAGGTGAGTCCATCCCGCTGTGAATAGTGTACAAAGTTTCGAGCTCATCACATACACAATCGTCAGAGTTGTATCTATCGCGATATAAAAAAAATAATCATGTTTTAACCAAGCAATAAGTCCACACCGTTTGAGGCGAGTGCGAACCGAAGTGTGGATCAACCGTATAGAATCTGTACATAGTCGTAAGAGTTGTTAAAGTATTCTATGAAATTTTAATACGGACAAAGTCTAATCACACTAGCTCGTTCTGTAAATAGATGTTATTTTCCTAGAGAGATAGCAATTCTTATACAACCAATAACAAAAATAAAACACCTGTGTAGCACTATATTTTTTTTATACATTCTAATAAGTGTTACGGCGTATGAATAAGAAAGTTTATACTTTTACAAAACTGTAAACCTAAGCTTCCACAAACTAAAAAGGGGTTTCTAGTGGCCCTTAGTCAGACGCCCGCCTTCATCCAACCACCTGCTGACTCGCGTTTCCAGTCAATACAACATTATTGAGTGGGTGGGCGGGTGCGCTGGTTGGTCTAGTGTGGGTGGGTGCAAGACTGAACAAAAAAACATGAAAGAATTCAAGTGAAAATAATCAGCGCTCTCCCAATCGAAAGGCAAGAGAGCAAACGAAAGGAAATGTGAAAAGTAGTTCTTTCCCTCCTGCGCGGCATCTTTCACTTAGAGATATTTGCAGCGACCGGGTCGACGAGGGGTGAAGAAGTTCAGGAGGGAAAGCTCTATGAGCGCACCTGTACAGTTGTAAGATTTCCTTCATCTCGTGCCGAGCGCGAGAGTGCAATCTTAAGATGTCGTCATTGTCATCGTCGTCAAACGAAGTTAAATAAAGAAAAAAAAATCATACACACAAATCTTTAGTCAGATGAAAAATTAGAATTCTAAATTTACATACGATCAATAATCTCAGCTAGGTGTACAAATTCCTCCCTGACACACGAATTACATTAAGAGATAACGCGCGAGAATGTTTTCTTTAATTCAATGTGTTTTGGATAAACCGATGTCAAATATTGTGACCGTGCGCCTCGAAGAACACGTGAAGAGCGAATGCTTAGTGTCTATATAAAATTGGAGATTTGAGAAAAACGGAGCAAAAAACCAACAGGTCGGTAGGTAAATCGAAAAACATTATTTTTATAACACTTAAAATAACAGAAAGCTTCGATGTGGCTAGGGGAAATCCAAAGGAAATGAATCAAAAAAGCGTCTCAGTGTATTTTAGAAGTTATACTTTCGTTACCCGTACGGTTGATTTCCGATTTAAAGAATAAAACTAATAAAGATTTGAACAATCATATTCACCACATAAAACAGGAACAGGACACACGATTGAATGCAGTGTTCTGGGCTAGCATTAACTGGACACATGGATTGTCAAATGCCAAAGGTTTCTTATATTATTAAATTGTAGACCGTAAACGTAACAGTAAGAAAGTTTTAATGTTTAACATATTTGTCAAAAATTTGGTCCCATGTGCATTCGACTGGAAAAGTTCGGCGACGACTTCGACGGAAAACTCTCCATGTTCCTGACTTGACTAGCAACCGACCGACATGACTCCATTGTGGTTGGCTTTGGCATTAATGGCTTAGTTGGTGAATCAGCACTGAGAATTAAATTTAGTTTTCCTTTCGAAATCGATGGTAGGACTCCCGAATCTATTCGTTGTTTCCTGAAACGAAAGTGATTTGTACAACTTACAAGCGAGCTTCGTATTCTATGACACACGTGCAACTGTCAAACGAACGAAGCATTTGTTTACACAGACATTTATAATGTTCTATGGACCAACTGGTCTGTGTGTGTGTGTCGGTAACGGTAAAGTTAGCACTTCCAGGTTAAAAAATAATCATTTGTGTATAAATTTTGAAACTGGTTGGGTCTCACCATATTTCGCTGGTCCGCTACAAGACTCACTCTTCTGGAATTGCGTTGTTCCCTTTGCTAAAGACTCGTCTTCTTTGCTTGTTGAATTTTTTCCCCTTGTTAGGAGTGTTTTCGTTGGGTGTTCTCTTTTGTTTACTTGTCCTTCTCATAATATTATCCTTTTCTTGATCTTGAAGTGCTTCAACCTTCCTTTCCATGTTGTTTCGGTGTCTCTGCTTTTGAAAAGCTGACTGTATTAGCGCATTTCGAGACTCACAATGTGTCATAAGGCACCACTCGCGGCCATGGGATAGAGAAGAGAACAGGCGAATCAATATTTGCACAATCCAACATTTTAAGGGCAAGATTGAACTCGGTTTCTGGTAGGGAGCAAACGATTTGACTTTTGGCTTAGGTCGTTTGACAACTAATCGATAAGATTTGAACGATTATTTGTCTAACGGCCTACGCCAAACGTCAAATCGCTTGCTACATACCAGAAATCGAGCGCAACCAAGGCGGCCATTTCTAAAGCCCTCCGCGTCGAATTTTGTTTTTGAAAAAAAAATCAAACCTGCCGCACTGCGCGAGAAAACGAATGTGTTCGGGGGAGTGAAAATCTATGTTAACAAAAATGAATTGTTGTTTTGTACCTATGTCACGATTTATCCCGATAACTGATGAACGGTTTTACAAGATTCTTTCTACGTTCGATTCATCGTGGGGTTCACTGGGTTTATATGTATAGAAATACGAAAAATTGTAATGAAATAGCTGGAAAATTGTAAAAATAATGAAAGATGATATAATATGGAACCATGTTCGTCACATTCAGACTAAATTATTTATTTATTTATTATTATTAATACTCCATCCATAAATAATCTAGAGTGCTGTGACTGACCTGCGCTCTGCAGTTAACTAGTCCAATTGAGATAGAGGCGGGAGAGCGTTCGCCAGGGCATCTAGTTTGCAATAAAGTTAATTAAATTATTACAAATAAATAATATTTTGCAACTAAAATTATTTAAATTAAATATAGTTATAAGAACTCACTATCGCATGCATATTTAAAATAAAATAAATGACATACGCCGACGCATCATTGACTCTAGAGACTGTTCCAGAAGGTATAAGCACACTCTCAAAATAACAGAAAAGTCATGTTTTTTTAGTTATAATAATTTTATTTGGAAAATCATATTTGTATTTGTGTTTTATATGATATTTTACTCTCGTTTAATCAAAATATTTAATCATAGCCAAGACTCCTAACTTTTCCTCGAACATGACCCATTAGCTTCTGCACAGTGGTGCTTCCCACCATTTTGACCACTTTTGGCCAATCTTTTTTTTTAAATTTTTGGATGTCGTCCGCTGGTTTTATGAATTTTCGAAGCTTTGCTTTGGTTAAAGCCCAAAAAGTCTCGATTGGCCGTGCCTCCGGGCAGTTCGGCGGACTCATGTCTTTCGGCACGAAACATACATTTTGACTTTTGTACCATTCCAAAGTGTCCTTTGCGTAATGACATGACGCCAAATCAGGCCAAAACACTACTGGACCTTCGTGCTGCCTGATCATCGGCAATAATGGAGACATTCCTTAACGTACTTCTGAGTGTTCATCGTCTCCGTTGTGATGTACGGACTAGATGTTTTACCACACTCGCATATTGCCTGCCAAACCATAACCTTCATGACAAATTTTTCGGTAAAAATTGCCTTGTCCATTTCAGGGATGTCTTTGTCTTCGCTTACAGTATAGAATTGTGGTCCGGGAAGCGTTTTGTAATCTAGTTTCACATACGTTTCATCGTCCATTATTATACACCCAGAATTCTACACAATAACGAATCGTAGAGTTTGCGGGCGCGTGGTTTCACGGACGCGGCCTGTTTTGGGTTCCTTTTGGGTTTTTTCTGCTTCCGGCATGTTTTTAGCCCAAGTCTTTCTTTGGCACGCATGACGTTACTCGACGAAGCCCCTAGTTTTTTCGCAACATCCCGAACGGAAGTCGCTGCTTTTCGCTTGTAGGCATCCCTGATTTTTTTTTTATCGATATCCGGACTAACAGGACATGATTTCCGACCACTCTTCGGCGCATCTTCAAACGTACACTGTTCTCTATATTTTCGAATCGCAGATTGTACCGCTCCAACGCTTACAACCTCTTCCTTGGCCAATTTTCTCATGGAGAGTCCGCTCACAGTGCACCATTTTTGCACGATACTTTTTCGTTGTTCCGGAGTAAGACCGCGCATTTTGATAGGTATCACAAAACTGAGCACTTTTTTGATGCTATGTCATTCAGAAATGTGCAAACAAAAGGACGCATCCAAAACATGTAGAAATATTTCATTATATTCAAGCTGCTAACAACCCTCCAGAGCCAATGATTAGAAAGAGACTTCCATCCCGGCCTTGGGAAATAATCGCAGTAGACTTTATGGGTCCTCTTCCAGATGGTGAAAATTTGCTAGTCTGCATCGACTATTATAGCAGATTTATGGAAGTCATCGGGATGAATGAGATTACAACAACATCACCGATTGAAGAGTTGCCAATATTTTTTTCTGTGGTATGAAGTTCCAGAGTCACTTTGTGCGGATAATGGCCCTCACTTTTCTTCGGAGGAACTTCAAGTATTCTGCGACGAATATGGCGTACATCTAGAGAGCACAATTCCGTACTGGCTGCAAATGAACGGAGAGGTTGAACGGCAGTATCGATCCATTTTGAAAAGACTCCGTATTGCTCAAGAGTTGGGACAAGATAGGTGGAAGGATTTAAGACCTGTTTGCCCTGGCAAACGTACTTTTGCATATAAAAAGTAATAAGCGATCCATAAAAAATTGAAAATCGTGCCACGAAAAACGCATTTTTGACCCATAAGACTCTGGTGAATATCCATAAAAAAAAATGAAATGATCCATAAAATACAGCAATGTGATCCATACTTTATAACAAATTTAGCAATAAAATATCAAAAATGTACCGTTTTATATCTGGGGCATGGTCGTTAAAAGTGTACGGATTACCCATAAACATATTGCAAATTATCCATAAAAGGTTCAATAACTTTCCTTAAACTTGTTAAATTGATCCATAGAATGTAACCTTTGTGCAATAAAATATATTCGCATGTTCCATAAATTATTTGAAATTTTCCATAAATAAATTGCCAATGATCCATAGAATGATGAATAATGAACCATAAGCTTATAATAATGATACATAGTAAATCAGTTTTGTTCGCTAAACCATATTGTATGATCCATAAATTATGCCTGCATTTTTCCAGGTTGGGGCACTTTTTTTTAAATTTTGATCCTTAAAGATTGTAAAATTGATCTCCAACTGCGTTACTACTCAAATTTAGTTACATGTCCGTTCTTTCAGGTATCCGGATATAGTATTACTGCTAAAGAAGGATTGCGGAGTTTTTGCGTAGCCGTGTTGAGGATTGAAGAACTAAACGGTCGATGTTTCCGACATCCGAAGTGTTAACATAGCGTAGATTAGATTCCAGGCAAACGGCTGATTCAAGCATTTGCCCGGTATAAAGCAAACAGACGATGTTTTTTTTAGTGTGGTCCGACGAGCGATACCGAGTTGGACAGCAAGAGTCTGCTCGGCATAATTTAAATCAAATTTTCTGAAACAACAGTTTAATCAAGTCATAAATTTGACCTGAAGTTCTTTATGTGCAGGAGAGCTCTTTACCAAATTTCTTGACAAACATGTGTCGCAGTTGCGGGGAGATCAAATAATGTTAAGTTCACAAAGTTGGTTTGTTATGAATCATTTTTTGAAGACTATGATTTGTTATACAAACTATCAGGGGTCCCTGGCAATTTATTTATGGAACATTTACAATAATTAATAGATGATACGCACATATGTTACATTCTGTGGATCAATTTTGCAAGTTTAAGGAAAAATATTGAACCTTTTAAGTATCATTTGCAATGTGTTAATGGGAAATCCGAAAATTTTTATATATTCTTCCCTTGATATAAAACGGTTAATTTTTGATATTTTATTGCTAAATTTTGTTAAAAGTATGGATCAAATTGATGAATTTTACGGATCATTTCTATTTTTATTTTTTTGTGGGTTTTCACCAGTCTTATGGGTCAAGAATGCGTTTTTTATAGAACGATTTTCCATTTTTCATGGATCGTTTCTTCAGTTTTAAAGGTGCAAAAATAGGGCTGCCGTAGTTCTTTACGTGCACGAGTGCTCTTTACCAAATTTATTGG
Organism: Aedes koreicus; assembly: GCA_024533555.2. NCBI lineage: Eukaryota > Metazoa > Arthropoda > Insecta > Diptera > Culicidae > Aedes > Aedes koreicus. The sequence continues at coordinate 244,256 of JAHHFK020003073.1, forward strand.
AAAACAAATGTCACAGTTGCGGTCGTAAAAGAACGTGAGATCGCAAGAGTAAGTCAGCTTTCTGAAAATTAAAAATCTTCTCCAAAGTGATCCTTCTTTTACAGCAATATTTAAGCTGCATTGCTAAAGGAACGGACATGTTAATAAATCTGAGTAGTAGTGCAGTCAAGGATCGATTTCCCTGTAGTTAAAATTTATAAAAATTTATACCCAAAATTGGAAAACTCCGGCATAATTTATGGATCATACATATTAATTTAAGTGCACAAAATTTATTTGCTATGGACCATATTTAGAAGTTTATGGTTCATTTTCAAACCTATTATGGATCATTGGCGATTTATTTATGGAATATTTTCAATAATTTATTGATCATGTGCATATATTTTAGTTCACAAACGTTAAATTCTAAGGATCAATTTTACAAGTTTAAGGGAAGTTATTGAACCTTTTATGGATAATTTGCAATATGTTTATGGGTAATCGGTACAATTTTATGGATCATAGCCTAGATATATAACGGTACATTTTTGACATTTTATTGCTAAAACTTACATAAAGTATGGATCACATTGCTGTATTTTATGGATCATTTTAATTTTGTTATGGATTTTCATCAGAGCTTTATGGGTCAGAAATACGTTTTTTATGGAACGAATTTCAATTTTTCATGGATCATTCCTTCAGTTTAAAGGTGCAAACATAGGGCTTATTCTTCCTTTCGTTGCCAGAAATTGATGTAATCAAAGGCTAAGTTTCGGATTGGTGGTTGAATGATTGTCCGTACAAAAATGAAGTTTTGTAACAATCAATGGCATTCTTGGAGTATAGACCGGTATGCTTACCAGTATGTCAATAAGTCCCGCGCCTAAGTAGGAAAACAACATTTTTTGCCAAAATTCATTTTTATTCATCAACATAATCTCCTTTTAAAGTGATACAATCATTCCAACGTTTCTCTAGCTTTTCGATACCACCGGTGTAGAACGATTTATCGAGACCTTCAAAATATGAGGTAGCAATTCGAAACCCAATTCGACTATTTTTGCGGCTGTTTTTATTGACTTGTTACACGGTGCATTGTCTTGGTGAAAGAGCACCTTTTTCTTCTTCAAATGAGGCATTTTCTGAGCGATTTCGGCCTTCAAACGATCCAACAAACCCATATAATAGTCGCTGTTGATTGTTTTTCCATGTAGTCAATGAATAAAATTCCATGCGCATCCCAAAATACAGAGGCCATTACCTTCCCAGCCGATGTTTGGACGCTTTGGACGGCTTTCTGCGTCTGCACGCCACTCCGCAGACTGTCGATTTGATTCCGGAGTGAAGTGGTGAATCCATGTTTCATCCATTGTGAGGTATCGACGCAAAAATTCCTTGCGTGAACATCTCCAAACAGTTCTTTGAATCATCGACTCGTTGTTGTTTTTGCTCTGGTGTGAGAAAACGCGGCCTCCATTTGGAAAACAGATTTTTCATACCCAAATATTCGTGTATGATGGTGTAAACACTACCTTTTGATACCTTCAGAGTGTCAGTTATCTCTTGCAATTTAACTTTGCGATTGCCCATGATGATTTTCAGGGTTTGTTCAATATTTTCCTGAATAACTGCCTCATTTGGCCGACCAGGGCGTTCAGAATAATCGGTGTCCGTACGACCACGTTTGATATTGGCAAACCATCGTTTAATGGTCGTTTTCGATGGGGCAGAGTCCGGATAACATTTTTCAAGCCCAGCTTGGGCTTGAACGGTGCTTTTTCCATCAAAAAGCAATAATATACAACACACGAAATCGCTTTGAATACATCGTTTTTAAGAATCACAAAAGTGGCGTCACTTAACCCACTGTAACTCGATAAACCAAACGTCATGAAATTTTGAAAATAATCTTTTGCAGGTTGGTTTTTTTGAAAAATCATATGGATATTTCATTAGTGGCGCCATCTGGTACTTACTGACCGATGTGTTATTTACTAGCGTTTGACAGTATGCAACATATTACGGGCCTTATTTGAATAAGGCCCGCCTGCTGTTCGTTACTGCGGGTACGAGCACCTGCATTGTTTACAAACAATGAATCTTTTGATGTTTGGATGTGAGAGATATTGGATACAAGAAAATGCCAGCCAGTCAGATCCCTGGTAAGCAATCTACATAAATGAGGGTAATTCTTAACATCAGTGTATGGCAAAGCTTTACTGTGAAATAGACGTTGATTAAAGAAATGGTTTGAGCATTTGATGAACCTTGTTTTTAAGATTTCTGAAGTTCAAAACTTCAACGTTGAGCGTGAGGTAAGGTATACACTTTTTTAAACCTTCGAGTTGGTATTAAAGGGCGTTCTGATCAAAATTTGGTCAAACAGTAATGTGTGTGAGTCGATCAAAGTTTTTATTAATAAGTCAAATTCTTTTTCTTTTTCAAGTTCAGTTAAAACAGAATACAGGAGAAATATTCAGCTAAGCTTACTTTTTACCAGATGCGAATTGTCGGGTCTTTCGTTTAACACCTGCTATAAGATTTTGTACAGTCTCCTTGTCCACTTTATTCGCCGCAGAACGCCAGTTTGCCTTGAACTAATTCTCGCTCACAACAGCTTTTTGAGTCTTCTTAAGGTTCCGCTTGACGATGGCCCAATATTGTTCGATGAGGCGGAGCTCTGGCATGTTGGGAGGGTTCTTGTCCTTGGGTACCACTTGAACGTAGTTGGCAACATACCACTCCATAACCTTTTTTTTCCGTAATGGCAAGATGCCAAATCCGGCCAAAATAGAACGGAGCAATTGTGTCGCTACAGGAAAGGCCATAGACGTTTTTGTAGGCAATCGCTCAGATTAATTTCCTGGTTGACGATTCCAGTCGCAATGTAAACGTTGCTCTTCAAGCCACAGGTACATATGGCCTGCCACACCAGATATTTCCTCGCGAACTTTGACAGTTTAATGTGCTTGAAAATATCTGCCACCTTTCCCCGTCCGGTTGCCATAAAAAAATCCTGTCCAGGATGCTGTTTAAAGTCTGCCTTGACGTAAATTTCATCGTCCTGTACCATGCAATCAAACTTCGTCGACGTGTTTTGTTTATCGTCACGATTTGGAGTCACCACTTTCTTGTAAGTCGACAGTTCAGCTCGTTTTCTAGCTCCATCCACGGTTGAAGGCGCCACTCCCAGCTTCTTTGCGACATCTCGGACGGAGAGGTTGGGGTTCCGCTCGAAACAGCGGGCAACTCTTTTTGTCGTCGCTGTGGCCTCCGGCTTTCGATTTTCCTCCGATCCAGCTTTCCTCGCTGTCGACAAACGTTCACCGAACACTTTTAATACGTTGTTAACAGTTGATTTAGCCACAATCAACAATTTCGCCAACTTGGCGTGAGACTAGTTTGGATTTTCGCCATGCACGTGCAAAATGTTGTTGCGTTGCTTCTCTTCCTTCGACGGCATTTTGATAACTGAAGTGCTAATCTCAAAATCAAAATATAGGCAGTTTGCTACACGCACACATCTTCAAAATGATGTGATCAAATTTTTTAATGCACGATGAAATGAAATGCGTCAAGTTTAAGTCGACCAAATTTTGATCGAAATACCCTTTAATTATGAGATGTACTTAATTGAGAAAGAAATTCTAGCTTATGCATATTGTCATGTTATTCAGCAAGAAACTTGCACGGAACTTAATTTGAACCGAATTTGAACTTCTAGGTAAATTTTCCAAGTTAGATCCTTACTTCAGATTATTTGTGTGATTATTAAATAACGAAAACAGATCGTCATCGTCATAATTGTTAAAGTTATTATTTTGCTATACAGATATATATTAGTGTAAGTATAGATAAAAAGAAATGATAGATGTTGGAACTTCATCAAAGGTTATTTTTTCAAGTATCCTCATAACACCATGGTTCTGAGCAGTTATTTTTTGCAAGTTATTTACACTAAGGTCTGTATCCTCAATAATCCGGACAACTCAAAACATGAATGAAACATAAATTTCGCATTACATTTCCGTCGTAGTTGTTTATTTCAGATTCATGGGATGTGTTTTAACAATTCGTGAAGACAAAACATAGTTATTCGGTATTTGCATAACTTTTTTGAACTTTGCGCTTAACTCCGTCCATTAGGGTTTGTACAGACTCTTCAGAAATCGTAGAAGCCGTCTTTGTCCAAATTTGCTGGAAATGTTTGATGTCTTTGATTTCTTGCTTCTTTCCAGAAAGCTTCCGCTTCATCAGAGCCCAATATATCTCGATTGGTCATAGCTCTGGGCAATTTGGCGGGTTTGAGGTTTTTGGTACAATGTTCACTTGATTTGCTTGGTACCACTCCATCACAGCATAGCATAGCATTTAGCTCAGTGGCATGATGCCAAATCGGGCCAGAACAAAGGTTTTTCTTTGTGACTTTTGATGAAAGGTAGCAACTGCTTCTGCAGACACTCTTTCTGATAGATCTCCTTGTTGATTGTGCCTGTAGTGACGAAATATTTACTCTTTTCGCCACACGTGCAAATTGCTTGCCACACAAGGTATTTTTTGGGAAATTTCGATGCCTTCTTTGTTCTGAAATGCTCAGCTGTAGCATTTCTGGCCATAGCAGAATAATAATCCAATCCTGCAAGCTGCTTGAAATCCTCTAGGACATAATTTTCATCGTCCATAACAACGCATGAAAACTTCGTCAAATATTCGCAGTGCAAACGTCGAGCCCGTGATTTTACTGCCAAGTTCTGTTTGTCGTTGTGATTTGGAACTGTTTTTACTCATACGACTTAAGTCCCAAACGTTGTTTTGATTTTTGGACAAAACCAGGCGACATCCCTATTTTACGAGCCACCGTTCGAATGGAGAGATTTGGGTTTTTCGTTAATATCCTTTTCACCTTTCGGTCCATGACAGGATCAGCGCGTCCAATGTTTTTGACACTTCTCGGTTTTCTCTCCACCGTCAAACGTTCCGAAAATGATTTGAGCACATTGTGAACAGTGGATTTAGGCAAATCCAATGTTTTTGCAAGGTATTGACAAGCCAGGATTTGCCGTACGCCCGTACAAAATTCGCTCGCGCACTTGTTTTTCTTGCGTCGCCATCTTGAATTCTAAACATGAAATTTAATCATCAATCATAGTCTTTTTCATCATAAACTCTCAGCTATACCACAGTAAAAAAATTCATTCCTACGTGCAATATTTCAAAAGTTACAATGATTGGAAGGTGTCCGGATTAATGTGGATACAGACCTTATGAAACACATTAAAAAATTTTGAAAGATGGGTGGTCATCGAAATAAATTTTTTCTTTAAAAGAACGCCCGCCGGGGGGGGGAATGTTCCCGGGGAGAAAAAAGAGAGGTTTTGGGGGGGAGAAGAAAGAGATGGTTGGGGGGTTGGGTTTGGGGGGGGGGGGGGGGGGGGGGGGGGGGGGGTGGGGGGGGGGGGGGGGGGGGGGGGGGGGGGGGGGGATAGGAGAAATGGACGTTGAAGTGTTACAAAGGGGGAAGGAAATGATAAGCGATAATTGGGGATTATGAACTTTTTGATTGACCCGTCGGCAATGTTTGATGGCACAGGCATTTCTTAATGTGTAATATACTGTCAACGGTGATCGATTTTTGTGAGAGTAGGCATGGATACTTCAATTTTTGGAATCCTTTAAAAATGAATGGTCCCATAGCTTATTGGTAGCTCCCGCTGATAGTTATTTGTCGTGGCTGTACCAATTAAGTTTACCAAAGTTTCTCATAACATGTGTTTTCTCACAGTTGGAAGCACGCCAGCATCCTTTATCTCTCTTTGAAAACATAGTAATTGAACGACTGCCTAACTAAAGTGTCCCTCGGCTACTATGACAGCTTATCAAATCTGACAAAAACTATACAGGTTCCTTGTGTGCTTTGATTAACGGCATAATACGGCACTTTTGCTTGTATAGTTTCGAGTCCTTAACCACATGTGTAACCAAAACTGTAGGTTATCTGTCCGCAGATACAAATCCCTTGCCAGAGCAGCAATTTTCTAGTTAAATTCCGATGAAATTCGTTGGGGCAACACCAATTTTGAACCCAATTGCCGATCGGAAAGGGTGGCCCACAATGGATATGTTGCGTTGGCGTGTGTGCGTTTTTGACAGTTTCCAATAGTTTTTCTGTCAAACTAATGTCAACGTAACACAGACGTATCCAATGTGGGTAAGCTTTAATTTCCACTGCTACACGAACCCTGAGCCATTTGATAGTTTCCATTTCTCGAATATGTTAAGAACGTGGCACAAAATAGAATCAGCCAGTTTCAATGGTTTCGCAAATCTTGAACCTAATCAACCAAATCCAAAATCAAATTTTGACTTTTCGTTTTTATCAAGTACAATATTCTTAAAACTGCGCGTTCATGAAACTTTCGGCAAAAAACGGAAAGTAGTTCCAAAACCAACTTCCCGTTAATGGATGAAGGAAGAAGCGGATATGAGGACGCACTTGCTGAAATTCGACGGACTATTTAGTGAGAAAATCGAAGATTGCTCGAAGATAAGTCAGCAGCTTTTTCCAATGATTCGAAGAAGAAATTCAAGAAATTCGAAGGCAAGTGTCATAAGTCGGACGCCGTAGACATATGTAGAAGCACTGTCGTCAGCGTTAGGTTCAATTCATCGACGAAGGATGTCGTTTGTTTCATGGCTGCTGCAAATGTTGCGAAGAAGAGGCCAGGGCGCATAGTCTTCTAGAATGTAGTGCGCGACAGGATCGTGTTTGCCGCTTTGGAGAAAATGTCAAATCAAGTGGAAATCAAGTTAGCTAAGAAAGAAGAAGCAATGATTGCTGAGCAGATTCGAGATATCGAGGGGACGAGCAAAAAGGGTGTGCTCTTCAACATTCATTATGTGCTCTACGTTCTGGATTTGCGCGAACACCTGATGAGAGTCATGAATATGGCTTACCTTACCTTACCAATCAGACCAAGGCCGGTGTGGCCTCTGCTGTACACAGAAGTTGTCTCCATTGTAATCGGACCATGGCTGTACCTCGCCAGCCTCGCTGTCTGCGGAGAGTCCGCAGGTCGCCTTCTACTTGATCGTTGTGCGCCTCTTCTTTTTATACCCGTCGGTTCGTTTTCGAGAACCATTTTAATAGGGCTGTTGTCCGACATTCTAACGACATGCCCAGCCCATCGTAGTCGAGCAATTTTAGCGATGTGTACGATGGGAGGTTCAGGAATATGGCCAAAGCTGGAATTGACGTGCTGTTTTCTGGAAATGTAGCTGTGTTGAAGATGGAAGGTAAGCTGCTGGCCACAAGACATCTCCAAGGAAGCTTGTACGAACTTGATCTGTCGACGAAAGAAACTCAAGCCTCACAATGGTTGGAAACTGGAAACCTGTGGCATCGTCGACTTGGGCATATCGGACAACGATGATTGGAATCCGTGGCTCGTACAGCAATGCTGAAAGGTATGGACGGAAATTTGACCAAATTCGGTTTCTGCGATGCTGTGTACAAGCCTAACAATGCCAAAAAACCGTTTCTTGGACCCCATGTTAGAGAAAACCCACCACTGCAGCACTGGAGCGAGTCCATCTGGTTGTACGTGGGCCCATTGATCTACCAGCATGGGATGGTTCTCGCTACATAGTAAGTTTCATCGATGACCATTCCCATTTCGCGATGATTTACTTGCTGAAGTGAAAATCTGGGGTCTTCAAGAAGTTTCAAGAACCTGAAGCGAATGTTGTGGCCAGGGCCAAAGATGGCTGTTGACCAAGGTAAGGTGTACTGTTCCATACAAAAAAGTTTTCGAAAAAGGGACAGTTTGGTTTATTTCTGTCCCTTCTGAACAGCTTTGCAGAAGACTCGAACTTTCCATTTTATAAGAATCTCGAAGCAGAACAAGTGTAAAATGCTGAATTTTGCATGCTCACTAGCGCCACGTAGCGGTGGATTTCGGACAGAACGGTCTACTTTTCGAATGCCCTTGACCTTCTCAACAGGTTTGCTGAAGACTAGAACTTTCTATCTTATCAGAATCATGAGATACGAATCAGATGCAGTTCATATACACCCAAGCAGAATGGCGTAACGCAGAGGTTCAACCAAACCTTGATAGAGGAAGTTAGTTCCGTACTCATCCAATCGAAGGTTCCGAAGAGTTTGTTGTCGGAGCAGCTTTCGCAAATTTCGTGTGTTTGGCTGCAAAAGTTTCGTCTGGATTTAAAAGCAACAGAAACGTAAGTTTCATGCTAAAAACAGAATAGTGCGTCCAAATGCTATCGCGTGTTTGAATTCGAATAGAAAAATAGGTCAAAAGGAGAGCCGAGTTCAGAAACAGTTTTTTTTCGATTTTGAAATGCTCGAAAATTTGATGGTTTTGACATTCAGGATATTGGACGAAGAAAAAATAGAGCTCATGCTCAAAAAAAAAAAAAAGAAAAAAGAAAATAAACGCGTAGCCAAAACGACAAAACAGTATAACGAGACTCATACTTGCGCTTTGCGAAGATATTTGGACACATCCTTGCTTGTACCAAATAACAAGATAGGAGAATTCCAACAAGATAGCTAAATACGCTATTTGGCAACAAACATGTTGTACAATTTCATTTAAAACCGTTTTCGGTTATTGTGGTAATGCTCCACTGGTATCGCGCCTCTAATAATTTGAAAAAAAAACGACTGTCGAAATACGATGAGTGTTAATTCGCAAATAAAATAGTTGAAATGTGGTCTTAAGGCTGGTTTACAGTTCGGGAAAGGCATCACGGGATTTTGAACGGGATTTGGCTCAGGAAATTTTCCAGTTGACGCTTCTCCATATTTCTCCACACTCAATGACAATTTAGTTTTGCGTATTAGGTTTTGCATATTGTTTACATTCGGAAAGTTTTTTTTCTTTCAGAATGCATTGAATTTCGAAATAAATTCTAGAAATTTAGGAAATATTTTTTTAAACTTTACTTTAACGATGTATGTTTTTTACCTGGTTGTTTTCCTCAAAGAATCCCAGTATAATCGGAACTCTTGGACAATGGCAGATAATTTCAGGGACAATGACAAAAAAAACAACTGATTTGTTGCCATATAGCATCTTAAGAAATCTTTTTGGAATACTCCTTGCTTGTAATTTGGTACAAGCATGGATGTTTCAAAATTTCTTCGCAAATTGCATGTCAATATCCTTGTTCGTTATGACCACGCGTTTTGTTTTTTTTTTTTTTTTTTTTTATATTTGCTGCAACCAATATTTCTTCCTGGGTTAGCTGTTCATCAAATTTATCGTGACTGTCAAAACCATCAAAATCATCAAGTACATCAATGTCGAGAAAAAACTGTATCGGAACTCAGCTCTCCTTCTGATATTTAATTTTTTTTTGTTCGAATTCATACTTGCAAAAACCGCACGGAAACAATTCGGAATGATTTGTTCCCGTCCAGGAAGAAGTGTGTAGAGATGAATTTTATTTCCCGGAGAAAATCCCGCGGTTGGGTTTACACTTCAGGAAAACTGAAATTTTTGTGTAGACTTAATTCCCGCCACTGGAATCCAAATCCCGGCTCCATTTTATACACACAGGCGCCCAAATCCCGTGACGCTTTTCCAGAACTGTAAACCAGCCTTTATAAAAGGTAAATGAATTGACACACTCTAAAATTTCACGGATCGTTATGGATGAACACGCTAAGAAACACGGAATACCTAGAGGTTGATGATAATCACAGACAATCTAAATGATGAATAATCATGTGAACATAAATTCCCGGTTTTTTCCCGGTTTCTCCCGGTTTTTTAGAATTCCCGGGTAATTCCCGGTTTTCCCGGTTTTCCCGGTTCTGTGGCCACCCTGATTGTACGTTTGAGCAAGAGGCGAAAAACGAACAACCAGCTCCAGTAGATGACACTGATCAAACCGAGGATTAAGCCGAAGAGGAAACTGAGATGGACCAAAATGAAGACGTCGTTCTTGAATCTAATGTACAAGAAAATGCGCTCCCTTTGCACTCAATTAGACACAAGATTCCCAGTAAATTGTTGTCTAGGCATAGTGGACGGGAGCGCAGGCTCCTAGGAAAGTTGTGCGATTACTTCATCGGTTATAGGACTGTTTCTGGCGAATTGATTTCTGCAGATGTACCAGAATTGTTCAACGAGTTAACTGACCGTAATGACCGGGCCTTAAGGATGGCGGCTGTACGAAACGAGTTGTGCTCCATTGAGAAAAACAAGGTCTGGCATTTTTCAAGTTGTTCCAAAGAAGCGAAACCTCTGAAGACGAAGTGGGTGTTCCAACTTAAAGAAGATGAGGCCGGTAATGCAGCCAAGTACAAGGCGAGGCTGATCATGAAGGGATTCTTGTAGAACGCTGGTATTGATTATGAGGACACATTCGCTCCTCCTGCAAGGCTAGCCAGTATTCGGACGATTTTTGCAGCTGGTGTTCCGCAAGGATACTGCTTCCACAAAATTGACGTGAAGACGGCGTTCCTCCAAGACAACCTAAAGGAAGAATTGTTAATGATGGTTCCTGTTGGTGTTACAGCTCCTCCGAATACCGTGTGCCGCTTACTCATATCACTGTATGGACTCAAGCAATTGCTCAGGTGCGGGAACGAGGAGTTCAAAAGCCGGTTGTTTGATTTAGGATGCCATCGCTCGCAGCATGATTATTGCTTATACATGCGTATACAACCTGGAGATGAAATCTACATCAAGTTCTTACGTGACGAATCAGCTGAACCGTGAATAGGATATGCCGACGCAGACTGGGCATCAGATACAGAAGATAGGAAGTGAGTCAGTGCTTTCTTGTTTACGGTGTTCGACAACGCTGTGTCATGGTCAAGTAAGAAGCAGGTGACCGTTGCCACATCTTCAAGCGAAGCGGAGTGCATGTCCTTGAGTTTTGCTGTTCCAGAGGCCATCTGGCTTTCAAGACTGATGGAAGATCTTCAACTGAAGCGGTCGTCGGATCTGGTCGTAGGCTAACTACCAGTCATAAGTACGGACTTGATTGGAAAAGTATTGTGGTCTTTAGCAAAGTGGTTCTAGAGATCAAAGGTATTCGAAAAAGGGACCGTTTGGTTTAGTTTTGTCCCTTCTGAACAACTTTGCCGCAGACTCGAACTTTCTTATCAGAATCAACAAATAGAACAAGTGGAAAATTCTCAATTTTGCAGGCTCTCTAGCGCCACGTAGCGGTGAAATTTCATAAAATATGATCCACATTGCGAATGTCTTGACCTTCTGAACAGCTTTGTCGAAGACTCGAACATTCTATTTTATCAGAATCACGAGATAAAACAAGTGTGCTCAATGCTCAATTTTGCATGCTCACTAGCGCCACGTAGCGGTGGATTCAGAACATAACGGTTCACTTTTCAGATGCCCTTGACCTTCTGAACAACTTTGCTGAAGGCCGCACCTTTGCAGATAATCAGAAATTCGAGATATAGCATCATGAATGTACCTGTATATAGGTGATTCTAAACTTTTTAGGGGGTGATGCAAGATTCAACTGAATGTTAAATAATACTTTTCCAACATTACAACATTTGAATGCCCAATTTTAATCTTGATAACTGACCTTGGTATTTAAGAGCCCTGCATAAGAGGTAAAATACATAAGCAAAATACCTAAGAATTGCAAGCAAAACATCTCTCGAATAACAAAACTTGTTATTTGAGACACCTGGGAGTACCTGAGAGGTACTATTTTGGTATTGTCTTACCTCAATTCGAATAACATTGTGGGACTATTTTAATGGTATTATCCTCAGGTATTTTACCTCTTATGCAGCGCTCTTAAATACCAAGGCCAGTAATCAAGTTATTCGCTCCTGCTCGGGAAGACAACCAACAAGCGATTGGTATGGTGAAAAATTATGAAAACAAGAGATCAAAGCACAGAGACCATATCATCAACAGACGAGTAGTAGTTAAGTATGTGAGACAAAACCGATCAGGGACCTGACGGACTACCATTTTGTTGCAGCCAACATCTCTCACGTCCAAACGTCAGAAGATTCATTGTTTGTAAACAGTGTTGGCGTTCGTACTCGTAGTAATAAACGTCAGACGGGTCTTATTGAATAAAGCCCGAGGATGTTGCATACTGTCAAACGCTAGTATAGACTGTTCCAGAAAGTATAACCACACTTTCAAAATAACAAAAAAGTCATGGCAAATCATATTTGTATTTGTGTTTTATATGATATTTTACTCTCGTTTAATCAAAATATTTAATCATAGCCAAGACTCCTAACTTTTCTTCGGACATGACCCTTTAGCTTCTGCACAGTGGTACTTCCCACCATTTTGACCACTTTTGACCAATCTTTTTTAAATTTTTGGATGTCGTCCGCTGGTTTTATGAATTTTCGAAGCTTTGCTTTGATTAAAACCCAAAATGTCTCGATTGGCCGTGCCTCCGGGCAGTTCGGTGGATTCAAGTCTTTCGCCTCGAAACATACATTTTGACTTTTGTACGATTCTAAAGTGTCCTTTGCGTAATGGCATGACGCCAAATCAGGCCAAAACACTACTGGACCTTCGTGCTGCCTGATCATCGGCAATAATCTCTTCTGGAGACATTCCGTATTTCTGAGTGTTCATCGTCTCCGTTGTGATGTACGGACTAGATGTTTCACCACACTCGCATATTGCCTGCCAAACCATAACCTTCTTACCGAATTTTTCGGTAAAAATTGACTTCTCCGTTTCGGGGATATCTTTGTCTTCTCTTACAGTATAGAATTGTGGTCCAGATAGCGTTTTGTAATCTAGTTTCAAATACGTTTCATCGTCCATTATTATACACCCAGAGTTTCTAAGCAATAACGAATCGTAGAGTTTGCGGGCCCGTGGTTTCACGGACGCGGCGTGTTTTGGGTTCCTTTTGGGTTTTTTTCTGATTCCGGCATGTTTTTAGATCGTAACGCTCCGACGCTCACACCCTCTTCCTTGGTAAATTTTCTCAAGGAGAGTCAGCTCACAGTGCGCCATTTGTGCACGATACTTTTTCGTTGTTCCGGAGTAAGACCGCGCATTTTGATAGGTAACACAAAACTGAGCAGTTTTTCGATGCTATGTCATTCAGAAATGTGCAAACAAAAGGACACAGCCGAAACATATTGAAATATTTCATTATATTCAAAGTGGCCGTTAAAATAAAGTGTGCTTATACTTTCTGGAACAGTCGTTAATAGGATAGGGTTGCCAGGCCTCTGAAACCGATAGATCCAGTACACCTTAAGGGCTTACGCTGAAGCATTCCCAAAGGCAGCCATTACCTCAAAATTAAGAATTGATATAACTCAGAATCTGTACTTGAAATTGAATATTTCATCACAAAAGTTTGTATGCTTACTTGCTATGAGCAATCTGATGTAGTTCGATTCGATGTTCATTCACTAACAATCGAGATGTATAAATTTGAAATAGCGAGGTAAGTTTGCGAGAGGGAGAGAGCGAGGGAGAGAGAAAGAGAGAGATAAAAGGTAGGAAAAAATACATGGAGCAGCCTTAAGGTGAATGGCTACTCCATGTATTTTTTTTCCTATCTTTTATCTCTCTCTCTCTCTCTCTCTCTCTCTCTCTCGCAAACTTACCTCGCTATTTCAAATTGATAAATCTCGATTGTTAGTGAATGAACATCGAATCGAACTCCATCAGATTGCTCACAGGAACAAACTGATGTGATGAAATATTCAATATGTAGTACAGATTCTAAGTTTTGAGGTAATGGTTGCCGTCGAGAATGCTTCAGCGTAAGCCCTTAAGAAGTTGTGTCAATGCATCAAATTAACCAGCGACCTGCTGAACAGCAATTTTCCTGTACCCAACATCTCTAATGTTTTTGGGTATTGGGGGGGGGGGAGGGGGGTCGCTCGAGGTGCGCCCCAAGCAGTAGCAAAATTTTTTTTTTTTTTTTTTTTTCTCTGGAGGAGGAACAACACGTGAGGTGGTTTTTTCGAGGTCCAACCTGGGTTCACCAACACACACATGGACTGTCAAAATAAAATGTTTATGTTTGTGTATGTTTATGTTTTGCGCTAATATCATCATTCTGACTCGACTCTGGATCCGTTTTCGTCCGGTAATTGCGAGTCAGAGTCAGACCTGACCCAGGTTTAAACGCGAAAACGACATAAGGATTCATTGTTTGTAAACAATACCGGCGTTCGGACCCGTAGTAACAAACATCAGGCGGGCTTTATTCAAATAAGGCCCATGATATGTTGCATACTGCCAAATGCTAGTAAATAGGATAGGGTTGCCAGGCCTCTGGGATTTACCGATTGAGAGGGGGTGTTGAGGAAGTAGGCAATCGGCTGTTGTCCCCTAGCAGCCAGGTTTTTAATGGCTGGCCAACAATTGATACGTTGCGGATGCGTTTGCGTGAACTTGGCAGTTTTCCCATAGGTTTTCTGTCCAATTTACGTCAACGCATCCGCAACGTATCAATTGTGGATCAGCCATAAGAACTCCCAGCAATGCGACATGAGCTGTAAGAGAAAAATACACTCCTTGCTGTATGGATGTTTAATAAACTTTAGTTCTGTTAAAACCCTGTTTCGTTACTTCGGAGTCTCGGTCTGTCCCTCAAGAAAAGCAAACTATGTTAATGCTCAGGTGACTATACTGTAAGTGAGTATCATTTGCAACTTTTTGACCAAATTTGTTTACGAACAGAATTGAATAATCAATTGCATAGAGTCGATAAGATGAACAAAACCTCACTTCATCAACTGCTTAGATAAAGAGAATATTACAATGAATTCTCAAAATCACACATTCAAAGCTGGCGAACTACACTTACTGACAAAGAAAATTACAGAGAATGTGACGAAAAAATTAAATAGTCATTATCACGTATATTTTCCTCAATGGCAATGATATTGGTATATCATAGGACTGCCTCCCGTCAACCATCAGCGGATAGTTCCCCACCAGGCAGCAACTGCTGATTGAAAATAAACCAACAAGTCCGACAAGTCCGAACACAAAAATTGCGTCATTGCTCAAACGGGAACGGGTCAGCCCTCACAAAATCGTAGCAAGCGCTTCGCCTCCACTCAGCGCCGAGATCAACAACAAATCCAAACTCCGCCGGTTCACAGCGAGCAAACATCCAACTTTTCCAATTAAGCAGTAGCTAGGTACCTACCCGAAAATAATGAATTCAAATGGCCCCGAGGACCGCGGTATCATTTTTTATTCAAAACGAAACTTCTTTAATTTCCCATTTCATTCATTCACATGCTCATATTTCGTGGGAAGAAAATCTCCCAAGAGTCCCGTTCCGGAGAAGACTGGTCGGCCCGTCCGGTTGGGTGACACCAGGAATCATCATAAAACGACAACGACTACGAAGAAAGAGACGGCAGTAACTTGTGTTCTGCCGAACCGTCCCTTAACACCCCCGGTGTTCCAAGTTGAATAAAAGGTTGCCATTCCGTGCGACTGCAGCAGCAAACACAGAACCCCCACTCAGACTTGAGCAGTCGAGAAATCAAATTAAAAATTTCATATTTCATATTTTCATTCTAGTTGTTCCGCGTGCTTTCAAACCGGCCACCCTCCAACCTAACCTTTCCTCCAACACAAAGAGCGCACTTAATAGAACAATAATGAAAAGCGAAAATGTTACCAGTAGCCTGCCTGATTCCGGGATCCAGAGCTATCCGCACAGTTGAAAGGCGATAACGCTTCTTCGGTGTCGGATTGCGGACATTTGAAAGACTTTTACACCACACCTTCCTCACGCCAACGCAAAGGAACGATGACAGCAGCTTTATTTCCTGGGAGGCGGTTCAAACCCGTCGTCATCGTCGTCCATCTCATCTTATGACTGGAGCTACGCAAACCCAAGAAGGTGGCCTTTTCCTGCTCCAGCGCAGATGGATGGCAGACAAAAAAATGGTGTACGAAATGAAATTAAGGTTGTTCTCCACGGGAGCAAAGGACGATACAGAAAAAGAAAAAACGGAGCGCTCCTCCGATGACGGATGTTTGGGATGTTACACTGTGTGTCTTTAGCTCCAACAATGGAGGGGGCATCCGTCTCTTTGCTCCGGACCCGGCTGAGGCTTAATTCTGCTTTTCATTACGGTAATTTTTATTTGATTGGTTCAAATTGCTCTTTTATCCTCCGCAATCGCCATTATGAGGAGTTGGAGTGAGGTTATAAATTTTCAGAATGAAGTCAGTCGTTTTGGTTGGGTTTTGGCTTTCAAAGGGTTGGAATGTATATATTTCGTTTAATAGGGTGAGCGCTGCTTCGTCGTTATCGCTAATTTCGGAACTATCGTACAGAAACATGCACACAATCTTATCAATTGATATTCGGGTACGTTTAATGCTCTAACCCAACGTCTCCACTTGCATTGAAGGATAAATGACCCTATAGTGAAGGAGTTTAGCAGGTGTAATTGAAATTTTACGAATTTTATTAACATTGACCATATTTTGAAAGTTTTTGGCATTTACAAAGGCTTGTACACTATTCTTGACGTTGAAACACATTTTAAATACACATAGGTATAGGGACTCATTAAGGTTGTTACCTTTACGTTCATTTTCACTTCACTTATACATCACATCACATTGTTTATGCTATTACTGGTGTCACCGTGATCAAAATGAACTCCGTGAGGTGAAAGTGATAGTGAAGTGAAAATCGTAGTAGCCCTCAGAAAAATCCACGGTTTGCGTCACTTTTTTCGGTGGCGTGATGATGCCGTGGCAACCGTAATATTTAACACCGTGTTCATTCGAATCGACACCTCGGATGAACTCTTTTATATTTTTTCACTTGTGTGACATTCGTAATAAGGTATAATTAGTTGAATATCGTGTCTAGCTTCATTACTTTATGAGTTATAATTTAAATTGTAATCGATCGCTGCATATTAGGCTGAGTCAAGGGACAATATGTACCCAATAGATCATTGCACGATGGCGTCATCAATGCATTTCTGACAGTTCAGGGAGCTTCTTTACGCGGAGTTAGAAACATTTCGGTAAGATCAGTTTGAGTTTTTGTGCTCTAATTTTTTTAACCATTGTAGTAAAATAGCCGGAAACCATTCACAAGTGCAATTTTTTACATCATGTTCTGAATCGAATCGTATACAATCCAGAAAAAGACAATGTATAATTTCACTTCTTCGGTTTAAATTCTAACACCTTGTAAACAAGCTCCCTGAACTGTCAAACAATTGAGGTTAATACACTCCGTGCAATGATCTATATAATATATTTGACAGATAAAAATGAAAGATGAACCGAACAGTACGGTAAAGCAGGGATATTCAAGAGTTCGGTACACGAAAACCGAGAAAACTCGGTAAACTGAACTGAACTGAACTCGATAAGGTCTGAATAATTGTCAGCCATTTTATCTCGCGTGTGCGGTGGGAAAATTCTCCGTACTGTATTTTTTGTCAGGTGAAAATGGTTAAAATCTAGGGGTTTTTTTTCATTAGGGCGAATCTACAATTGAGAGATTCTCTCCGGGCTCACTCTCTTTCATTCATTACAGCGCCATTATAAAACGTTAGAAGCATTCTTTAGTACAGATCGAAACACAACAGAAGACCCTATTCGGGCGTCCGGAGGTAATAGTGCATTCTCTCGTAACGCGGATTCACGAAATGCCGTCACCGAAAGCGGAGAAATTGAATACACTCATCGACTTTGGAGTGGCGGTTCAGAATGTCGTAGCTACTGTCAAGGCATGTGGACTGGACGAATATTTGTGCAACATTGCCTTGTTGCAGGAGTTGATCGACCGCTTACCATCAACGATAAAGCTGAACTGGGCGTTGTACAGGCAAACTCTACCTTGGGTTAGTCTATCGAGCTTCGGCGATTGGTTGGAGAAAATGGTGGAAGCAGCATGCTCAGTCACTACCACTCCGATGGAGTCCTTCAACAGCAAGCAAACCCGTAAACAGGACAGCTACATGAATGTTCATTCTAGAGAAGAAGAGTCGAAACCTGAGTCAACACGAACAGCTATAAAGCAGTGCGTGGTTTGCAATGGAGAGTGCAGTACGGTTGAAGCCTGCCGGACCTTTCAGACCATGAGTATTTCTTCTCGATGGTCGACGCTGAGGGAGAAAAAAATGTGCAAGAAGTGCCTGCAAAAGCACTTCGGCGCTTGTAACATCAAGACTACGTGCGGAAAAAACGGGTGTACATTCATGCACCATCCGATGCTACACGATGAAGCGAGGTACCGAGTAAGCGAATCCAGTAAGCAGTCTACGAGTCAAAATTGCAACACGCATAGCGAGATGACCGGAAAAACTCTATTCCGATACATTCCGGTAACGCTGCACGGCAAGGGGGTCTCCGTAGATACGTACGCATTTTTGGATGACGGATCATCAGCGACTTTCATGGAACATGGCCTTCTGAAGGAGTTGAAGCTCGAAGGGAAGCCGAGTCCACTTTGCCTGAATTGGACAGCTGGTCAGCAACGGGAGGAGCGAGAATCTGTCAAACTCAGCCTAAAGATTTCTGGCGCAGGAAACCATGGTTCGGCGTACATGCTCCCCAAGGTGCACACCGTGAAAACACTTTCTCTACCGCTGCAGTCAATCTCTGTTCCGGAGCTGTCAGTACGATACGAGTACCTTAAGGGGCTTCCTATCAATTCGTACGAATTTGCATCACCGAGGATCTTGATCGGTATTGATAATTGCCACGTCGGACATGCGCTTAAAAGTAAAGAAGGTCGGGAGAATGAGCCGGTCGCTTCTAAAACGCGCCTGGGGTGGCTGGTATACGGTCCATGTTCGGTGACCGCAGAAACGCCAGGTATAAACATCAGTGCCTGCCATAGTTTCCATATCTGTCCGTGTTCAGCAGATGGAGACTCAAGCCTGAATGCTGCATGGAAGGAATACTACTCTATCGACAGCTTGGGCGTCTTGAAATCTACTAAACCGCTACTTTCCAAGGACGACGAGCGCGCGTTACAGTTACTCTCATCTGGTACACAGCTTAAGGGATGTCGGTACGAGACCGTATTACTATGGCGGAAAGACGACATTCGACTCCCAGACAACAGAGCCATGGCCGAGAAGCGTCTAAGCTGTTTGGAAAAGCGGATGAATCGTGATCCAGCATTGGCCGAAGCGTTGCGGGTAAAAATGAAGGAGTATGAGCACAAGGGATACATTCGTATGTTGACACCGGAAGAAGCTGCCGTGAAGCATCCTCGAAAGTGGTACCTGCCGATTTTCCCAGTCATAAACCCCAACAAGCCCGATAAAATTCGCCTAGTCTGGGACGCGGCTGCTAGCTTCAAAGGAGTTTCGTTGAATTCTGCGTTGCTAACCGGTCCCGATCAGCTGTCTTCGTTACTGTCAGTACTCTACAGGTTCCGTGAGTACCGCTTCGCCATAGTTGCGGATCTACGAGAGATGTTCCATCAGGTGCTGACAAATCTGGACGATCAATACAGCCAGCTATTCCTGTGGTGGGAAGACGGAGATACGAGTCGGCCTTCGCGAGTGTACGCCATGAATGTTATGACCTTCGGAGCTACATGTTCGCCTAGCTGCGCGCAATACGTGAAGAACCTTAATGCCAAACGATTCGAGCAACAGTTCCCGCGAGCTGCCGAATGTATCCAGAAAGACCATTACGTCGATGACTGGCTGACTAGTGAGGAGTACGAAGAGGAAGCAATGAAGTTGGCTAAGGAAGTGCAGTTCATTCACGGCCAAGGCGGCTTCGAACTACACCACTGGTTATCAAATTCAAAAAAAGTGCTGCAGAGTATCACCAGTGTCGGAGAAGGCGAAAAGGATCTCGATCTCAGTTCTCAGATGGCGACGGAGAAAGTTCTCGGCATGTGGTGGAGAATCTCAACGGATACCTTTACCTTCAAGCTCTCTCCGAAACACGACGACGATTTGCTCAATGGTCGGAGAATACCGACGAAGAGGGAACTGCTCAAAACCCTGATGACGATCTACGACCCTTTGGGACTGATTGGGTGTTTCCTGATGTTCCTGAAAATCCTACTGCAAGAGGTCTGGCGTACAGGGACAGATTGGGACGAAGAGATACCGACAGAGCTTGTGGGAAAGTGGAAGGAGTGGTTGAAAGTCCTACCCCAAGTCGAAGAAATTAGCGTTCCCCGGTGTTATCGGCTGACTACGAAGATCGCCGATAATACCAATATTCAACTTCATGTCTTCACCGACGCAGGCCGAGACGGGCTGGTTGCCGTAGCGTATCTGCGGTTCGAACAAGGGGGCACGGTAGAATGCGCGTTGATCGGAGCAAAGTCTCGAGTGTCACCTTTGAAATACATGTCGGTTCCACGTCTTGAACTTCAAGCAGCCGTTATTGGAACACGCCTCGCGGCCACCATAACCGAATCGCATCGATTGAAGATATCCGAACGATGTTTCTGGACTGACTCGCGAGACGTCATCTGCTGGATAAGGTCGGATCACCGCCGATACTCTACCTTCGTCGCTCACAGGATCGGCGAAATAATGGAAGCAACCGAAATGAAAGAGTGGAAGTGGATTTCAACGCGATTGAACCCAGCAGACGAAGGCACGAAATGGCAAAGGTTGCCTGATTTGTCTCCAACGGGTCACTGGTTCCGAGGTCCTGAATTCCTGTGGAAGCCAAGATGCCAGTGGCCAGCAGATAGCAAAGATCCCGGGACAACTGTCGAGGAAATCCGATCAAGTATACTTCACCACAACGTTCGCGAACCTGTGCTTCGATTCGAACGATTTTCCCGATGGAAGCGGATTCACAGAGCAGTAGCATATATCCTGCGGTATCGTTCGAATCTCCGCCACAAAATCCACTCTCCACTGACCTCTACACCGTTCACCCAGGAAGAACTGCAGAAAGCGGAGTGGGAAATCTATCGCCATGTTCAAAAGCAAGCCTTCCCCGAGGAGTATGATCTGCTGTCCAGTGCCAAGTCAACGAATGAAATTAGTAGCCGACCGCTTCCAAAGAACAGCATGCTGTATAAGCTGAGCCCCTTCATCGACGATGCGGGATTACTACGGATGCGAAGCCGCATCAGCTCATGCCAGTTCGTAGAAGATTCCGCCAAGTATCCCATCCTGCTGCCAAAACGACATCATCTGACGAACCTCGTGATCGCCGATTACCACTGCCGATACAAGCATATCAACCACGATACAGTCATCAGTCAGATCCGTCTGAAGTTCCATATTCCACGGCTTCCTTCAGCGTACAAACGGGTGTACCACGCCTGCCAGGCATGTAAGATCCGACGAGTCAGACCACATCCTCCATTGATGGCCGATCTTCCTGCAGGGCGAATGGCAGCATTCAATCGACCCTTTTCCTATACTGGCATAGACTATTTTGGTCCCATGCAGGTAGTAGTCGGAAAGAGGGTAGAAAAACGCTGGGGAGTCCTCGTGACCTGCTTAACCACCCGGGCCATCCACATTGAAATTGCACACACTCTGTCGACGGACTCCTGTATCCTCGCACTCAGGAACTTCATCGCACACCGAGGAAACCCCATCGAGATCTTCAGCGATCGCGGTACTAATTTTATCGGCGCCGATCGCGAGCTTCGCAGAGAACTGCAAAAGGTGGACCAAGACGAGATGATGGCGTATTTCGTGGAACCCAATACAAAGTGGGCGTTCAATCCACCAGCCGCTCCGCACTTTGGAGGGAGCTGGGAGCGACTAATCCAGTCGGTGAAGAAAGTTTTGTATCAAACAGAGACCAAGCGCCTTCCGACGGATGAAATCCTGCGAAGCCGACTATCAGAAGCCATGATGATCATTAATTCACGACCACTGACAGATTTACCGTTAGACGTGCAATCTTCTTCACCTCTAACGCCGAACCATTTCCTTTTAGGATCCTCTAATGGATCCAAGCCCCCGATCGCATTAAACAACACTCCGAAACAACTCACGAACTCGTGGATTGTGGCGCAAGAGTTCGCAGACGAGTTCTGGAAGCGATGGATCACCGAGTACCTGCCCACCCTGACACGCCGATCGAAGTGGTTTCAGCCAGTACGACCGATTCAGGTAGGAGACGTAGCCCTGATTGTCGACCACGCCCTTCCACGGAACTGCTGGCCGAAAGGACGAGTGGTCGAGGTAGTTCGGTCAAAGGACGGACAGGTACGGCGAGCAACTCTGCAAACGGCCAACGGGAGACTGGAGAGACCCGCGGTAAAAATTGCAGTGCTTGATGTCGATTCCAGTTGGAGTACGTCGAGCGAAGGCCCAGACGTACTGAAGGGAAGTGTCACGGACGTGACAAACCGACAGACTGGCAGCACTGGCGGACGTGCATCACCCCCGGTCACACGTAGTCGCAAACGGCTTGCGCAATAAAGTTGACAGCCGTCAGCTTACCAACGACTGCCGTCAGGTTACATATATACAAAGAAAAAACAATAGAACAAAAAAATCATTGAAAGCAGGACAAAGTTTACGAGTTAGGGGTGCATGTAGGCATAAGAAAGTTGGTGAAATTTAGTTTATCTTTAAGTTCCTTTATCTTATAGAATAGCCATACCACGAAGAACTACACACAGTACGTTTAGTTAGTTCAAAATTATACACGAACATTGAATTAAACGGTAAGGTACAACATGTAAAACACACATAAAACCTAACCCCTATTACATTACAGTACTGTGCCCACTAGCATAAAACGAACATAGGAAGCATACGGATTTGTTGGTTATTAAACAGCGAGACAACACTAAACGTGAGTAGAACGAAGCAAGACACACAATTGCATGCAACACACAACAGAAAGCAACATAACGTACAACAGAGATGATCGCAAAGCGATGGCACAACATAAACATGGACTGCACTGTGGGTCATAATGGAAAAAACATTGGTCAAATTATAACACACAAAAAATACATGAATTCATAAAACATCTTAAAAATTAAGAAATAACATATAGATAGGTGATCAACATGTGAAAAGACTAAATTTGTTAATTATTTTTCTTTAAAGGGATTTTTTAACATCCCTGCGTAATAAATCCAGGAGTTATTTAATCGGAAAAAATTGTTTTTGCTTCACGCCAACAACTAGTCTATTAGCGAATTCATGTAATGGCACGATGCCAGAGCCGACCAAAACAGTGTCACCTTCGTGGGACCGGAGGAAGGGCAGCAGGCGCTTCTGGGGGCGTTTTTTTTTTTATATTTGGTGGTGGGGGGGGCGGGTGGTTTGGGGGGGTGGTGTTTGCGCACCCGGGGCAAAGTTGGGTGGGGGGGGGGGGGGGGGAAAGGGGGGGGGGGGGGGGGGGTGGTTTGGGGGCGGGGGGGGGGCGTATTATTTTTATCGGTTCAGGTAGGCGCCTTCCTTACCTTGAAGACAGATGGAAGAATTGACCTTCTTGGCCACGTCGCGAATCGAATGGTTTGGATTGCGCTTGAAGTAATCCCTCACCTTCCTTGCGTTCACGGGGTCGGTCGTCTTCGTTTTTCTTCCACTGCCAGCTCGCCGCTGGGTCGTCTGGGTCTCCTAGAACAATTTTACCACATGGAACACGTTCGAAAACCGGAGGGACTGGCCTGGATTTTTGGTCGAAGCAGTTCTTGCTTGTTAGCCATTTCGCTAACCACTTGACAGATTGTGAAGAAATTTTGCACATGTATACATTACACTCTAACCTTGTTTTACTCAGAATTCCAGTTTTTACCCATGCAATAAAAAGTTATACACAAAAGAAAGTGTTGCATTTTTCAGGTACAATCTTTATTGTAGTTTGATCAACTTCGATGCTGTTTCTGCTTACAAACCATTACGTGAAATAGTGGTTGATCTTAAACGCACTCGTCGATGTCGTCGTTTCGGGTGGTTTTTTGATTGATTAGTGTTGTCCAGTTGCTTACCTGTCACCCTCAATATAGTTCAACCATTTTGGTGAGAGTCGTCGAGTGTTCACATTATGGTAAATTGTATCTTAATCAAGGTCGTTGTGGAGTAATGTTTGGCCGCAATGTTGTTATGATTTTTTTTTTTTGCTTGAGCCACGTGACAATAATGCGAAGTATACGTGCAAACAAGCTTGAATACTTTCACCTGCTCTCAACTAAGTATTCTAATAGCGCTTCCACAGTTACTAATATAAGAGGAGCTCTCTGAGCCATCACCGAGGAATGAATTTGTGTATTGTGTAGTAAGCACAATGATACTCTATAGCCAGGGAACTCGTTAAAAATTCCAACCGAAAGATTCCCTATTCGACAGGATCGAGAATTGGATCCACCGCCTCCAGCTTGGTAACCGACTGAGCTATCTGAGACGTTTAACATTCAAGGTATCTGAGGCACCTTCTTTCATCATAATTGAAATGTTTGTTTCAGAAGTATGTCCTCCTTATACAGGGTCCAACTTATTTCACACAAACAATGTTCCTTTTATCTTCTAACTGAGTGTCGACTGTGACTTTGTAAAGCTGAGATGATTTCTTTGGCTGTCAGTCTTTTGAATAATGTTTCCATTATTCAAAATACTGAAAGATAAAGAAATCATCTCAGCGTTCCTTTAATCGTACTATTACTAGTCAAATCATGAATAACAGATTCTCAACTTCATGAAAATGTACAGCATGCAGAAGCACTTGAACAATCATGGCAAAACCGCACAGGAAAAAATCTGAATTTCCATTTTGATGTAAATAATGATGCGTGTGAAATTGTATTTCATTCAACATGACGCAGCAACTTTCCTTGGAAAGGCGGGCATTTTCATACAACATTTTAGACAGTGTAAAAAATTTCTCAAAGTTTTACACGATTTATGATGTCAACTTGTTTTTTTTGTAACGCTCCTCTTATGTACATGATAATGGACTGAAATTTACAGTACTTTTTCGAGCTGTATAGAAACGGATGGATTTCTGTACAACAAGTGCTTACCTTGATGGAAGTAAATATCTGTCTCAGAATTTTCATCGACTTAATTCATGACGCCATTCAAACTATTGTCCACAAATTGCTTATCACCAAATGATCAACGAATGCAACCCAAACCCACCCATCGAAAGCGAAAACACGCAAACCAGTCCAAATATCGTATGAAACGAGACCTTATTTTGTTTGTAGGTTTAAATAGTTTTTAAAATACGACTTGCAATCAAAACCTACGATATAGTTAGGATCACCGAAGGTTTTACTAAATTTCTTAGAATATCAAACACAAGTCACACAACAAAATAAAACAACGAATTAAAGTGGTGCTATTTAAGAAAAGAAATTTCGTTGCCATTGAACAGAAAATAATACGTTTAAACGGATCATAATAGGCAAACACAAAAAAAAAAACCGACAAACAAATCCTCACGTAGGGTAAAATAGTAGGAAATAGCAAAAATCGCTGTTCAGCAATTCCACCGTTCGTTGGTCATTTGCGTACAAAGCTTTCAACTTTCCATCCGAATAATAATGGATCTCCACTCGCCCACACATACTTACCACACAGACAGTCAAGGCAGAGAACGGAAGAGAGTGGAACAAACGGAAACAATCTCCCAGACACAATGCCACAGGACCCCGACGCAACGATGAGAACAAAATCCATTTACCTACCATCGTTGAATGTCTAATAAAAGCAAAAAAAAAAAATTAAAGGAAATCATCCATCCGGAATAAAAGACGCGCATCTTTTGAATAAAATTGAAACGAAAGTATAAATGACGGTCTAAATGGACAACACAGAGCCCAGTTGTCTCTTTAGACCCTCGCCTCCCTTTCCAGTTTCCCTCATCCCTCATGAATACTTGAATTAAAAGAAAAGGAGACCTGAAAGAAAAACTACCCACATTTTACGCTGAGTTTATCTCGTCGAATCAAATCAAACAAATAAGAAAATCGTTTATTCATTGTTGAGCAAAAACTTTCAAAGTCTACAATTAGTTTTGGTGTTTGATATAGAGTCTAATTGCAGTTGATTTGAAAATACATACTCTCGATAAACCATCAAATCAAGACCAATCAAATCGGTAGAAAACACATACAGTTTAGTATATTGATTGAAACAGAGAAACAGAGTAATCCCCACCAAAAAGCCAAGCTAAAGACAAACAAGGGGAGTACAAAAACAAACGTAAGACAAAGTATATGAATGTGACTAGTATCTTCTTACATTTGTGTGATCTAGAAAAGGATTAACACAGAACAAAAGTTAGGCAATCTCTTTATATCTAAGAAATAGATATTCTACAACAAATGATGTCAAAACAGCAGAAAAGAAAAAGTTTTGACAACTCCGTTGAATTTGTACTGTCAGAAGCGAAATGCAGAAAATAAAGTATGTCGTAAGAAGGAGTAGTCTTATTTCAAGTAATAATTTTTTGAATTTTTATATAAAAAAAATAAAGCAGACAACAAAAAGTCTTAGGAATATTGTAAAGACAAATTCAAATGATGTATATTGTTACTATATTACGTGATAATAATGTGTACCAAAAGCATACAAGCATCTTAAACTGAATACACACAGAAGGTAAACCGATGGAATTCATGAAATAAAAACTAACAAAAGAAATCATCAAAAACTAAGTCAAACAAAATCAAACTTCATCAAATGTCCATAAGCAAAAGTCGCTGTCGTTTATTATTGAATACAAGTAACTTAAAACCAACAAATTCTAGTGAATAAAATCAATTGTTAAACTAAACAAAAACCAACTCGAACAAATCATGTGAAGTGTACTAATACAATCCCATCCACATGAGAAAAAAAAACAAAAGGAAAAACACTCAAACACACTATCACAGTAACGCAAATGTGTACCAAGCGAGCAAGCAAACAAACAATAACTATCTCACTCACACGTGCACGGAACTACAAGAAGAAAACAAACAAGGCACAAAAACATGAATCAAGTCTATGATCTGGTGCGTGCCGAAGGTACTACTCAATCGCATGTAAGGTGTAAGATCCCAAGAAGCTTCAAGAGTGAATGATGGAATCAAACTACGAGGAGACGAGGAGAATGATGAGGAAGCCCACCATAGGAAAACATACCTTTAGGCAACACGGTTAGATAATAATTATCCCCGACGAGACCCGGGGTTTCCTTTTCGTAAGTGTGGTTGAGGAATGTGCAATATGGTACGATAGAACATAATTAACTAAGGGAATCTAAATAGTACACTTTCTCTCACACACAAACACCCACAAATATAGAAACAAAAGCAGTCTACAGAAGAAAAGTTGGAGCGTGGAAAAGAGGAAAAAATACACTCACTAAAATTAATTTCAAAAAAAAAGGTTGTGTTTCTGGCGTTGTTCTTGAATATCCGAAATCCTTCACGCTGCGTAGCTTACAACGTGCATTAGTTTTAGTTCTCAAAATAAAGACCTTCGGGTGATCATAGTTATTTATAAGGTGGTCAATGTTAAATCAAACCAAACTAAGTCACAACTTTTCGTTTTCTAGACAAACGCAATCAAAGTTTATATCTTATACAATAGGATATTTCGTTTCTCTGTTTCCACTAGCTGTTTGTAACTTGAAGTTGTAAAGGCTTACCTAACGTTCATGGAACATCACTGAAGGTTTCGAAGACCTTTCTTAACTTCACTGAATATACCCTCTCGATAATATTTTGGAAGTACTGAAATATTCATGAAAGTCCAAGAACTTCAATGTAGGCCGAATACTGCAGAAAAGTCCCTAGAAATTAAGTAAAGAGAAATCTAGATAAATTCATTGAAGTCTGGAGAGCTTCAGGCAATCCTCCAGAAATTAAAGATTAGTAAACTTCAAAATTTGGGGAATTGTTTTGAACCTCAAGAGAGTTCCAAGAACTTTAGAAAAACCTCTAGAATGTCAGCAAAATCCCAAGATTTACATGGAGGTCCCGATATCTCCGGTGAGGATCAAAAAACTTCAGGAATTTCCCATGAATTGCAGTGAAGTTTTTAAAACTTCAGTGAAGTCCTGAGAACCTAAAAAGAAGTCCCGAGAATTTAGTTGAAACCAGGTGAACCTGGGAACCCAGGAAGTCCCATGAATTGCAGATGGGACAGAATATCTACTACAGATAAGTCTCTAAAATTAAAAAAAAAAATGTTTCAAGAACTTCAAAAACGTTTTGTGGACTTCCGAGATCTTCAAAAACGTCCTGAGAACATCATTGTAGTCCGCACATCTTCATAAGCATCGATAAAATCTGGAAAATTAAGTGAACTTCAGTTAAGTTCCTAGATTTTCAGTGAAGTTTTGAGAACTTTCACTAAGTCCCTTCTTTCTTCTGTCTTAGCGTTTCAAGCTTTATTGTTTCCGCAATTAGCTTATTGCTTGCTCTCAACTTAGTGTTCTGAATGCAGAGCTTTCGATACCAGGTACCATTTTTGCATAAGTATAATTGTGTGGCAAGTACAATTCTACCCTATGCCCAGGGAGTCCTTTTCCTTTGCGAAAAGTTCCCAGACTAGACCGGGAATTGAACCCAGCCACCTCCAGCATGGTGTTGCTTTGTAGCCGCCATTATCGACTGGGCAAAAGGAGAACACTCGAGATCTTCAAAAAAGTCCCGAGAATTTAGGTGCAGCCCAGAAAACTTCTGAAAAGTCGGGAATTACGAGAGCTTTTAGAGAAATTAATTAACGTTAATTTGGAGAAGTTCACGGTTTTATAGAGAAGTTCACGGCACTTCAAATAGATTCACGAATTTTCAATGAAGTCCTTTAAACTTCAGTAAAGCTCACAAAACTTCAGAAAAACTAATTGAACTTCAAAGGAATTCACGGAACTTCAGAGAATTTCTAAGATCTTCTGATTGATTCACTAAACATCAGCAAGTCCTTGGAACTCAATATAATAAAGATTTAAAAAAATAGAAAAGATACACGGATAAAGCTTGTTCGCGACAAAATCTGGACAGATTAAATTTGGAATAAAACAAATTTGCTGTTAGTTCAATCCAAGATGCATTTTTTATTCATTTAATTGTGCATTATTAGTCATTTTAAAACTAATAACAGTTACTTAATTTGACATGACTAATAAATAATGTTTTTATTGCGTACAGTGCGCCAAATTCTGCTAGAAGGTCAGAAAGAAGTGTTTTAATTGAGCATAGGGCTTTGGCAGTATTTTGAAGAGAAAGTATCGATAGGTCGACACTTTTGCCAAACATCCCACTACGGGGTAGGTCAAGGCAGGGACGGATCCGCCACCTTGACTGGCAAAAATGTCTGTATCGGATCGCGCTCCAACACCGCCAATGGCACAGAATGGTTCTAGCGATGTGAAATCTCTGTTTTTACACTCCCTAAAGACCACATGTGATGGGAATCAATTTCCAATTTGAGGTTTTGAAAACAAAACTTCTTATTTTTACTGGTAAAAATAAGCTGCTCCCATAACAGTAGTGAACTCGGGATAGATCATACTTTTTTTTTTTCAAAAAACTACCCAACTTAATCACAACACTGAAGACAAAGGCAAATCATAGCCCAGTTTACAAGCAAATGGTTAATTGTGTTTCTTCCACGCCCCGTAGTTTTCGAAGTTTTTCGCAGCTCAATTAAATTGAAATTGAGTTTGTTTTTTCTCGGTATAACAACCGCGGTGGTCGAGTTCTTATGTTCTGAAGAAGAAAAGCTGTGATTTAAAAAGTGCAATAACGACAAGTAATTAATTGCAATTGGCAGTTGACAAGCCATTTTCCATAGCATCTCTGCGTGACCATGCACACCAGCAGCCCTACCTACCTCGACTACCTGTGCGGTTGTTCGTACCTCGGGTCATGCTCTGCCAAAAATGCAAGCAGATGGGATTTTCGACCTCCCACTCATACCATGAGTCTTGAAGTGCCGGCTGGCATGTTGCCACTTTGTACATAACACAGGATGTCATCCCTTCATCGAATCTTCCCAATCGTGTATGCTTGTCCGACCTTGACAATTCGATTCATTTTGATTTATCTATGAAGCAGGAACTTCATGCAATCTCAGAGCATCATCGTCCTATGTTTCCTTTGGCAATATATGCTGCAAAGTTTGGACAAGTTGATTCCCTTACAGGTTCTTTACTGACGAGTCATTAATTGAGGAGATCACCGGCTTCGGTAAGTACAATGAAATTCTTAACGCCAATAATAAACTTCAAGCTCTTTGTGTATATGTCGCTGAATTAGTTGCAATACACTTTACGCTAGAAATTATTATCACATAAACGCCGGATCAGTACTTCATTTCTACGATTAGTCTCAGTTCTATAATGGCTATTGACCTCATGAGGCCGGTAATGCACACATCGTGTTTTCTCATGAAAATACAGGAGCTTCTAAGTGCTTTTTCTTCGCGGTATTTAGCTTTGTATGGGTCCCTTTGCATCGTTTGATTCTGGGCAATGAGAGAGCGGACTCGGTTACAAAGATGGGCGCTATGGATGCGCGTATTTCGTCTACAATGTGAAGACTTCTTCAGTGTCGTGAAGAAGGCTGTACATTGTAGACGAAATACGCGCATCTTTCAAGATAAGCAATAAAGGTAGTTGTAATTAAATGGAAATTACTAATCTTTCTTCTCATTTTTTAGCTATGGATGCGATATTTATGATAGAAAAACCACCGTCAGTCATTTTTTTTCCATCTTCAAATGGCGGCATAAATGTAGTAAAGGAGATTTTGGGTGATGCAGCATTCGATCATCCCTAAGGTGTCGAAAAACTTTGATTTTGGGGGATGGATGTAGGGCGAGACTTCATTCGTGTGATGTATCGCCTCATGCCCAATCATTATTCTTTAAACGCTCATTTATACCGTGAGCGACAGCAATCTCTGAGAATGTGGACAAGGTTCACAGGACGCAGATCACATTATTTGGTCTAGTGCCGAGCATCGTGGAGTCAGATCCGAGGATTATGATTCCCTTCGAGCTCAAGGTATGCAACCTAATGAAACTGATTCGAGATATTTTGGCTTTACGTTGCATGGAGTACATGAAATTTATTTATGTGTTTCTAACTAACATTAGCCTTAGATGTAGTAGTTTGTTTAACATGTTAGTCTAGTTTTTGTGTTCATTCCATTTTTGTTTTACCTAAAATGTTCATATAAAAACTAAAAATACAATTAAAATCTAGAAATAAACCTGTGTTTTGTAGATCATACCTTAAATTTTCTCTTCCTCATTCCATCAATAAAATTGTTATTCCTAACTTCGAGACGGCCATGACTAATCTCTCCCTCTTAAATAAATTTTTGATGTTGGAATGGTAAAAAAGTAAAAAAGTAACTTGGCTTTGTGAAGTAAATTCGATTGAGCCAGTACTAGTAAATGAACTTGATAAAATAAATAAAGATTTATTCGCCATCATTCGGGTTTCTACCTGATGTTTTTTTTTCTTTTAAAAATTTATTCCTTGTCATTTAAACAGTTTCTCCTTTAGGGTGATCAAAGGGAATTGAAGTCAACACCTATATCATCAAATCGTACACAGCCGGACGCCATAGCTTGGTTCATTGGTGCTGCTAATCGTGATGAACCTTCCTCGTCAGTTAACGAAAAAACATAAACGCTTGGTTGCAAGGATAGGTTGCAACGAGTAATGTAATTGTCGAGGTCACTGCTGAAGTGAGAGTCGAAGTCATTCGAGTGAGACCCCATTTCATTTTATCACTTTGCTAGTAACTAAAGTCATTTAACATTCAGAGTAACTTCCAATGTCTTCAATCTTGGAAGCATCATCTACTCTATAAAGTTCTCGAATAGTCAAATCATCAGTCAACTCATCAACCCGATGTTGATGGTATTTTTTCCCTTTTGAGGGCATAAATTCCAGCACAGGCAACTTTTGGATCCTTTAACCAAATTCCAGACACAAGGTTATTTTGAAAAGATTATTTTTTAACGAAATCTTAACTAAAAAAATAAATGTGAAGTAACGGCAATTTGATAAAGAATTGATTAGACAGCTCAGTTATTGCAAGTTACCAAAGCTGGTAACTTCAATGTATATAAATAGAGAAATTTCTTTCAGTTTGAGGACATTTTTACGTGAAATTTAGTTACTGAATTTCCAGACGTTTCTCACATAATTTTACATCGCGTCATGTACTGTGGTTAAGTAAATTCATAATTCACATAAGGAGTACGGTTTAAATAGAATTTATTATATGTACTCACTCTACAACACGTCCTTAACGGCACTCAACGAACACTAAGGGCAAACTGATTTCAATCGCCAAATTTGACGAACTCTTATAAAAAGTTCAAAAAGATCAAAAAGCGAAAATGAAAATATTGTTTTTTGATATCATATAGTATAGTATAGTCTCCCATAAGATCAATACACTTGATCCAACGATCTTCCAACTTTGTTGTACCATCATGGAAGTGACTTTTTGGAAGGCCTGCAAAATACTCCTCTACGACGATTTTTGTCGGAAATTATTAATTATTTTGTTGGACATTTGTTCTAAAGTCTCAACATTCGAAATTCTATGTACTTCGTTAGTACTGTACCAAGAAGGCAGCTTCAAAATCATCTTCAGAACTTTGTTCTGAATCCTTTGAAGTATTTTTTTTTCCTGGTAGCACAACAACTAGACCATATTGGAACAGCATAAAGCATGGCCGGTCTAAAAATTTGTTTAAATATTAGTAGTTTGTTCTTCAGACAAAGTTTGGATTTTCTGTTTATAAGTGGGTATAAACATTTTATATATTTATTACATTTGGCTTGAATGCCTTCAATGTGATTTTTAAAATTTAATTTTTGATCAAGTAATAGACCAAGGTATTTCAGAGTTTTGTTTGTTAAATAATTTTGAATTAATTTTATAATCTAGAGCGGAAAATTAAAGTTTTTCAATTTAGCAATCAAACCTTCATGCCAAACACTGTCGAATGCTTTTTCTATGTCTAGAAGAGCAACTCCAGTTGAGCAGCCTTCAGATTTATTTGAACGAATTAAATTAGTAACTCTCAAAAGTTGATGAGTAGTTGAATGGCCATGGCGAAATCCAAATTGCTCATCTGCAAAAATTGAGTTTGTATTGATGTGAAGCATCATTTTATTCAAAATTAGCTTTTCAAAAAGTTTACTGATTGAAGGAAGTAAACTTATTGGTCTGTAGCTAGAAGCTTCAGCTGGATCTTTCTCGGTCTTCAAAATTGGAACAACTTTGGTATTTTTCCATTTTTCAGGAAAGTATGCCAAATGAAAACATTTATTAAATAATTTTACCACTGGAAGTTTCTTGATGAGAAAATAGAAAATTCCATCATCACCTGGAGCCTTAATATTTTTTAACTTTTTAGTTATAGTTTTTACTTCATCCAAATCAGTACCCCAGGATTCATCAAAAATATTTTCCCTTGAGGAAATATTGAGATAATCAAGAGAAACCTGATTCTCAATAGGACTAGTAACACACAAACTGAATTTATGGGAACTCTCAAACTGCTCAGCAAGTTTCTGAGCTTTTTCCCCATTTGTTAGCAATATTTTATCACCTTCTTTGAGCGCTGGTATAGGCTTTTGAGGTTTCTTCAAAATTTTGGAGAGTTTCCAAAAAGGTTTGGAACTCGGCTCTAATTTTGACACATTATTTTTGTTTGTTCCTTAGGGCAGAGAAGCGTTTTTTAATTTGTTTTTGCAAATCTCGCCAGATAACGTTCATGGCGGGATCGCGTGTTCTTTGATATTGTCTTCTACGGATATTTTTCATACGGATCAAAAGCTGAAGATCGTCGTCTATGTTATAATTGTATTGAACTTTACCTCGCATTTTGGAACTGAGACAGCTCTTGCTTCAACTATGGAAGTAGTCAGAGATTCTAGAGCATTATCGATATCATTTTTAGTTTCCAAAGGAATATTAGGATCAAATTTAAATTCCATGAATGTTTGATGTTGGTTCCAATCAGCTCTATGATAATTGAAAGTAGAACTGTTGGGATTAGAAATTATTTCTTGAGATATTTCAAAAGTTACTGGAAGGTGATCCGAACCGAAGTCAGCATGGGTAACCAATTGGCTACAAAGTTGACATGAATCAGTTAAGACCAAATCAATAGTTGAGGGATTTTTGGCAGAAGAAAAGCAAGTTGGGCTGTTTGGGTATTGGATAGTGTAATAACCCGCAGAACAATTATCAAATAGTATATTACCATTGGAATTACTTTGAACATTATTCCACGATCGGTGTTTTGCATTAAAATCACCAATAATGAAGAATTTTGACCTATTACGGGTAAGCTTCTGTAGGTCACCCTTGAGAAGATTCTTTTGCTGACCTACGCATTGGAATGGTAAATAGGCAGCTAATAGTGTAAGTTGACCAAATTTTGTTTCAACAGAAACCCCCAAAGTTTCAAAAACTTTGGTATAAAATGAAGAAAGAATTTGATGTTTGATACGCCTATGAACAATTATGGCAACGCCACCACCTGGACTTTCAAGAAGATCATTGCGGTGTACGAAATAATTAGGATCCCTTTTTATTTTATCACCTGGTTTAAGAAAAGTTTCAGTTACAACGGCAATATGCACGTTATGAACTCGTAAAAAATTAAACAGCTCGTCTTCATTATTTTTGAGAGATCGAGCATTCCAATTTAAAATATTCAGTGTCTTAATACCCATTGCTGAATTTCAGGGTCATGACAATATTGTTTGCAAATTTTATACCAGTTTGAATTGCATCAAACATGAAGTTTGTATTTAACATTCCATTAATCATATCGATTAATGATTTCTGTAAAAACTCCATTTTTGAGCGTTTATGCTACCTAAGTCAAAATCTTCAATATTTCTGGTAGAATTTTGGTTTCTACCGGCTGTAGCGGCAGCGTAGGAAGCTCCATTACCTAGCTGTACATTGCTACCAGCAGGTAAGAATTAAGCATTGAAAACTTGTTCTCTGTTTGGAATCGCCACAATGCATGCATTTGGCATCCATGTGACAATTTTTTGTCCCGTGACCCCATCCCTGGCATTTACGGCACTGGGTGAGATGTTGAGAATTTCCTCCAGTCTTCCTAAAGTGTTCCCACTTCACTCTGACATGGAGCATAAGGCTGGCTTTTTCCAATGCCTTGAGGTTATTCAGTTCATTTGATTTAAAATGAACTAAATAAAAATCGTTTGAAATCCCATTGCGAGAATCGCCAGGTTGGGATTTCTTTTTCATTTTTATCACTTGAACTGGTGTAACTCCAAGCAATTTGATAATTTCTTGTTTGATCTCATCCAGGGATTCACCACTGGCTAGACCTTTTAAGACCACCTTGAACAGACGTTCAGTTTTGGTGTCATGTGTAAAGAATTTGATGCCTCTTTGAGCAAGATACTCCACGAGTAGTTTAAATCCGATCAAGGTTTCAGCCAATACACGGCATTCACCCCGACGACCAATTTGAAAGGAAAATTTAGAATCTTTAATGAAATTCGTGAGTTCCTTACGGAGCCCATGAAAATCAGATGTTGTTACCACAATAGGTGGAACCTTTTCTTTCCCTGCATTAATTCGGGAATGCTTCGAAGATTTTTGCCTGACTGATGGATCATTCTCATCATCAGTCAGAATATCGAATTGATTGCTCAAATCAATATTGTTAGAAGGGGAATCCAGAGATTGTCCCTTTCTTTTGCGTTTAGGCGCCATTTTCTCCAAAATGATTAGAATTTATACGTTTTCTCCTAATCAACTTCCAAGCAGATTCTACAAGAATCCGAAGGGTCAAAGAGGAATTTTCCAAATCGATATCCAAGTCGGATTACCTCGCGTAGGGTCCAGACAAGGATCGAAAAGGAATAAGGGTAAAAAATAAAAAATGTGCTGGTAATGTTAAGCACTGAAAAGTGCTGTTTGATTTTGTTATACCTTTAGGTAGCAAAAATACTTCCTTCAGCAAAAGAAAATAGAACCGCACGGCATGAGAGCTCGATGCGGACTGAATAGAAACAACATTAACAACGTCAACAAGTACATCAACAATAACAACATTTGTAAAAATAGACCCAACGACTGCATTCTCCCTGATCATTTCAACGTTTTTAGAGATGATTGTGAAAAATCATTATCAAAAAAAAAACTGGTGGAGGAGTATTAATTGCAGTTAGTACCGATTATGAATGTGAACAAATTGCATCGAGTAAGTTCAAGGAGTTTGATGATGTTTGGGTCAAATCCGTCATTGGAAATCAAACTCATATTTTTGCAGTAGTGTATTTAGCTCCCGAAAGTGCAAATAAAGAATCATACGAATTGTTCTTTGAAACTGCTGATAATATTATTTCAAAATTTGCACCTGAATCAAAGGTTAATATATATGGTGACTTTAATCAACGGACTGCTAATTTTATTGTTGATGACGACAATGAATCTTTTTTGATACCAATTGTGGGTGACAATGAAACGCTTCATTCTTTATTTGACAAATGTGCGGAGATTGGGCTTTATCAAGTTAATCATGTTAGAAATCGTAATTTAGATTTAATATTTACTTTGTTTTGGCTGGTTAACCATTCTCTAGAATCTAGTATTCTTCCATCAATTTGGAGAGAATCGTATTTAATTACGATATTCAAAAGTGGAAAAAAGCAGATTTAAAAAATTATCTAGGGATTGCCATATTATGATGCATTCCTAAATTGTGCGAGTCTATAATCAATCAACATATTTTCTCTCAAGTTAAAAATTTGATCTCTAGCAAACAACATGGGTTTGTTAAAAGACGTTCAACGACTACAAATTTATGAAACTTAGTTACATTTTCTATTAATGGATAGAGGAAATTATTTTGAGGCATTATATACTGACATTACACTCAGTAGCAAACAAAAGCCGAACAAAATTTTGCTTCCATAAACCGTCATATTAAACCTTCTGTAACTTTGTCAATTTTCAATACTTTGTACTTTTTTTTTGCACCGATATTTCAGCAAGGTCAATACCGTGTGAAAAAGAGAAATACTCATGTTGGTATATCAACTTAGACGCCAGCTGTGGTCCAAACCACTCGATAAAAACAGTTCAAATTTTGTCCACATTATTTCCTATATTTTTTTAGGCTGTGTTTAAATTTTTATTATGCTACATAAATTTTTCACAAAACTACGTATTTTTTAAATTGGTATGTCCAAAGACGACTATTTTGACATATGTTATCAAAACTTCAAATTTATAAATTTTATCAACATGAAATTTCGGTCACATGAGGTTAATACATTAATACAGTTCTGTCAAAAAATCAGTACAAAATATTGAAAATTGACAAAGTTACAGAAGGTTGAATATGACGGTTTATGGAAGCAAAATTTTGCTCGGCTTTTTTTTGCTACTGAGTGTAGTAGGGCATTGGATAGAGTCGACATCCCTTTATTGCTTTTTAAATTATCTAAGCTAGGATTAAATTGCGGACTATTAAAGTGGGTTCAGTCATACTTGACTGGAAGAACACAAAGAGTATGACTTGAGGGGAATTTGTGGAATCAGTAGTGAATGTGACATCTGGTGTACCACAGGGTTCCCATCTTGGTCCATTACTCTGCATTTTGTTTGTTAACGATGTAGACCTCGTTTTAAGTCGCCTGAACGTTTCAATATATGCAGACGATATGAAACTCTATCTAGAAATATGTAAAGCATCTGATCTTGTAGTATTTTAGAATGAAATTAATAATTTTCACAACTGGTGTTTAATAAACGTGCTGGACTGGAACCTAATGTGAAAAAATGCAGTTCTATATCATTTACAAGAAAACACGTTATAATGCAAGAAGCAATAACTATAGGCCAGAGCACAGATCAAAATGCAGTGAAGTTAGAGACTTAGGTATTATGCTTGACACAAAATTAACATTTGTTGATCACTATAATAACATTATGCGTAAGGCAAACAACATGCTAGGGTTTATTAAAAGACTTAGCTTTCACTTTAAAGATACATACACAATCAAAACTTGGAACATAGCATATGTGAGACCCCTTCTTGAATATTGTATTATAGTTTGGGCTCCACATCAAGATACTAATGCAAACCGTATTGAATCAGTCCAAAACAGTTTTTATGGTTTGCCCTACGTAAGTTAGGTACCATCCTATGAGTCACGATGCATGTTGATAAATTAAGATGAGCTTAAGAAGCGAAGAGAGTTTGCAATGATGGCTTTTATAAACGACGTTATTGCACAAAGAGTGAATACTACTGACATATAAGAAAACCTAAATTTTTATACTCCCACTGGTATTCTTAAGAAATAGACATTTGTTTTATTTTAAAAATCAAAGAACTAATTATGCCAAGAATGATGTCCTCTTTTAACAAATATTGCGAAACAATTAATGTAACGATGAACAAAAACACGCTTAAAAAAGTTTTCTTTACAAGTTTAACCAGATAACCTGGTATGGATAAATAGACATTAAGTATATCATGTAATATAATTGGTCTACTTTGATTGACTACAAATAAATAAATAATTTTTTGAGGTGTGAGAATAGCCAGAAGTCAGAGGGAGCTAAATCTGGCAAATGGGGTGGATGCTGCAACAATTCGTACCCCAATTCACTGATTTTTGCGATAGTTTTTTGAGCTGTATGAGCAGGTACATTGTCTTGATAAAAAATGATTTTTTTTCTGTAAACCTGGTGTTTTTCACAATTTTTTCTATCCAACTGGTCCAAAAGGTCACAATAATACTCAGAGTTGATTGTCTTACCAGTTTGGAGATAATCTATTAATAACATTTCTTTTCCATTTCAAAAAACTGACGCTAGCACCTTCTTTGCCGATTTCTGGATACGAACTCGCTTCGGAGCCGACGTTCCTGGTTCACACCACTCCTTAGCCTCTTGTTTTGATTCAAGATCATGGTGGTAGTCCCAAGTCTCATCCATAGTGATGAATAGATGCAGAAAATACGTTTTATCCTTTCTAAATTGCTAGAAATGTTGCTCAGAAAGTCGCATTCCAACGTGTTTTTGTTGCATTGTTAGCAAATGCGGCACCCATTGTGCACACAGTTTGTTGAAACCCAAAACTTCAGCCAAAATATGCCATGTTGTTCCATGTGAGATGCCTATGGTGTCAGCTATCACATCCACAGTCGATCGATGATCTCCCAAAACCATATCCTGTATTTTCGCTATTATTTCTGTTGTTGATGCACTTTTTGGACGTCCTGAGCGTGGATCGTCTTGAACGCTTGTACGGCCACGCTTGAACTCCAAAACCCATCGGTGAACGGTTGAAAATGAAGGAAAAGACTTCTTCAACACTTTCACCATCTTTGCATGTATCTCAGTAGCCAATAAACCTTCCAAAACAAAGAATTCAATCACTGGACAATATTCGGATTTTTCCATTGTTAAAAAATACACTGACACGTCAACTTTAAATGGCTAGAATAAACAAAGCATGAATTGACAGATCGAGATGAAATTTTGAGTACGTTCTTTTGAAAGATGAAATATTAAAATGGCATAGAAATTTTGGTTTTTCTACTGCTCCATAGGTGTCGCTTTCAAAACATTTTGACTGAACTAGTAAAGCCGCATCGAAGGTATAAATCAAACCCTGCTCCACAACATCACCCATTTAATCTTATATTGCACTTGATACACTTTATTTTTATTTATTTTTTATTATTTTACTTCGGCCTATTTCCTCACATGGTGACAATTACCGACGCCAGGAAGACGACTCTACCACCTGGACCCTACCTAACGACTCATGAATATGAGCCGGGACCAACGGCTTTACTTCCCTTCCGAAGGAAGACGTGACCAGATTTTTTCGCCTCAGAAAAACCACCGACGTCGACTGGGATTGAACCCAGACCCACTGGGGTGCCAAGTAGCAGTCACGCTTACCACTTCACCACAGACGCCGCCTTGATACACTTTATAGTTCATTAAATTTTAACCCGTGATAACGCGAAGTGATGAAGAAAATTGAATGGAAAAGGTGCTGGAATAACAGTTCAAATCTATCACATTCGCATCCGTTTACATTATCGTCTGTTTTAGAATGAGCGAAAATTAAATATTTTTAAATGGAACTATTCCGCCTTCGAGTTACCTCTATGATTGAACCAGATTTTTCGGAAAAAAAATTAACCTCAAACAAATCACATGAAAGAACGCGTAAAAAGAGATCCAATCTAATTTTGCTCATAATGCATTCATTACATACTAGTCCCTGTCAACTTATTAATATCATACCATTTTTCACCAACTGCACCCGGTAACATTAATGAATCACACAATCTTGTCACCACGCTAGCGATAATAATCAGCTGATTCCTATGTTGTCCGCGTTACCATCGCAACTGTAAGTTGACTGCAGTGTTTCCATAAAATGCTCCTACCCAAGCAGGCGAATGCCCGAAAGAGTCTCTTATCGCGTAGTCTGTTATTTCACTAACAAATATCAAACAAACAGCGATTATAACTAACCACTCCTCGCGAAGCCACCCCTGCTTCCTCTCGGTATCCCCAACTGCGACTGCGATAACGAGCTTCTGCTCTAATCCCGTGAGTAAACTAAGATAAATTTAGCACACCTCATCTGCCACCCGCAGCTTCCTTGGTGGAAGCGATGAGGGTGGTGTTAGAGAGCTAGCTACTCATCGGATTAATTTCTCGACCGCAACCATGTACCACAAGCGGAACAGCGATGATTCGCGTAAACTACGATTTGTGAACCACTATAAAATAGGATGGTTCGCTTAGGAGAAATCAAATTAACTCGACAGTCGTTGTGTGAAACAGTACTCAACCTAACGAAAGTGAATTGTTTAAGAAATTTTTCGAATAATGAGTAAACTATCAATTTTCACTACACTTCTCGTGCTTGGAGTCGCTCAGGGATCTCTATTCGGACCATTTGGTCCTTTTGGACCGTTCGGACAGCAAGCTCCTCAGCAGCCAGGATGGGGTGTATTCCCATCATTCCCAGCATTTGGACCACCTGCACTGGGTCCACCAGCAAACGCCCTGCCATTCTCCCGCACTCTGCCCACGGCCACGACCAGTGCTTCCTCCACTGTTGGTAAGTTCCGAGCCAAGCCTTCGGGAGTGTTGGAACGCCTTGCGGTGGCAACCCTGCCAGAGGATCTCCAGGCACGATACGTTGAGCTTCTGGTCACTCTTGAACAGGGTAATGCCACCTGCGATGAAACTTATCCAGCTGTAGGCGCATTCTCGGGACTGCACCGGCGATGCGTTGTTCTCCAGAAGGCTGAAACTGAACGATTTGCGCTTGCACTGGAACAAGAAGCTAACGACAGGGCTGCGGCAGCTGCTGTTGCTCTTACCGAAAGTGCAACCGACAATGTGAATGCTGTTGTTGTGTAGACATATGCAGATTAATGTTTGATCTAATAAATTATTCCTTTTAATAAACGTAGACTTGAGAGCAGATATTTTGATTCGATAACATATCCGATCATTTCAAGTCAACAGGAATATGTTCTGCATATTCTTCTTCATCAATTTCTACGCTTAGATGTTTCTCTAAAGAATCCTACGAACAAAAATTATCACCAAAAATTCATTCTTAGTCGGAATTTTTGAGACTCTCAGGGAATAAATAAACACACTATATTAGCTATTTTTTGTGGGTTTACTCAACCTCCTATTCTAGGCTAAATGTCCGTACCTCAGCGCTACCCATCAAATCCTGTGCAACACTTGCGCCATCTATCTTACACACTTTAATCCACTCTTCCTTCAATTCCTTGTCGTTTTTGAAGACCTTCCCTGTTTTCCGGAGTTTTTGTTCATAATCGGCTAGAATTGTTTTATTGGGCGAAGTTCTGGCAAGTTTGGCGGATTTGCCTCCTTTGGCACAAAAACAACATCGTTGGCTTCGTACCGATCCATCACCGGTTTCACGTAATAGAACGATGACAGATCCGGCCAAAACAGACTGTCACCATCGTGGGATCGAAGGAAGGACAGCAGGGGCTTTTGGAGGCATTCTTCTTTATATATTGGGCTGTTGATTGTGACGGTTGTTATGTACGGCTTGCTGAATTTGTTGCATCAACAGATCGCCGGCCACACCAAGAACTTCTTGGTAAATTTGTCGACGTTCTTTTTCCGGAACTTCTCCGGAACACCCACTTGCCAACGAAAAATACCAGGCTGGGGATCTGCTTGGCGTCCACTTTAATGTACGTCTCGTCGTGTTGGCTGCACCAACAATTCACGCAACAGCTTCCTGGCGAGGGATTTGGCCATCGCATTCTGTTTATCGGTTTGGTTAGGCGCCTTCCATACCTTGAAAACATGAAGTCCAGCCAGTTTCTTTGTCTGCTGGACGAACAAGACGGAAGAATTGACCTTCTTGACCACGTCGCGAATCGAATGGTTCGGATTGCGCTTGGAGTAATCCCTCACCTTCCTTGCGCTTGCGGGGTCGGTTGTTTTCGGTTTTTCCCGCTGCCAGCTCGCCGCTGGGTCGTCTGAGTCTCCTTGAACGATTTTACCACACGTGACACGGTCGTATTGTCGATTCCCAACTGACCGCGCCCAAAATTTTTTGTCGAAGCCCTTCTTGCTTGTAAGCCGTTTCGATAACCACTTATTAGATTGTGACGAAATTTTACACATGTAAACATTACGCTTCAAGCAAGTTTTACTCGGAATTCATCAAATGTTACCCATGCAATAAAAAGTTAAACACAAAAGAACATGTTGCATTTTTTTTCAAGTAGGGTATGTGTCCCTTGACTCAGCCCAATATGCAACGATCAAATTCATTGTTTATTATAAGAAATATGTTCCTAACATTCGGTTTACGATTTTCTTGTTTCTACGATGCTACGACTTATCTACTTGTTTCAATTATCAATCATATTTTGACAACTATTTTTCAAATGAGTTATAAGCAATGCATCTTTGCGACATCTCGGACGGAGAGGTTGGGGTTCCGCTCGATACAGCGGGAAACTCTTTTTGTCGTCGCTGTGGCCTCCGGCTTTCGATTTCTCCCCGATCCAGCTTTCCTGGCTGTCGACAAACGTTCACCGAACACTTTTAATACGTTTGTAGCAGTTGATTTAGCCACAGTCAACAATTTCGCCAACTTGGCTTGAGAGTAGTTTGGATTTTCGCCATGCACATGCAAAATTTTGATGCGTTGCTTCTCTTCCTTCGACGACATTTTGATAACTGAAGTGCTAATCTCAAAATCAAAATAAAGGTGATGATGCTACACGCACACATCTTCAAAATTTTAATGCACGATGAAAAAATGC
Source organism: Aedes koreicus (assembly GCA_024533555.2). NCBI lineage: Eukaryota > Metazoa > Arthropoda > Insecta > Diptera > Culicidae > Aedes > Aedes koreicus. The sequence continues at coordinate 287,497 of JAHHFK020003073.1, forward strand.
ATCAAGTTTAAGTCGACCAAATTTTGATCGAAACACCTTTTACGGTGGGTTGAGCAAGTCGTAAAAAGTCGCAGACTGCGAGGCTGACGAAGTGCAGCCATGGACCGTATTACATGAATTGCCCCTTTAAATAGGAAAATAAGTGACTCATAAAATTTGGCACGTAAGGGCATCTGCAATCATGTTGGTTATTTTGATCAAAAATGGAGCGGATTTTCAGATTTTAGATCAGAGCAAGAAATTCTGTACCACTACTGTATAGACCATTTTGATGTGTTTGTAGAAATGTAAATGGCAACCCGGTTCGATGATGTGTCATCTTGGATTTGCATCGGTTTCTTCTGCCAATGAACGTATTGCAACAAGATAGGGTTTGCACTTGCTTACTTCTGAGTGATTTTAAGGCAGGTAAGTTTGATATAATTTTTTTTTTTGCCTGATAATTTTAAATGAATGTTCAGAATAAGCTAGTTATTTTAAACCTAGTGCTACAAACACGAGGGCATCTTTGTTCGTATTCGCATGAAGCTCTTTCAAAAAAATCCGAAAGAAACACCTCCCAGTCAACACTGAATCGCATATGATAGCGCATATGAGTACAACGTGGAGGCGATATACGTTCATTCGTCCATTTAACTCCATGTTAACTGTGCGCATATCGCCTCCACTTTATACTCATATCCGTTATTATATGCGATCTTATGTTTACTGGGCTCCGTCTCCACTGCTTTGAACTTGTTTCGATCATTATTTTTATGCTTGACGGATACATCCGACTGAATGTCACTTTACAAGCATGGTTGCCAGTATCTCAAAAGAAAATAGATTGGAGCAAAAATTGATCTAAAACATGCAAAATTTGCATAAGTTATTTAGAAAATACAAAAATCTGAATCAGAATGAGGTATTCAACCAAATGTAGAACGCCACGGTGCAGCTTTTCAGATTACTTCGGATTTTTTTAAATAGATCGATACCAGTTACCCCCATCAGCATTGGAGATGCTCTAATGGTGGAAAGATCCAAATCACATAAACCGTTTTACCAATATGAATTTCTTATAAGTAGTAAATACTGAACTAAACACATGGAGACACAATGATTAGCTTGTAACTTTTTAGCATGTGTGAAATTTTGAATGAAACTAGCTAAGAAATAAGCTGGCGAAATTGCATCACAATCTGTCAAGTGGTTATCTAGATGGCATCGGAACAAGGGCAGATCCGCCAAAAAATTATATGCGCCGTCATGAAATATCCGACTACGTCCCACAGACGGATCAGAAAACACCTACACTAAACCAAAACGTCATCCTTTATTCATCGGATTTCTCGTACCATTCCCATCGAAACATCAGAATCAGTGCTTCAGAATGGCACTGCGTTGGCCACCGTATGAACTTCAAGCGGATGATAAAAATATAATAAGCAAATTAAATGTCATTTGCATTCTGAATGAACATTGGCATACAAAGAGAATGATTCTGCAGTTGAAATATGAAACGTTTCTAATTGGAATGATGCTCATCCTGAAATGATATGTTACTGGTATTGTTTTAGCCCATTTTCTCCAATCATTTGGAGGAATATGGTGGTTTACTTGGTTCGTTTGTAATCCGAGCGTGATCGATACGGGTTGGAAAAACGTGTGCTATTTGCAATTAGTTTTCGATTTGCGGAGTGTACACAAACGGGCAGATAAATCTAATCAGTGGAATACCGAGGTTAAAGCCTATCCTTCGAAAAATTTCCCACAAAAATGATTCGCAATTTTGAATGATGAAAACAATCCGTACGGCACACTGACGCGTAACGACCAAAAATGAAAAATCAAGCATCATTAACCGCGAAACGAGAAAATGAAAAGGAACCCTTGAGGGACCTTGAGAAAATTTCACCAAACGCGTTCTTTACCTTTAACGAACTTACAGAACCACTCAAGAAAACGTATACAGGAAACGAAAGCAGAGTGTTGGCAACTGACAGCCAAAAAGAGCTAGAATCGACCATTGCAAGCTACCACCTTAGCCGTTTATTTAGCCATCCGGATCCAGCTAAACGAAAACTCTCTGCATGAATGATGGAGAACTATGTGAGATACATCAAACTACAATCTCCACATTAATGATGAAATATGATAAGGTGCCACGAGTCACCCATCAGTGCTCGTGTTTTTTTTTAAATATTAGTAACCTTTCTGGTAACTAGTAACTAGAAACCTAATATTGGACTTACCAAACATAGTACAATTAACAAAATTTGAAAGAAATACTAATAGTATCCTTTGATGTTGATCCCACATCAGTTCAAAACACATAAAATTTCTCCTTGAATTTTTATCCCGACTTCATTCGATACATGTCTGACCGTCATCCTGTTTTCAAACACAAATCCTTAGAAAACTATTTACCTTTAATTCATTTAAACATAAGGACGACAATCATACAGGTATTCATAATCTGATCATGAACTCAGCTATATGACTGTCAACCAAAAACCGAATGATTTTTGTTAAAAGGCGCAACCGAAATACTTTGCAGTCGATCTGATGAGGATGTTTTGGTTCAGTATAGGATTCCATCATTCGACTGTATGACGATGTCATTCAAGGAGACCCAGACGACCCAGCGGCGGTCAGGCAACGGCAAAAAAACGAAGATAGCTGATCCGGTGAAGGCAAGGAAAGTGTTGAATCGGTTCAAGTGTCGACTGAACCTTTCGATCCGAGATGTGGCGAAGAAGGTGTAGGTTTCCTTCTGACAACTACCAACAAAACAAGGTAACCAAAACTTGTACCAAAGTTGGCTGACAAAACCGAGGTGCTCTGTGATGGACGACGAGACTACATCAAGGCGGACTCAGAGTAATTTCCGGGGCAGGAGTTTCATGTTGCCACATCACGGTTGGCCGTTCCTAAAAAGGTAAGAAATAAGAAGGTAGACAAACTCGCCAAAAAAATCTTGGTTTGGCAGGCCATCTATGGTTGTGGAGAAATGAACCAACGGATACCGTGAATGGGCAAATCCACCGAGACGAGTGCCTCCAGAAACGCTTGCTGCTCTTCCTGCTTTCTCACGGAGGGTAGACGCAATTTTGAACGGTTTTGCATCCTGCCACTACGCGCGGCCGGTGTTCGACTGGTACAGAGATTACAATGTTGTTTCCGTACCATAAGATTTCAACCCACCGAACTCGATTTGCGTTTTGCACCACCATGAAGGCGAAGGGGCTTATTACGGTTTTTAATTCACTGTGAAAATGCAGTGAAGACAAAAAACCTTGCTAAGAATGTCACCCAAGTGAAAAAAAAATATGAAAGAGTTCATCTGAGGTCACGATTCAAATGAATTTGGTGTTATTATGGTTGCCACGGCACCATCACGCCACCAAAACAAGTGACGCTAACAGTGGATTTTTCTTTTCTGACGGCTACTACGATTTTCACTTCACTATCACTTTCACCTAACGGGGTTTATTTTGATCACGGTGATACCAGTAAAAGCATAACAAACGTAAGGTTATGTGTAAATGAAGTGAAAATGAAAGGTGACACCCGTAATATGCCCCCAAACTTCGTAAAACACCTAAAGTATTCGAGAACGAGCTGACTTGTGAAGAAAAATTGGGGAAAGTATTAAAAGAAGTCGGTCGCATTATTGCCCAAAACCTTATGAGTGGTGTCAAGGATGAAGTAATGGCATTCGGTCATGAAGAAGAGATCCAATAAACCGATGAAATAGAAACCTAATCATAAGATTGTAGTTAATTTCCTGGAAGTTTGAAGAAAATCCGACCAAAAATGGATTTTTAGCGATCATTTTTGCGTTTCTTATTTTTTGTTTCAAGTACAGTCTTCATTCATGACCATCTATATTCCATTCCTGTTGAATACAATTAAGTTATAGAAAAACAAACTATAGTCTTTTTATTCAACCTCCAAAAGCAACCTACTTATTAGCACTAGAATTAGACATGATCACACTGATTTTTTTTTATTAGGATAAAAATGAAGGTTAATTGTTTATTAACCAATATTACATACATAAAAGTTTGCACATATATGGTGAATGATTTGCATTTGGAACAGAATTCTGCACCGCGTTCTTTTTAAATGTCGTATTTTATCATATCTGATGAAATGCTCCTGTTGATTTTTTTTTTGAATATCAAAAAAAATATGTATAATTAAAAGACTACGATATAGTTGACATCTAACAAAACAAGGAATGACCTTCACTTGACGTGGACAGCTACGGGTTGTGAGCTTGTATTTTGGACAATTACTTTGATCACACAATTGGGCATCGCTCGTTGAGCCATCGCCACATCACTACGCGTAATCAACGGACATCGGTTTATCTCCAAATAGCTCAAACGGGGGAATATACTTGCCACCAGCAGCAAACTATCGCCGAGCAAGCGGTCGAAATGCTCCAAATACAACCACCTTACAGGGCACTGTCGTCGTGAGCGAAACCTAGTCAGTCGCATACTGCAGAGTGTCAGCTGATTCACGTTCACAAGATCTCCAAGCCAATCGAAATCTACGCCCGAAAGCTGCGTCTGATTGGAAAAGTGGAAATCTGCCACTGTCAAACGATTCACTCTCGTAAAGAGCTTTCCGATGTATGACAAAAGAGTATTGTCCATTTCCTTCTTCCGATTGCCTAATATCTTGATTGTCCTGACTCCCGGCATCATGCTGTGCAGTTGCTTGGCGAATGTTTCATGATCGAGGGGCTTCTTGTGCCAGTAGAGACATAATGTTTCGATGGATGGCATCGGTTTACAGCCTGCAATCATGAGCGGTTTCAGACAGCCATCGATGACGATACCCTGTTTAAATGAAGGAAATATCACATATCGGTTTGATTAAATAAGACAAGTTCATACCTTCAAGTTTTTCAGCTTCTCCAGGACGCAAAGTGACATATAGTCCAACCCATCGGCACTGAACCCAAAAGTGGCCAATCGAGGACAATTGTTGCAAATCGCATCCAACAGCGAATCCGACATTTTAATGTGAAAGAAAAGCACATCTAGTAGAGGAGCTCTCTTGAAAAGCTGGCGCAACGACTCATTATTCAAATTGGTATTGTTACCCCAAATTTTAAGAGTTACCAAGCACCGTAAATCCAACCGTTCCATCGGTGCATCATTCAACTCGGCAAACATTTCCAACGATTTCAATTTCGGCGATAACACTTCCAATGCTTGGAACGATTCCCCAGCAACATTGCCTCGAAAAAACACGCTTATATTCCGCACCTTGGGCATCACCTTAGCGGCATGATTGCCCAATACCTTGAAAATAGTGTCGGTTGATCTGATATCCACTAGATTTGACAGTATCGGAAACACCGGCGGATTCAAGTGAGGCTCCACTACGTGGGTAGTATTCACAACCAATCTTTTCAAATTTGGCATTTTCTCAAGCACCTCCTTCAATTGCATTGCAGTATACAAGGTCTGGCTGGCAAATATCTCAATCGATCTAGCAAACTTATTCAAAATAGCACAAACCAGCACCATATCATTTGGACTGCAGCCGAAATCCACCGACACATCTTGATACGTTCGCCAACTCTTCATCAACACATTAACAACCGCTACCTTTTGGTCCAATCCTTGCTGCTTGATTATAAGCCGCACTTTATTCAGGTTGTAGTGCGAAAAAGACAGTAGACTCCAGTGTCGGCAAACGAGTGAGGTAGACTTGCGATCGCTCAGCGGGAGATAGTTCATTACGATATTCATGCAGTCGTCTGGAAGGTAATGAATGTGGATTCCATGCCCTGTTCCATGAGCCATTGAAGTTCGGATGATGCTGGAATGGAGCTGACAAACACTTCAAACTGACAACGGGAGTATAATGACCGGCGGTATAGTCTCAACTGAGGTAAAAGTGTTTAATGAGTTCCTACCTATGAAGAATCCTAAATAAATAAGTATACCTAAATCCACAGAAACCAGAATCAAAATCAAATTCACTCTAATAACGAACTCCAATCCAATCCGAATTGTTTACCTAACCACCATTGTTGGTAGAATTTGCCTCAAGCGATCCGCTCACGTACAGAAGTTCAAGGTCGTCCTTATCCATTGCAAGTAGCAATCCTATAACGTAAATTTGAAATGATCAAAAGAGACGGCAATTTTTTTCACTCACGAGAAAAAAAAACGCTATTTCAACTACCAAGAGGTATATTCGTAACGAAGGCTATCAATAGGTGGAAAACATGTGGGGCGGTGATATTGTCTATTCATCAAATTGAATAAAAAAAAATGTATCACCATTGTGCCACATAATGACAAATGATTCGATATAGTCGAAACTGCATTTTTGTCACAATATAAATAATTGTTGTGATGCAATGTTTGCTTAGTTCACCATATACACGATAAGAAAAAAGTATCCAAAATTGGGTTGAACGTTGGGTTCTATTGGTTGAGGTCCTGCCAGATAGTTTTTTCAAAAGTCTGTATCAATCTCATTGAAATGTCTGTATTTGTCTGTACAAGGGTTTTCGTTTTGGTTTTAAGGTGCTTCAATGGAATGTTGAAAATCGCTATTTATCGATGCTGACAAACGAGTAGAGGTGAGATTATGTTTTGTAAACATCGCCAAAACAAAAATCTAACGCAAAAGAGATTGTAATTTCAAGTTTTATATTTAAATGTCAACTTTCCTTTAACTTCCATACATATGATTAAATCACTGAAATTTTTCAATCACTAAATATGCACAAAGCAAAATATTTTGATCTTTTACATTTGATGTTTTGAAAAATTCTAGGCAAATCGTTTATAATCATCATTCATAAATTTAAAGAAATAACTCACCTTCACTTCACTACTACAAAATTCATTAATTTCAAAGGCTTGAGCAACTTAAATTTTGCAGTACATATCGCTTGTGAACAGAAATTTCAAATTAGATGAAATTTCAACCACTCCGTTTTGCTTTTTGTGCGATCTATCGTACTCTTTGGCCGACAAAATGACTTTCGTGCTTTATGTGGCAGTGTGATTGCGGGCATTGTTTTTTTTTTTTTGATTATGTAAATTGAAATAATTCGCTCGACAGTGGCCGTCGAATATGATATATCCAATATAGGTGGAATGAGCTGTCGTAGACGCGGAAAAGCTCAGTCCTCCACTGAAAATCTCAATTCCCGGAGCTCGTCGTTGATTGGTTGAACTGATGCATCATCAATAATGTTATCAAATCGTTTGATAAGGTGAAAAAATGTTTGATGGGCTTTTACTCTGATATTGTCAGGATCAATTAAATAAATCGTTGAGGGTATCGTCGGTAAGGTCAATGCTTTTTTTTTAACGTAGGACTACGTTTCTCTTTTCTATACCGGGTGTCATTCCAAAATTTTGAAAAATGAGAGCGTTACGCAAAAGTGAAAGGTTTTTGAACGCTAATAACTCTCGTTTGACTGAACAGAATGACTTCATTCATACACCATTTGATCAGGAAAACTTACAAATGTTTTGCATCAATTAAGTTATATTAGTATAAGTAGTTCAATTTATCACTTAAAGATGACCTACTTTTGCGCCAATACAAATCTACACATGAACAGGTTGAAAATGTAGTTTTCCCTCTCCGGGTCCTCAAAAGCGGGTAACAAATTGTCTTCTTTTTATTTCATTTCGTTTTATTCCATGTTAATACAGCACTAGCCACACCCCTCAGCTGTAAAATTAATTTGCTTTGTTGCTGGTGCCTGATTTTATAACTGAAACCTGTCCCCTCTTTTGAATTTTCTTCGTACTCCATTTTCGCGCCTCTCTTCTTTGGAGGCATTGCTATCAACACCAGTATAAGACACACGATTTGACCCAAAATTATTTCATTGGGATATTCAAGTTCGATTTATGGTTCGATGGTTGTGTTTTTCGCTCGCTCGTTACGAAGATTTTTTCTCGGTTTTTCTTTATCTCATCCGTTTTATTGTGATTGCGCGTCTGGCTTGTAAATTTTCGCCTGCGCTTCCTCATCTACAAACCAGAAGAAAGCGCTGCAAAGTTGTTCAAGTTTCCCCGCTCGACCTATTGCCGTGACAATGGGTCGTAAAAATCGATGATCCGCGCGGGCACCATCCTCTTCCGAAGTAACACCACTTGTCATATTCATGTTAATAATACACGTTTTAGACCAAGCTCATGTTTTTTTTTATAACGTCAATAACTTTATTTCATACACGCCTATAACCGAAAATGCGAATTTTGACGTAGACTACGTCTTACGGCAAGGGTAGGGTGTCAATTGAAAATCTAAAAATAAGCGACCGTCACGAAATATCGTTACAAATTAAACGCTTATATCTTAATAAATGCTTGATAGATTTTCAAGATGTTAACACCAATCGGTTGGAAATTTTCCCGCGTATCAATTCAATTATCAAATATTACCCGTTTACAATTTCAAACTATTGAAAATAATGAAAATAAAAGGTGATGTCTTATAATTTTGTTTTGGAGGCTAAATTTACTAAATCTACAGTAGTTTCCTATTACAGATTTCAAATGTGAGCAAGGGAGGTCTCATATGCAGCAATGAAAGACTTAAAGGGGGTACACCTTCACCATTATTGTCCATTCGTGTTGCACCACTGGAGCTGTGCGGAGCAACGAGCCATTATGGATTGGCAGCTGGCGATGGCATGTACCCTGAAGGGTTCATTCGGCAGTGCTGAGCGGCAAGGCGCCAATGTGGATGTGGCAGCTGACGATGGCAAGTACCATAGAAGGTGCACTAGCGACCAACCATTGGTGATTGCGCTGATTGCGCTACAGGCTGTTTCTAGCAAGCTGTTGGCTAGGCAACCGTTGCTAAGCTCCCATAAATTATGCAATGGTTTGCTAGGCCTAAGTCTGTGATTTATTTGTAGCCTACTGGTGGGTGCAGCCACGACGAACGAAATAAGGTGCTTGTGTGTGTGTGTGCGTGTGTGTGTGTGTGTGTGTGAGAGAGAGAGAGAGAGAGAGAGTGTGTGTGTGTGAGTGTGAGTGTGTGATCTTGCTGCTAGCCATCTTTTGGTAAGGCACAACGTGCCAAAAAGTGATCGTTTTCATCAAAAAGCAGAAGGGTTTGAATTGAAAGTGGGACATTTTTGAATCCGTCCTTTTCAGGACGAGGACTTTGTTTTGCTCTTTTTTTATTGAGGACGCAGCAAAAAAAGGGCTGTGTTTTGTTTTCTTCCACAGGTTGCACTGGTTCTTCCGAAAAATAAAAAAAATAATATGGTCAAATGGTGCTGCGTTGGCGGGAGCCTCCTGGCGAAAATAGGCCAGGGAAAGGGGGGTGTGGGCGGGGGGGCGAGATGCGCTATTCGAAAATAATATAAAACGGGGTACGTTTGGAGGTGCGCGGAGGGGGGACCGGTAGTCGGTACTGTTAGTCGATAGAAGATCAGCGTGCCAAGGAAGAACTTGGTCTAAAAACATAACGGAAACAAAAAACGAAAGGGTGAGTTATGTCAGTGACATAACTACAAAGTTGACGTTGGACTCCCGGTTGATGTGAAGAAATGTCATCGAATTAATAAATTTTTACTATATTTTATTCAGTCTAAATAACCATGACACCATGAGTGCATGACTTAATTGTTAATACTATTTCGTTTATTGAATTCCAACGAACATGCTTGTGTTAACATGGCGACTAGGGATTTATATATGGATACTAAGCAAGATTTTAGGCCATTTTCTCCGATCGCGGCTTTTCAAGCATCGCTATGTTGATCCGGTGTGTGGTAATGAAAATTTTGATGTGCTCAAGAGAAAATTCAATCAAATATACTCTTTAGTTGACCAATTCACTTGGTCGTCCTGAAAAGAGACGAATTTTATTTGTTTACGGAGGGAATACGATTCACAATTGAAATTTTCTTGTCGATCATCTTGGGCTGCAGACGGCCAGGGTTTTTAGCAGCACGTAATACTACTAACTACGAAAAATGTTGGCCATTTTGTCCGGGAGGCGGCATTTCAGTTGATCCGGTGCGTGGTATCATCACCGCAGCAAGGTAGACGAGGGCACCGGCAACAACGCGCTCTTTTGACGTAGACTACGTTTTAGGGGAAGGGTTGGGGTGTCAAATGAAAATCTAAAATATTGCGACCGTTAAGAAAAAACGGGCTTTTTGGTCCGGAATAAACCAAAAAATCCACGAGAGATTTACATGGTTTTTTCCCCCACGCGGGGGGATTTTCGCGCGCTCTTTCTATAAATATTGTCAAATTTTTTTTAAAAATATTAAAAATTTAAAATAAATCAAATATATGGGGTGATGTCTTTTTATGTCTTTTTGCTGAGTAAATTTACCAAATTTCCCCTCACAGTTTTTTAAAAGAAGCAAGGAGTGGAGAGGGACTTTCTTCAATCTTGTCATTCGTCTCTCTCTGTGTGTGTCGCTTGCAGCGGTGAAAGCGCTAAATGACGCACAATTAGAAAAATTGGCTTGTTCGTTTGGAAGCTTTGGGGCGGTGGGGGGCGGGGCGGGGGGGGGTGGGTGGGGGGCGGGGGGGGGTGGGTGGGGGGTGGTGGGCGGTGCTTTCTTTCGTCCAGCAGCGGAGCTGGTCGCAGAGGCAGCTGGTGGTCGCGTAGCAGATGGTGGTGGTAAGTACCAAGGCTCTCCCAAACAGCGATCGTCGCGATGAGGTAAAATGGCGGATTATGGGGGCGCACAATCGCGTCGGTTTGTGCAAGCCGCCATCTTACCTCATCGTGGCGATTGTTTCGCCGCGACTTCGAAAACGCTGCTGTTTGGGGGAAAGCGTCCTTGGGGGCGAGCAGCAGTAGGTGGAAATAATCTGTCCTTTTGAGGACAATAAATTAAAATAAAAGAGTTGTTTATTAAAGAACTAATCTAAAATTTAGTTCGATGCTCGATGGAGAGCGAGCCGTCGGTAAAAATTTTACCCAGCTGGTTGGCGCAATCCAGAAATTGATAATCTGTCCTTTTGAGGACAACAATTTAATTAAAAGAGTTGTTTATACAAGAATTAAACTTTTATTTCGTTTGGTTTGTGCGCCTAATATCATGGGTGCCGATTCATTCGCCGCAACTGCAAAAACTCCTCCATGGAGGGTGAGCCGTCGGGAAAATTTTACCCAGCTGGTTGGCGCAACCCACTAATAAATAATCTGTCCTTTTGAGGACCACATTCATCGTGCATTTCGACAGCCGTATCCTTTTCTTGGTCTGCGTTTGAACCAAACATGCGCAGATACTCATCGACTGTTTGCTCGAGGTTGAACTCGCAATCGTATTCTTTCCGCTTCTGTAGAAGTACGCTTTCATACTGATCACATCTGCAGGAACTTCTGGCAATCAGGTATGTCACACATCTCACTACGAAACGGAAGAAACAGCAGCACCATCTCGCACTTGTAGTCGATGAGCTCGTTCATTGAGTACGACCGCCAACGCAATACGTGCGCAGTGTTACGGCGACTGTACGTGTTCGACGTTTTCTGTAATTTCGCGTAACGCGCTGCAAAATCTGCAAGACATACATCCTCTAGCCCTTCGCGTGCTTCGTACTTCTGGATTATATTGGATGTCCAGATATCGGTGGAATCATCCGAAACACCTTCTACATCCATCTGCTGCACACGCTTGGTGTGCGGGGGGGAGGGGGGGGAAGTGTGGGTGGGGGGTGGGGGGGAGGAGGGCGGCGTTGGTTGCCGCAATTGTAACGTGAAGCCCACTATCTCTTACATTTGCTCGTTTTTAAACGAAGCGTCAAGTTTGTCGTCAAAGTCGCTTCGTCTAACATTACTGTGCGAGTGAAATAAATAAGAAGTACACATTGCCAATCCAAAGATCAATGACAAACTAAAAGTTTGGAGGTGTACGGGTATCTCATAACCTGCTTGTAAACGAGTTTGTGATCATAGCAATCGACGTGCTATGGTTGATTGTTTTCGAGAGTGGATGGGTAAAACGAATAGGGGGTTGAGGAAACTGACGTTAGCAGCAAATTGTGAAATGTCCTATTTCGTTTTAATTTCTCACACATACACGGAATCGCACTCAGTTTATGAACGGATTGCAGAGCTGAAGAAAACATTTTCATGATCGGAAAGCAATCCGCATGCTTTAAATGAGTACCTGCGACTGGGAACTTTATTCTATGGCTATGAAATTTTCTAAGGCTAATGCTCGTTTCTGAAGGTAGGTTCTTAAAGAAGCAGAAGTAAGCAGAGGGATTTACGTCCAAATATTGACAGTTTTAATTACACATCACATACAACTTCCTCAAATATACTAACTGATGCTTAAAACCCGTACGGGGTACCATATAATTCAAAATTTGTGTTCCACTTAACTTTTGTGGTGTCCAGACTAGTGTGGATACAGACTTTACTAGTTTCTTACACTCCCGTTTCATTTTACTCAATTTTTTATTACAATTGTATACTATCTCTTTTTCTCTCACGGAAATGTTACTCGATTACCGTAAAAAGTGGATCTACTCATAAATTGAGTAGATCCACTTTTTAACGAAAATTGAGTAACATTTCCGTGAGAGAAAAAGAGATAGTATACAATTGTAATAAAAAATTGAGTAAAATGAAACGGACGTGTAAGGTAAGATTTGTTAGTAATGAGTAGATTAACGTCGAAAAAACGGCACTTTTTATTACAAATCACTCACAGTTTCATCAAATATCCCAGCTGGTGCATGTAGTGCCAAAAACCCATTCCGTATCCTGTATAGATTCATTGCTGAAAAAAACTACAGTTATATTTTGAATCGATTTACAGAGAAATTTCCAATTGACTGGGGAAAATTTCTCAACAATCATGAATGAACATGAACATGAACATGGTTGAATTTAAAGCTATTAGTTTTATCCCCGTTCCTTCCCGTAAGACGTAGTCTGTTTTCAAAACCTCTGATTTCTTTGATGGGTCCAATGGTGAACTTGTGCCATATCACATCCTATTCCATGGTGAGCACAATCTGCGTACCTACTTCACCAGCTTCCACCAGGTTCCACTTGAATCTGAACAACTTTCACTACCCTTTCCCCAACGAGTCGTCAAAGAAGTCGATCGCCATAAAACGGTGATAGGAACCAACTTTGCTGCGGAAGGTAACTTCGAGCCTTGAAGTAAAATGGAATACGTCACACGGCCACAAAATCAACTCAGTATGAGAGTCCACTTTACTCAGTTGCATGACAACTACGACACAGTTTTGTAAAAAGTGAAGTCGCTCATCGTCTGAGTAACTACACGTTTTACAAAACTTAGCCATCGTTCCCACCCAACTGAGTAAAGCGGACTCTCACACTGAGTTAATTCTTTGGCCGTGCACCAGTAAGATCTCATTCTCGAAAGTGTTTTCACTAGCACTCTTATCGCTACGGCAATTGGATCCTCAACTGTCCAGAGAGAAGATGGCTCGGGATGTGTCTGCGGGATGATGAGACTACAGCGCCCGTTCATTCCTTCGTTGGATGTGCTTTAAAATACAGCTGTCTGTGGTGGACAGAAGGACACGTGCGGAGGAGGTTGCCTTCTACGAAATCTGATTGCTTGGAAGCACACTTGAGATTTTTCCAACGCCAAACATCGGTGTTATCTCTCTCGAGTGCGAGAAGAAAATAATTTTTATTGTATTTGCAACGCTCTGCTCGGTAAGAGGTTTGGTTTTTTTTCTTGCTTCGCTTTAGAAACGACGTCTGAACATATCTCATAGAATTTCTAGCTGTGGCTGCTGCGATGGAGCTGAGAGAAGTACATGATGGTAGTGATGATGATGATGATGATGATGATGATGATGGTACTACTAGTCTGGAGTATGTACGTAGTCCATCTTCCGTTGCCGTTTCGAGTGGAAACATTTTAGCCCAGTGAAGATCCACTGAAGAGAGCCAATGGCGTTCTGGTGCGGTTTTTTTTAATTGAGTCTTGTTCGGCATAAAATGAGTCGTCCAGCATAAAATGAAGAATTGTTGACGCTCCCAAGGATGATGTTTTCCTTCAAAGCCATGTTCAATTTTTTGTATAAAAATAAACACTTTTAGTCGTTGATATCGGTTGGAGCAAAAACAATCCCATTTCACAGTTCTAGCCACTTTTTTCTTCAAGCTCCATCACCGTAATTGATGACACCCGAACATAAAAATCCCATACCCTTTCACTTTCCGGGTGATTTTTCGCTACTCAGGAAAATTTCCCTGCCACACAGTGACGTTGGCGGTCTCCACGCGCCTGAACCGATCCGAAGAAAAAGTCGTTAAGCTTTCGATAACGAAATTGATGCAATTCATCAGCCATCGGCCCAGGGAATGGAAGATTTATGATCTCTTCCTGTCTATCGGGGGAAGAAAGGAACCGGGGAACGAAAATGAATAAGCAAAATCGATTCGCTCTGGTATATGTCGGCGCTTCCTGGTTCGCTTTTCAAGACCGAAAATAAAAAATAGAAAAAAAGACCCATCAAATCAAGCAGTGGCGGCTGACGGAGGCACGAGCCTAATCGCCGAGAGTAACGCGGCTGGAAAGATAAGCATTTTCGGGAGCGACGACATTTTCCTCGATTAAAGCGTTAAACTGGGACAATGGGGAAAGACATTTGACAGTATTTAATGACATCTTTAACAAATACAGCGAACAATGGAGATATATAAAATCCAGGGTATTGGTTTATCATCAGATGGCCAGATAATGGCTATGCAAATGATTCGATATTTTATTTGGGTTGCGAACATAAGTTTGGTAAATCACTTGAAATTGCACAATA
>JAHHFK020003074.1:0-159519 GCA_024533555.2 Aedes koreicus
CTGCGCCCTCGAGGCAATTTCTTGATCAACGATGCCACAGTTGCCCAACTGTGGGTTTTAAATTGGTATAAATTAACATTATTTTGATGACATTGTTGCAAACATAAATTCATGATATTTTCGGAGTGTGAGGAATGACCTCTATTTTCACTTATAAATTCAATTGTTCAGTATGATGCCAAAAATGTATATCAATGTATATTAATTGTTTCATGGTTTTTTGTTCTTTTTTACAAATCATTCAAGATATGCCTTACATTTCTATTTTCTTAAGAAAAATTCAATTATGGACTCCTATTTTCGCTTTTCCCATTGTTTACTGTGCACTGTGTAACGAAGGTGTAAGCGACTGGCACAGTAGTGGTCAGAAAATCATATGTTAGCTTAAGCTGATATGCTCGGTCCGACCGTGCCGATTATTTCATGCAGTCGAATGCAGTTTTCTCTTCTTGTTATTTTTCCATTCTTTAGCATCGAATCACTCTTCTTACTGGCACTATGGCTACCAATTTTTGTACGTAAAATATTGTTATGGTAAAACCTTTTTTGATGAACGGATTATAATTTCGACCGAACCCTTCAAAAATATCGTACTGTGTTGTCCTGTGTCATGCCCTAAACACTCATTTAAATTAAGTTTAATGTCCGTTGGCAATTGAAAAACAAATGAAAAAAGGAAGTCTGCTTCATTATGAAAATATCATTTAATTTAAACCTAGGTAATTTGCAAATTATTCGTTCGACTAAACTGTGTAGGAATTATTTGTTTTAGTAGTCGACTCCGTTGCAATCAAAACTGGCAATTCTTGCGTGATTGTTGTTTGTAGTTGTTGTAGGCAATCCAAATGAAAACTTTAAATTTTATCATCAATTACCTTTAGTACTCAAAGGTAGGAAAAAGAACAAAATCGAATCAGTATATGCATTTGTTTGCAAATGATTGCAAAGAGAACAACAGGGAGCTTAAAATTCCGAAGGATGGCAAACTAAATCAAATCTCTTTTTAATTTTTCTAAGGTTACTCGTAATTCTTTCCCAAGATGTTAGAGGCTAGAACCCGTGCTTTTGACGTGACATACGATAACGCAGGTAATATTGTAACAAGTTTATAAGGTATTGAATGACTTCCATGATCCCCCTACTCATTTCAATATTCATAAGCCTAACTTGACCAACCATTTTTGAACAACAAAACATTTAAATTTTCCCAGTTGCCCAAGTCCATCTCGGGCTCCACCTCATATATTTCCCACCCAGAAGGCACCCAGACGCCAGTTCCCATCACCATCATCATAATCATCATCTCGGACGACGCCAGCCGGGTGGATCGTGCTTCACTGTTGTAGCTACCCACACACATACAAACACAAAAGCGCACTCGGTCCTTGCTGCCTTGTCGCTCGAATCTGCAAGCACCGTCTCGGGACCCAGACTTTTCCCGCGAGGTCCACCGAAGACCACACCACTTGGCTCCAAAACGGGTTTTTACCGCTCCTTTTCTCCTTCCTTCACCATCGCTTGGCTTCGAATTCGGACCCCGCGTGTTGGTTGGAAAAACCAACATAAAAACCTAATCGGCGTCGTTACTCCTCGCAAAATGATGAGTGAAAACGAGGGAGAATTAATAATCGTTCAATTGCCCCTCCACCCCTGGCACTGCCAGCCACCACTGGATTCGGACCGTCATTACCGCAGATACGCGCTCAGTCTTCTACGTTGTAGAGGACCTCACGCGGGAAGGAAATCGTAACTAATCTCGTTTTTATGGCGTCTTCAGGTTGTATGGGGTGTGTGTGTATGTGTGTTTATAGCTTATTTATTTTATTGGTATATAAGGGCAATCGTCTTTCCAGCCTTTACTTTGGATTACGGCGTGGACCTATTCCGGTTACCGGAGAACTCTTGGTCTCTTGGTCTGGTTTTTAAATGGGATTACAATCGCCGGTTTAATTATTCATACCGAATATTATATCTCTATTTAGAAACACAGTGAACATCATTTCACGCTTCTTTGAGCGTATGTCTTTTGTGGGATTGAAGCGTTCTTCGTCGGGTTTTTGTTCGTCGAAGTGATGAAAGAAATCTGCCAAACGGATGGACAGCTCAATCATCATGGTCCTTCCGGAGATCATTCATAAGAGCAGTAAACGGTACAGCGGAGAGGTACGGGGAAGGTGGTGGGTGATGATGCAGCAAGGTGCTCCCGCTTTAAGCTTATTTTAAACGGTCATTTGTTTACGGATTGTTTAGTGGAAATGATTTGATTGATTGAAGCGAGAAGTAGCTACCAGTGGTATAAATTGAAACACATTATGGGAACACTGACCAATCATCAGGTTGAATATAAGTTTGACAAGAGTAAAGCAGAATAAAAGAAAGACAAAAAAGTTGGAGCAAAACAATGAAGAATGGGTTCGTTTCAAATCACCCTTTCTTTTATATGCAAACATGCCATTTTTGGAGAAATTAATGATTAAGAATGTCGCCGAAAATGCCTCAATACAGTCTTCTCCGTGTATGCATTAGCTACGAACACCACTAAATGAATATTAATGTGTGTGCAATGATAGAAAATTCGTTTTGCCACAGTCACTTTTATTCTGCAAGATGGCGTCAAATTATGAATGCGTGCACGAACAGTTCAGGTTTTTAGCACTTTAGTAAACGTCAATTTTGCGATATTTAACGTTTTTGTAACATCGCCGTACGAAGTATCCGGATTTTCCACTTTTGTGTTTATAAATTCGTTACTAATTTATGAACACAAAAGTGGAAAATCTGGATACTTCGTACGGCGATGTTGCAAAGACGTTGAATATCGCAAAATTGACGTTTACTAAAGTGCTAAAAACCTTTCAGCAGCGCTAAGCGTTAAAAAAAAAAAAGTTGGTTCCAGAGGCAGCCATGATTCTAGATGCGTCACAAAGAGGATGGCCAAAAGAATTCAAGAAAAAAAACGAATATCTTAGTCCGAGATGTGGCAAAAACAGTGGAAATGTATCCATTGTTCGTTCAGAGAGTGAAAAAAAGTGCGGGTCTGAAGTCCTTCAAACTAGGTGTTACTCCAAATAGTAACGATACGCAGAACAACAGCGCAAAATCGCGAGGGTGTAAATTATATGACACTGAAGGAGTACGACTGCTTGATAATGGACGACGAAACATATTGCAAAGCTGATTCAAAGCAGATTCCGGAACTAGAGTTTTATACATCGGTTCAAAGAGGAAATGTTGTTGAACTATTTAAGCAAACAAAAAACTGTCAAAGTTTCCAAAGAAATTTCTCATATGGCAGACAATATGTAGATGCGGTCTCAGAAGCAACATTTTCATCGCGACTGGCACCATAAATGGACAAATTTACATGGGAGAATGTCTTAATAAACGACTATTGCCATTCATTCGGAAACATAAAGGTTCGGTGATCACCTACCCTGACCTGGAGTCTTGTTATTATAGAAAGCTGGCTCAGAATTGGAACAATGCTAATACAGTAAATATTGACCCGAAAGAGTTCAATCCGCCGAATTCGCCGGAGCTCCATCGGATCAAAATTAATTGGGCTTTTGTTAAAAGGAATCTTTGAAAAACGAATAAAGAGTGTATCGAAAAGTAGTTTCCAACATTCAAACAGTGATTACTCAAAAATGGTTTAAATATGTTTAGTGTGTTTTGCGATGACATGTTGGTTTACATGTCAATAACAGTTGTGCAATCGATTGGTTAGGGTACAGTGGGTCGTTTCAAAGATGCGTCGAATTGATTTGGACACACGAAACGAAATTCTGCACGTTTGGTACTCGGGAAAGGGTGTCTCGTACAACCAAATTGCAAGATGGGTGAAAGTGAACCACACCAGCGTCAAAAATGTAATCGAAAAGAAAGATTTGTCCTAATCTGGCATGAAAATGGTTGAGTACATAAGGAAACCCCCATCGGCGTCGACGCGAGATTTGGTCAAGCAATTCAACACCAGTATGGGGATGATTCAACGGATCAAGCAATTTAACACCAGCATGGGCATGATTCAACGTATCAAAGCTCGGAACTTCCTGAAAACGTACGAGAAACAGAAGGTGCTAAGCAGCTAGCGCTTTCCAAAACAAGAGCAAGAAAACTGTATAACCGGATTTTGGAGAACAAAGACGGATTCATCCTGATCGACAACGAAACCTACGCCAAGGAAGATTTGCGAGCGCTACCGGGACCGCAGTATTATACGAAATCGGTGGACCAGGGCCTCGACACCAACTTCAGGTGATGGATACATATAGGCTGAAGAAGGAGGCCAGACAAACGATTTGTACCTGTGATTCACGGTCGCCTGGCACTGCCAATGTGTACGAGGAAGAATGTTTCAAGAAGGGATTGCTACCACTGTACAGAAAGCATAAGGCTCCTCCTCTCTTTTGGATGGATTTGGCTTCCGCCCACTTCCGTCAACTCGGTTCTGCAGTGGTTGGCAAACAATAATGTACAATTCGTGAAAATAGACATCAATCCGTCGAACTGTCCGGATCTTTGGCCAATTGAACGGTATTGGGCGATGGTCACGTGGCACTTTCGGAAGGAGGGTACAGTGTCCCAAAACACGCTTCTTCTTCTTCGTTCTTAACGTTTCAAGCTTATTGCTTGTTTTTAACTTAGAGTTCTAAATGCACTTCCACAGTTATTAATTGAGAGGTTTCGTGATGTCAGGTACCATTTTTGCATTAGTACGATTGTGTGGCAAGTACAATCATACTCTATGCCAAGAGAGTCGAGAAATTTCTAGACCAGACCGGTAATCGAACCCAGCTATCTCCAGCATGGTGTTGCTTTGTAGCCGCGCCTTTATCACCGACTAAGCTGAGGGAGGACTAATCCTGCGTGATTGCTTAAAACACGAATATCAGCGCAAAGTTGCCGAAAAGTATGGCGTAAGCCGTGGTGCAGTTCTAAAAATTGTTTTGAAACACCGAAAGCTTGGAAGTGTCGCAGATCGAACTGAACGAGAACGTAGTCGTTAGTTCGATCACCAAGAAAGCACTAGAATCATCCGAAAAATTAAGAAGGATTCGTTTGTTACCATCAGTGCACTCAGAGAAAAGCTAAGCCTTTCGATATCCGATCGTACAGCTCGAGTATGCATTATTGAACTCGGTTTGAAACGCCATTTTGCTCGGAAACGGTCGTTCTTAAGTTTAGGTAAATAAATAAGACACTGAAGTTTTGGAATCGGGTTGTTTGGTCAGACGAATCGACCCA
The DNA here is from genome assembly GCA_024533555.2 of Aedes koreicus. Classification (NCBI taxonomy): domain Eukaryota; kingdom Metazoa; phylum Arthropoda; class Insecta; order Diptera; family Culicidae; genus Aedes; species Aedes koreicus. The sequence continues at coordinate 5,248 of JAHHFK020003074.1, forward strand.
AAGCATACGGTTAATTCGTGCCTTTCGGATTGAACCCATGGAATGGTCTCCCTAGAGCCCTGATTTAAACCCAATTGAAAACCTCTGGGCAGTTATCGACAATAGAGACCTACGTAATCAACAAGAATCAACATACTTTGCGTAACTGGAGCAGGCCTGGGATGAGTTGGATCCAAAGTACCTCAGAAACCTGGTCGTAAGCATCCCGAAACGTTTGCAGTCCATCATTGAAACGAAGGGAGGTCATATTGAATATTGAAGAGTAGACTCCAATTGTTTTTGATTTTTTTTTATTCAATCATGAAGTGGATCTTTTTATATGTTATGGCTACTTTTCCAAACTGAATTGATTTTGTTATTTATTTAATGTAAGGAATAAATGTTATCGTTATTTTTTAGCTGAAATTGTTCGTCAATGTTTATTTTTCGCGTATGCGTTTTTCCTCAACAATAAAACATTGATCAAAGGCTGATCTTCATTTTTGCCGGTCACTGTACTCAAAGGATCGGAAATGTTCTTCGTGTAACATGCAACATAATGAATTTTAAGATTTCAATAAAAATATTGCTTTTCAAATTTTCCCTATGGAATCCGGATTTTGAGAACTTAAATCAACTCCAATTACGAAGAACGCTGCTCTCATACAATCAGGAAGTAAATATTTTTAGTTTATCATTACCTGAATGAACAATAAATGACATTGAGGTAGTCTACCTTCCGACTCAGACGAGTGGACTTGCCCTGATTCCTGACTGTTGAAGTTGACTGCCAGCAAAACTAATCATCTCCGTCCTTTACATCTTTTATCAAAACCTCAGAGGTTTCTCTAGGCACCGTAAATTTACCTTATGATACATAAGTTTTTCCCGAAATGCGGATTGATGAACGTTTTTGTAATTTGACCATATTCAGTTGCATTTGCACACAGTTAATGAACGGCAAAGGGTAAATGCACCCTTCTTTTTGGGGAAATGCTCCTTAAACTTTGGAAAAATGCCCCTTAGATGCGTTTGCCCGGTTGCAATCGGAGGTATTTACCTTCTGGTTAGCGCTTGCCGGGTGTTTGGACGGGTCTTCAGTTTCTTCAAGTTTGTATAGTTTTGACGGGTTTTATGTTTCTGAATTTAAGAGTCGTCAAAACGAAATTAAGACTCGGCAAAACGAAATTTAAACTCGTCAAAACTACCTCAATGATTGCGGAGCGAAGCTCTGCTATAGAATCTTGAAGAAACTTAAGACCCGTCAAAACAACCGGCAAGCGCTAAACAGAAGGTAAATACCTCCGATTGCATTATACCGGGCAAACGCATCTAAGAGCATGTTTCCAAAATTTAAGGAGCATTTCCCCAAAAAGAAGGGTGCATTTACCCTGCTGCCGTTAATGAACCTTCCAGCGAGAAGGTTTGAGGAATTATTTCTCATGGAGCCAAGTGTCAAATATATTGATAAATACTTGCCGTATCATCACGATGTTTTTACCTGCAAAAGAGAAACAGAATTCAATCAATTACAATACATTATATCAATCTACTTAGAGACAATCCGATTATAACACATTGATAGCTGCTAAAGAAATACAAAATGAGAGGAGTAAATGTTAGTGTTAAATCGCATATTCGAGAAAATGGGGATCAATAATTCATAAACAAGACATTAGCCTGGCTGTGAATAGCTTAATAGTGTCTTCAAAATTGTGTGAACAAAAGTTGAACTGATTTTTTTACATTGAATAATTCAAGCATAACTGAACATGGGGGCGACCCCGGCGTAGTTGTTAACATCCATATCTCTCACGCCAAAGTTACGAGTTCAAATCTCACCTCCGGACAAGTTTCTAAAATACCCACAAAAGGGTATTTGAGTGACTACGAAAATCTCGATAATGAAAATCTCGATAATCAAGAATCAAAAATAAAATAAAATAATTGAACATATTGTTGATACCCTTATTCAAAATGCAATTGTTTGCTGAGTTATGCTTCATAGTCTGGTTTGGCTGTTTACTTGCACGAAAAGAGCGTCTTGTGACAGATGAACTCTTCAGACGGTTGTTTGACTGGCATTGAATTTTTTTGGCAATTTGAAAATCCGAGATTCCTCGGTGAGCCCTGCTTATTCTCAATACTTTACAACGTAATTGCCAATCGTAAATTTCATTTCAACGCGTAGCCTGGTCCATTCGAGCAATAGTTTTCATTTGCCGAAAATTTTTAAGAACATTACACTCGATAGATTCAGTTAGTTACAATTTAACCCGACCACGATTTTTGATTTTCTTCTTTCCACTTTCACCAAGCATAGCTTGTTTTTAAAGCTTCGTGTATTATGATGTGACTTCCTGCATAAAACGAGAAGAAGTTCCAACACAAACTGTTGTCAAAACATTCCAGAACTGACTACTAGGATCGCTACTGTCGAATTAGCAGTGCGCCCAGATTCTATGTGACTTTAGTTTTAGTATAATGTACAAGTTACATCAGAACCGTGCCCTTTAGTTCAGAAAGGGGTATGGGCGCGTTCTGTCGGCTTGGTCACGGCAGATTTCATGTGTGAATAGGCTGCCATATCAACGTTCAAAAGTGCCTGTTCCAAATAAACAGCTTGTAATGATCAGTTGAAGATGCGATGGGAGATCATTGCCCTGATATTCTCAAATGTAGCACGTAGTAAAACCGTTTCTTTTCTTCTATGACTAATCGTTAAGGAATGGAGTAAACTAGTGGAAACTCATCAAGAAAAAAATGGATATAGTTCCTGGCTCAGGAACTACCAGCACATCGGCCCCAAGCCTTATGATTAGCCCCTAATAACATAACTCACACGAACACACCATCAAATATTCTGTCAAAATTACCCAGCGAATCAAAACAAAAACAAAGGTTCTAGTACCAAAAAGCGCAAGAATTTATTGCAAGAAACAGGCTGCAAGGTGTACTTCGGACCAAGGGGTTCAACTTAAGTGAACCACTTTCAAAACGATAGGTTCATATTGATTGTTGATTGAGCCTTCCAAATAAATAAAATGGATAAAATATAATACTTTACTTAACTGTATTTATGAATTTAGATGTTTTCTTTCCCCTAATTTTCCAACGAACTTAAGAAAAAATCTACAGGGCCTCCCAGCGAACCGGGATAATGTTTGCTACTCAATGCGAATTCAGCGTATGTTTTTCAACTGTGCAGGTAATATCCACGAAAAAAAAGGTCAGTTGAATTTGTGGACCGACAGCCAGAGTTGAAGACAAAAGACAGATTGCGGCAGAAACTTCAGACTGCAAACGAGATTCAAGTGCATCACAACCGAACAGATGTTCAATTCACATCACTTATTGCGCTTTGCTCTTCATTTGGCTCTGCTATCTTCTGCTGGACATGGTGAGCGGTGGCGGTGGCAGAAGCATTTTGGATCAAAACTCCTGATGGACCCTTATCCTAGTGTCAAATTACATGCTACTTTTCTCGTAGAAACGAAAATCTGAACGTATTCGACTAATAACAACGAATTAAAATATATGTGTAAAACTCATAACCCCCACAAATCGTGAATCGAAAACTGATAGCAAAAGTCTTGACTTACAGCTGTATACTTGCAACAGCAGTTGACGTTTTGAGAGCCAATCTAAATTCCGTTACAATCCCAGCAATCATTCGAGCCACGCCGCTGCGATGATTATTCCCGGCAAACAATCAAAATATATCCGTTCATAAAAAAAATCGAAAGCCTTTGTCACACACTTCCATTCATACCGAAACAGGCACAAGTCGAGCACCGTGCACTGCTCTGACTGCTACCGGTAGCAGTAGGCTATTTAATTCCAAGCCGAATAAGGGCCTTGTCTGCGCAGCAATTTGATTGTCGGCAAATATCAGAGACCTCCATTCAAATAATTTGAAAACAATAAATAATATTTCAAAACTAGCGTCGCCGATGGAAAAAGGCCTATGCGTGCCAGTATAACGTACCTACCGACAAAATACAAACCAGGAAGGCAAGATCGCATACATAAAAAAATCGCAACTTTGGTATGGTAGAGAGAAATAGAGAAAAGGTAGCCATCCCGTGTATGAACCAGCAAAGCAAGCGAAGATTTTCCTTCTTATAACATAGGCCTACTCATCTGGCACTATCGGAAGGCAATCAATGAAGTGAAGAGACACGAGAACAGCTGATCGACATGAAAAAGTCGAAAACTCGTCGTCACGGGATGATAATAAATTACGTAACGGCAAGACTACTTAGCTCTTATCACATGTACGCACGGTTTATAGCTGAAATCTAACAAGCACCAGTGGCCATTGGAACTGATTGGAGGTTGATGGCAGATATTACAGCCACCAGACAAAACGACACGACTCCTCACTCTGCCACCCGCAGCTGTTCAACTGTTCGAGCCATCGTCGGTGCAGGATTCGATTCCCCTAGGTCGTTCGCTTTGCAAAGCGAAGGAAGCGGTTAATTTCGGCAAACCGCAAATCATAACCATATCATCTTTCTATCCGAGCTTATTATTTCAACGTGAAAGGAGGCAAAGACAGGCATACTGCAAAATACGAGGGGGAACAGAAGGAGTTTGAGAAACTACTTTTAATGAGCGCCGGTTTGAGAACTAGTTTTTATTTTTTTTTATTTTCTTCTCTGTTCTGGTTTTGAGTGTAAGGCGAAGACGTACAGTTTAAGATATTAAAAGCACGGCGAAGTTTAGGTGAGGATGATCTGTGATTATTAGCGCATGTTTTTTTTCTGATTCTCAGCAATCGCGAGAACCCTAGATTGCACATGTATCATGCTATTGCGAACTTCCAGAATTGTGTCTTTTTTTTTTTTTGAATTTTTGAACCCAAAATTTTCATTTTAAAATTGATGATCAATAATGATAGCATCGTTTTATTTTTGTCAGGATGGAGCATAGATATCAAAATGCCACACAATCATTCTTATTTAAAAACGGTTATGTGTTCTAAGGCTTGCAATGAGGAATGAGATATCAAACGAAGAAAGTGCATCTAAAGCTGGAATCATTTAATATCTGGACGCAAAAAACCGGATCTATCTCTATACCCTGTTCATTAATACCACCTTTATCAAAAAGTTCCCGGAATCACCACTGTGTGGTGCTCTTAGTCACCCGACTTGAGTTTTCTTTTTTTTTTTGGGTTACCATATCTGTCATTGCCATTCTATGAAAATTTTAGCAAGATAGCTTGACATTTTGTAAAAGTTCCGCCGTATTGAGTATATCTGCGATTGTGAGTATACTCGAGTATGTACCAATTTCAAAATGGAATTGAATTTGCAACAACGAGTTTGTTTTAAATTTTGCGTTAAAAAAGATTTTGATGATGCGATGGGGATGGGAGGGTGCATCAGGGCATCATTGAAGTTGCAATTGGACAATGGAGTGGACGGCCAAGTACAGCAATATGTTGAATTTAGAACGGTAACAAAGCATGATCTTTCTGTTAAGTCGAACCGCTTGCAGGGCAAGGCCAACGCTAGAATGGTGGCTCCTTACATGCATACATACAAAAAAGATTTTGATGATGCGATGACATTGCAAATGTTAGAAAGGTGTTTCGGCAACGATACTCTGAAAAAAAGTCGTTTATCAGTGGCACGAATGTTTCAGAGGTAGTCGTGAGTCCGTGAACGACGGTGAGGAAAGTGGCAGGCCATCGACATCGAAAACCGACAAATACATCAGCAAAAACGAAGAATGGATTTTGGTAGACCATAAATCGACCATTATAGAGATGACATAAGAGTTGCAAATTGCAGCAAAAATTTCAGTGATGCAAATCGCCAAAAAAAAACTGGATTTGTGGGCAAACAACTGGTGGATCTTGCATCACGTTAACGCACCGTCACACAATGCCATCGTTATCCGTGAACATTTGGTTAAAAACGAAACGTATACCATTGAGCTTCCACCGAATTCATCTAATTTGGCTCGCAGAGGAGATCATGGAAAAATCGAAGATGGCTCTAATGGCCATACCGCAAACCGAATATTAATAATATTTCGAGGATTGGCTCAAGCGCTAGCATAAGTGCGTTGCATTCGATGCTCGAGAGTACTTTGAAAGGGACAGTATCGATGTTGATGTATTGATGATTTTGATTTTGAAGAATTTCACAAAGCCACTTGGAGATCCTGACCAACGAACAGAGAATCAAATCGACCATGTTCTAATCGATGGTAAATTCTTCTCTCAAATCATCAACGTTTGCACCTAACGCAGTGCAAATATAGACTCGACCCACTACCTAGTTGCTGTATATATGCGCTCAAAACATTCGAAGGTGTACAACACGCGTTGAATGCTGACGCCGACCTACGGGTACTACGATAAACCCGAATGGTTCAAAAATACGTGAAACCGCTAAAAGCAGCCCTACCATCGGAAAAGCAGCTTGATGCAGCTACTCTTGAAGATGACTGGAGAGATATTCGAACTGCCATTGGTAGCACTGAAATTGCGGCACTAGGTACTTCAGCACTAAATCGGAAAAAAAAAATACTGGTTTGATGGCAAATGCAAGCAGTTAGTATTTAGAAAGCGAATGCGGAACGGTACATACAGGCACGGAACAGGCAAAGCCGTCTTCTTAGAAGGAAAAAGCGCCAAATGAAAGAACGATACCGCGAAGTAATGAAGGCACTGTACCGTGCTAACGACACACTCAAATTCAACGAGAAGTTGAACAGCCTCCGCAAAGGCTACGTACCACAAGCCGATATGTGCAGAGACCTGGAAAGTAACCTTCTCACAGATGAGTGTGAGGTGAAGCAAAAGATGACAGGATTCCGACCTCATCTCTCCAGAAAAGTTGAGAAGATATTTGGTCGGTTGAAAAACAACATTGCTGCTGGTGTTGACCAACTTTCAAGCGATCTCTACGATGGTAAAGATCTGGCAAGGGCGCGGCCCTGGGTAATTACCCAGATTTGGAAGGAATAGCATTTACCAGAGAATTTGATGAAAGGAATCGTGTGTCCCAACTTTAAAAAGAGTGACAAGCTGGATTGCTGCAACTATCGTGCAATCACGCTAATGAGCGCCGCCTACAAGTTGCAAAGGAGTTCGAAGGGCAGTACCAAGCGGAATTCAAGGGTGCCCGCGCAACTAAGGACCAGATTTTCACGATTCGACAAGTGCTGTAGAAATGTCGCGAATATAACGTGCCGAAACAGCATCTTTTCATCGATTTCAAATCAGCTCACGAGACAATCTATAGAGACCGGCTATGGCAGATCATGCACGAATATGGATTTTCAGAAAAACTGACGCGGTTGGTCAAAGCAACGATCAAGTGATGTGTCAACCGAGTCTCAGGGACACTCTCGAATCGCTTCGAATTTCGGAGAGGGTTACGGCAATGTGGTGGATTGTCGTGTTTGCTTTTTAACATTGCATTGGAGGGTGTGAATCGAAGAGCGGGGATAGACTTGAGTGGCACGATCTTCAGGAAGTCTGTCCAACTTTTTGGCTTCGCTGACGACGTTAATATCGTAGCAAGCAGCTTTGAGGTGATGGTGGAAACGATTTAAGGTTGAAGCAAGTATAATTGGGCTTGGCATTAATGTATTAAAACGAGGGGAAGATCGATAATCAGCCTCTTAAGAGTTAAATCGATTCGATTTGAAACTGACGTCCTGCAAAGTGTTTGAAGGTTTCTAAAGGATGAACCTGAAAAAACCTAGGCTCATTAAAGACACTGCCATTAGGCATTTTTAGAGTATTTTTTTTCAACATATCACTGAATCAACCAAATTCTGTACACAATAATAGCGGTTGGTATCGTAGCACGTAACTTTGAGACGATGATGGAAACGAACATAAGAGTTAAAGCTGAGGCTAGTAGGATTGGGCTTGTGATTAATACGTTGAAAACAAATACGAATGAAAGAGGCTCACGAGAAGCCAATGTTAGCCTCCCACCACGCGTTCAGATCGACGGTGATGGAATCGAGGTGGTAGACGAATTTGTGTAACTGGTGACCATCATTGGTGTCATTGGTCATTGGTGATCGTCGATAACGACATTAGCAGAAAAGTACAAGGCTGGCAATCGTGCAATTGTGGCAAAATTGGACTCCACTAAGATCAAACAAAGTTTGCCGAACTACAGAGTTGACCATCTACAAGAAATTAATACCGGTAGTCCTCTACGGCCACAAAAAATGGACAACGCGCCCTTGGTGTCTTTGAACGGAAGAAGTTGAGTACGATCTACGGTACACATGAAAGACGGAACGTGGAGGAGGCGAACGAACCACGAACTGCCTCAGTTGCTAGGAGAACCTCCCATCGTACACACCGCTAAATGTGGCCAACTACGGTGGCCACGACAGCCAACGGACGACAGCCCGGTTATGTCGGACGACAGCCCTGTTAAAATGATTCTCGATAACGGACCGACAGGCACAAGAAGATGAGGTGCGCAACGAGCAAGGTGGATCTATCAAGTTGAAGGCGACCTGCGGACCCTTCGCAGACTGCGAGGCTGGCGTGGTGCAGTCATGGACCGAATAGAATGGAGACAACCTCTGTATACAGCAGAGGCCAGTCCGACGGTGGTCTGATTGGTGAGGTAAGGCAATCAACGAATCATGATAGACAATAAGCTAATCGTACCGAGATAGAAGCAAACTCATCTTAAACCGAATTCGGCAGAGCATTAATTAACAGATTTACACATAAAAATATTAAAAAGCATGAGCATGAGCATGATTGACCGCCCGATAGCTGCTATTGCCAGATAAGCTGTAATTAAACAGAGAACCAACAAATGATGTTTAGGACTAACATACATGTTCAATGTATAAGAATCTAAATGTTATAATAGGCAAAACCGGCGCCGGCCACGTTCGAATGCGGGTCAAGTAGGAAATGGGTAATGCTTGGGCCCAACACACATCTTCAATGTGTAGAAACTGATGATTCTAAACTAAGGCGATACCCGCGCTGGTCCCGCCTGAATGCTGCTCATATAAGGAAAGAGTAAGACTGTGTTGACTTGATACTCACTTTGTTGGAAGCAAAGGGATACCCTGCACTTGCAAGAGAATTGACTGTAATGTTGGATAGAACAGCTGGGTGGCAGCAGGGTTCATTTTTGGTAAACGATACGCTGAGTTCACGGAACGTCTAGTAGAATATCTAAATATGAGTACCGATTTCCGATTGAAGCCGATTTATTGGAGCCACTTACAATGTGTGACGGAGGTATTTCATTGGTTCATCGATTTAAAATAAACGGCCAGATAAGTATTTTTCAACTCAAATTATCAATAGGAAAACGTTCCAAATCCGATCATATGCAACATTGTAACGTTTAAGCACTGAGCACATCGACGGTTTCACTCAGCTTTCATCGTATTCACAATCAGCCATAACCGTCTGTTTAATTCATGACTCATTTCCAATCGTAGCTCTGTTGAGAGTTTCGATTTACAACAGGTTACCGCTGTCGCTGATTTTGTTCGAATTTATTGGTCCATGCTTATACCAAGTGCATGTAAGCCAGCAGTTTCCTCAATAAATTATTGTAAACGATCGAGCTGTTCTGATACATATATACATACATACATACATGTGTGAGCTCCCGTATTTATAACATGTATCAGTTGTTCTGAATATAAGCAAATGACGTTTCATCATAAACTGATGCGAGTTAATTGCGATGAATTCGAAACTCAAGGCGAGAATCATCTATGCGAGTGTATAGACCAAGAGTCCAGTGACACCTTGGCATACTCACGCCACGCCATTGTTTCAGGAGGAAAAGGAAATGCAACTGTGTTGCATTGGCAGTGGAAAGGAGCAAACACCAGACGACCCAATCTCACTAAGTCAGTCAACAATCCAGTCAAAAAGGAAGAGAACCGCAAAGCGGAGGAAGCAAAACAAGTGAAGGAACTTAATTATTATGCAAGGGCGTTAAAAATGTTTAATAGGCAAGAAAATTTCCTCTAACAGCTCCATCCGATCCCCGCACATCTCCACCAGCAACCCCGGAGGCGGCGGTCGGTGATGAATCTCCTCTATCGTAGATTCTTAGTCTGGCTCTCGAGTGGTGAAAAGCAAAAGGAAGTGGCTTTTGTTTTCCTCAGAGCCACGGTCGCTTGGGGACACTTTCCCCGTTCCCCATTTACGGCCCCTCGGATCATGTCGGGCTGAGTGTGTACGAGCCTCTGAAACGTGCACAAAGTTTGTTTAAAAAGGAAAATCTCCCGCAGCCCTTTATCGCCATGAGTTGGTACGGTATCCACTATAGCTTTTCAACATGAAAAGCTATTTTTTTTTTTGCTATGCCATTCCGACAGTTCGTCCTTCAAATCCTTCAGCGTACGAGTGAAACTGGCTCTCCCCGGTAAACCTAGTAACGGTGCAAGCGACCGACCGGCGTGCATTCCGCTACTAAATGGAAAGTAATATCGACTGAAGCATGTGTGAAAATGTGTCTGGCAAAGCTGTTCGGATGTTTTGTGTCTCGTGAATGGAAAATATAGACCAGTAGAACTTGTAGTACTGAAGTTTCTTTTGGAATCGGTACAGCCATTTATGCACTCAATATATTGAAATTTTCCTAGTCTACTCAATGAGACGAGTGTTACCGACGTCATCATCATCGTCAGATTTGCCGGAGGCTACGAGGTGAATGGAATCCGCGGAAGCCGCACCCGGAAAATCCCACATGAGAGACTCACATCATTGTATGGTCACCATCCACTATTGTGGTGGGAGGGGTACACGAGGGGTGTGCAAACAGAACCGACACACATACACGAGATATTAGCACAATCAATAACACTTTCGCTGGGTGCTCGGTGCAGCAGTGGAGAGCCCCCAGCCCTACTTTTCGTCATGGCCTACATGTGTGTTTGCATGTATGAGCTCATCAGCTACAGCTACATACATTTTGGCACGAACAAATGAGCGAGAGATCCTGACTCGCAAACAAGTAGGCGCTGCATGCTAGAATTCAATTTTCCGTCATCAGGGTGGTGCGATAAAATAAACAAATTAATATATCAATTCATAAATTAGATGCATCTTTCTCTCTCTTTATTCCTGCATATATCTCTCCCTCTTTCACTCAATAATTCGTGAAAGCGCAGAGTGGCTTTTGATGTGTGGCAGTTAATATGCATACCAATCAAGAAAAGGGATTAAGAACTCTTTCCCCCATTTTTTTTCTTGGTTTTCTGTGACAACAAGGGAAGAGACTCGGAAAAGTGGATTATAATTTCCCCATGACGCGAAAGACAATAATGGCTTTTTCTCGCGCCGTTTCTTTGATGCAGTCAGCAGGAGTAGAAAATTGCATCGCTAAACGGATTTGAATGAAGCACACAATTAAGACGAGGATTATGACAGCCGCCTTGATCAGCATTCTTCGTGTAAATTTGATTATCGACATTATGTCATCTATCGTCGACGTAAACCAACATCGATTACGACGTGTTGCGGAATTTATCAAGAATATTTGTCTAAAAATATGCAATCAATAATCCTGCATATTCATCAAGAACAGCACAGAAGAAAAAAAATCCATACTTGTTTCTATAGGTGAAGCGACAGTCGCGGATTATTTTTTCACACACCCGCATACTCTGGAAGAGCACATGGAGAAGAAAAGGAAACATCTTACCATGTAGGATGAGCAAAACTTATCTGAAAAGGGTCTACCACTCTCTCATAAGGAAAGGTGTCTGAGGCAAAATAGGTATTTAAGTATTTTTTGGGGCAGTTTATTTAAGAAATTCCACAATCTTCTAACTAACGTGTTCAACGCTTGGTTAACTTAAATATTTCCAAAGGAAATCATTTTCTCCCTCCTCTAGATTAACTTCACTGCTATAAATTGGGTCTAGGGTAGTCCTACAGTGCGGAAAATTTGTAGAAACACATCCTCATTAGAATTTTTATTCGGTATATCGATAATAATTTTATATTATTATGTGTGATTACTTATCAAATGTTTCGTCCCAAGGAAAGGCTAACTAAAAGTAAATTGGTACGCCCCTCGCACGCCGCTAGCACGCTTCTATTGTTGGGAATCGAAAATGTTTGACAGTGGTTTGCGTACACTTCTACAGAGAACAACTGGTGCATGTTTGTTCAAGTAGTCGATCGCGTTCAGAAATAACGTCAAATGGAACTCGAAAGAAAAAATAATATTGTGCACAAACATCTGGAAACCCCGGAGTGGTCCGGTTCCAAGCTGGCTAAAGTATTGAAGATGCCGAAAACAACAGTTTGTCGAGTGCTCAAAACCTACAAGGATACCCTAAGTGTGGAAAGGAATCGCGGACCTACGAAAAAACTGGAACCAGGGATCGTAAGCTGCGCAGCAAGGTGTTGAGGCGCGTTAAAGCCGAGTCCGGCCTTTCGATCCGAGATGTGGTCAGAAGGTACAACGCCAACTTTCAAACGGTCATCCTTGTCAGGGAAGGATACAAGTCGTGCAAAACCAGTAAACATCCGAAACGGCACATGAAGCAGAATTCCGTGCCCAACAAGCGTGCAAAGCTCTTCTACGGCCGTGTATTGACAATTTGTTCCTGCGGCTACAAGTCATCGATTTTCTACACTACAGGTACGAATCAATGCCGAGATTTACCGCACTTAGTGTTTGCAGAAAAAGATGCTTGCGTTATACTAGCAGCACTAGGTCCCTTCATTGTTTTGGCCTGCTTTGGCATCAGCCCATTACGTCATAACCACAGTTCAATGGATGCAAGAAAATGGAGTAGATATCGTTGAGAAAGACATCAATCCTCCCAATTATCCAAAGCTTCCTCCAATTGAATGCTACTAGGCTATCGTCAAGCGCAACTTCAAGAAGAATGGTAAGGAGTGCAAGACCCTGGAAGAGTTAAAAAAATGGTCTGCGGATTCCAGAAAAAGCCACAAAAACCTACTGTCCAAAACCTTATGAGTGGAGTCCAATCCAAGATCAGAAAATTCTGGAAATAAGGTTCAGTGGATGCAAGAAAATAGAATAGATTTCGTTGAGAATGACATCAATCCTCCCAATTATCCAAAGCTTCCTCCAATTGAATGCTACTAGGTTATCGTCAAGCGCAACTTCAAGAAGAATGGTAAGGAGTGCAATACCTTGGAAGAGTTAAAAAAAATTGGTTTACGGCTTCCAGAAAAAGCCCCAAAAACCTACTGTCCAAAACCTTATGAGTGGAGTCCAATCCAACGGCTCTACTTCCCTTCCAGAGGAAGACGTGACCAGATTTGTTCGCCTCAGAAAAACTACCGACCTCGACTGGGATTGAACCCAGACCCACTGGGATGCCAAGTAGCAGTCACGCTTACCACTACACCACCAGCTCCGGCAATCAACATGGTTTATTCAAAGGTAGATCATCTACACATCTACTAATCTATTGGAATTTGTAGAATTTTCTTTAGCTGCAATGGATATAGGAAATTTTGTGGAAGCTTCATATAATAACTTCAGCGAAGCGTTAGATAGAGTTGTCATTCCATTGCCTATTTTTCAAACTCAATCGTGTGGGTTTAACCAGCACACTATTAAAACGGATCGAATCTATTAGACAGATAGAAAACAGGTGCTAAGTTACAAAGGAAGGATTTTTAGAGCAGTTAATATCACCTCAGGAGTTCCACAGGGATCTCATTTAGGTCCTCTTTTATTTATTCTTTTTGTTGATGATGTTAATTTTGTGTTAAATCATCTGAACGTAATTATCTAAACTGATGGTATGAAACTGTATATGGACATCTGCACACTACCAAAATGTTATGTAAATTTCTGTTCTCTGAGACCGACACATGCAAGCGTCCTTTAGCACATAACAATGAGTTGAAAAAGATGAGAAAATAAATTCAATCAAACACATCTTTCGTCGAATTGCGTATTTCAGGAGACATAATTTTACACGATATCTTTCTTTATGTTCCGCTACTTTTTACAAACATGAATTACGTCTCGTGTGAAATTCATAACTTCTAAGTGTGTGTATTAGGTTAGATTTGCAACATGTTCAGAGTGAAATTGATGACTTCCACGAATTGTGTGTTAAAAGTCTTTTGATGCTGATATTAAAAAGTGTAACATCATCATATTCATCATGATTCTACGTGTACTCTAGTATATCAGTTAATTGAGAGATGCAACAACTATACAGACTTAGAAGTGATTCTTGATTCTAAATTGGCCTTTGTAGATCTTTTTAATGGAACAATTCTCAAAGCAAATAATATGTTGGGATTCATCCACAGATTCAGTTATCATTTTCAGGATCCATATACCATCAAAACACTTTATGTAGCATATGTAAGATCCATTCTCGAATATTGCTCTGTTGTTTGTGCTCCATTCCAAGAAACATACATTAGTCGTATAGAATCTGTACAAAAACAATTTTTGTTATTTGTTCTTAGAAAACTAGGCTGGAATTCATTTCCTCTTACTTCGTATGAGTCTCGTTGCATCTTAATTGACATTGAAACACTGAAAGACGAGAAATAGCCATGATCTCTTTTTTTGCAATAATTTAATCTCTCAGCGTATAAATTGGACAAATTTTTTAGCAAGTTTGGACTTTTATGCACCATCACGCATTTTAAAAAATAGGAATTTATTTCATGTTATGCTGAAGAGAACAACTTGTACAAAAAATAGGTCAATCAATAGATGATGAACATCTATAATGAATATTGTGAAATTATTGATGTAACTATGCCTAGAGAGACATTAAGAAAAAATTGACTGCAAGAGTTCTACCCCGTAGATACTAAGCCACTTTGAATAAATGTAAATAAATAATTTCTGATGGATTTTGTACCGAATGACATGAACGCACCAAACTCTCCTGAGTTCCGTCCGATCAAAATCTATTGGGTCAAGATGAAGAAGCGTGAACTGGAAGGCCAAAGGAAAAATGAAGGATGAAAGGAAAATGATGAGGAAAAAAACTGTATATGCTCTGATGGTCAATTGCAAATGTTGAGCATTTTACTCAAACTCATCCTTACTGAACTGCTGTTAAAATTTGCTTTCTTTTCGATAACTACAGCGGATTTACCAATCAATCTAAAGTGTCGCAATCATTAACGACTCACCCTTTACTTTGTAGCATCTCAGACAAATCCGCACACTTATACACAGACATTTTGGGAACTATTTCAGCTGACTCAAATTTTTATGACATTTGGCCCTCCGGCCTAGCAGCAAAATTGGTTTCAACTCTGGCAACAACCCGCCATGTCACGATGGGTACATCCCTGAGGTACGTGCAAGAGAGTGTGGGCGCATTCTTCACGCTTTTACAGCATAAAATGTGCACACGCTCTCGCGTCAATCGCACACCTCACCGTTCGTGTTGAATTCTAATGAGACTTGATTCGAGCGAGCATCAACGATCGAGCTTAACTCACTCTTTGCGGTACAGGTATGGCAGCAACCAAAACATGTTGCGTTGCTCCTCACCCATAGACTTCACTTTATGGTGACAAGTTTGAAATGGTGTACCGAAGAGATCGTGATGGGAAATCCACCCGTCCTCCGCACTGTGTGCAATTCGATCTGATAAAATATTCATATTTAATATTAATATAAAATTTTTAATATATTTCTAATAACATTATTAATGACTTATTGTTGTGGCGGGGGATGCGTTTCTCGTCGGTTCATGGTACAAAGCTCTCCGACGACGCGAAGCGTCCATATAGGTTCAATTAAAAATTCATTCAAGTCTTTGTTTCGTAGCCACAGCGACACAAGTGTCACGTCACAAGGATTGCCATTGAGAGAACCTAAACTCAAGACCAATAAATAAGCTGAACAATACGAGACGTGAGCCTCTGGTTGCCTTTTTTCAGAAGAACCAAGAAAGAAGCGCACCAAAGGGGGACAACATGCTTGAAAGTATCATAAATATAATCATACAAACGGTGCTGGTGGAGCTAAACGATGTTGATTATGAATTTTAATATTCACCACAAGCTTCCCAAGTAACAATTTAATGTAACTTTGGCACTTAAGAGAGTCAGTCCGGCACCCCCTGTGCAAACACCGGCTGATTGAACCCACTAATGCATTATAATGTGTGGGAACAGTCCCGAGGCGGATCCAAGCGCTGTTATTGTGAATTTTTCGCGCAATTCCGAGCAAATGCTGTCAAGCTAGTGCCAATGGATCAAGTGAACCATTTTTAATAGTATCCATACAATCCGGATAGTTGTTCTGAACATCTTACCTCACCTCAACCGATGGCAAACTCTGATTGAATAGCAGCAGTGTCTAGTGCGATATTCCCATTTATGCATTAGTATGCAAGCGTCATGAGGCCGGTCCTCGTCCAGCAATGCATAATGTATTCACATATGCACATGCACCGACTGAAAGAAGGATGATGGTTGACAGCGAGGGATCGGATCGAGTGCCAGACCACATTAATACTTATGCCGTCGTGCTCTTTATCGTGCAAAAAATTGCCCAATTACCATCACAATTACATGATCGTTTATGATTTCTAGGTTCAGTTTTTCTTTATGTTCTTTTTTCGGAGTAGTTGTTGAGCACCATTCTTTTCCCGGCCTTCAAACTTGTTCAAATACATCCTACCGCTCATATGAGACTCACAATAAAGAGTGCAGTAATGAAAATGAAATCTTCGCCGCCAAGAATACAATTTCCTTTGAGGCAATGCCAGGCCAAGTAAATCACTGGCTCTGATTCTTCGAGCGAACGCAAATTGGATGCATCCGTATTTCAGGACATGTAGACACTTAAAAATACGAACATAGCTACAAGCATACACCGCCACATCATACATCGCATGCAAATGTCGATTCTCAAGTTGGACTTCGCCAGAGAACTATAGAAATAATAATAAGTACTGAGATTTATTCCGATAACCTTCATAATGGCGTGGAGGGATGTACACTGCCTCGTTACTTTCTTTATTTTTAAAGCAATCAACTTTAAGCTAATTTTCTAGTGAGTATTTTCGAAAACTCTATAGATTTTGTAAATTGAGTTGTACTTAATATGTTTTTTTTTTCTAGTTGATTCATGTCGTATCCGGAAAAAATTGTCAATATTTGAGATTTACTTTCTTATCTACTGCTTGGGGAATATATTTCCTGTTTAAACGAAGTAAAATGGTTAAAACAAGTATGCCCTGGTCAAACTTATCACCTTGCCGAAATTGGGAGGGCTTTATCTCATGCTGTAGGCCTGCATGGAAGCTTAAGAATTATACCAGTAGTGAATGTATCATATATCCTTTATCATGTTTTAATACGTTTATATAAAGGCACTGATATCAGGTGTGACAATGGCGGGTACTGCCGTAATTTACTATTTATTAGACAAAGTTATGAACAAAATAACATAATTCATATAGGACACCCAAGGAGCACGACCTTTCACATTCACTTTTGTGATAACTTGCGATGTAATTTCTTCATTGATTTTAATGAATGAATAACCAAAATGCCTGTTATATATTTATTGTATAATAATTGAATGAAATTGTATCATCATCGAACAGGATGAGTGTGTTGATCATGGCTATGGGCTGTTGACTGTCAATACTGCTGTTTCTGTATCATCTGTAGCACTTTATGAAAGTATAAATTACCATCATAACTTGTGTGGTATAGATCCGTGTAGCAGTGAATAAAGCACTTACACGAAACGGCATAACATTCAGATAAGGATGACGATGAAAAGTATTTTTAGAAGGAATGGGACGCGGAGGGTCCGCTTAGGATATCAAACACCGGGGATTGTTCCGAGGGTCGAAGTGGATCTTGCCACTTTGTGTGGTGAAGGGTGGTTGTGCAACGGTGACGTGACTCTCCATTTGATTTCCACAGAGACGTCATCTCTTTGCTTCTCTCGATTCATCAATGATAGGAGTCGCTTCGGCTTCCGGACAGCCCCATCAATTCAATAAGTAGCATTTAAATACGTTTCACACGATTTATTTTTTGCTCAGATTTTATTGACGTGTTAAGACCATCATATTAGAATATATGGATAAATAGAATAGGGAGAGTTTACAAATTATGGCTATAGTTAACTATTTTACCCCCTCCCCCACCCTTCTAAAAACGTTCAAATAACCACGTTCGTGCATTTTGCTAAAGAAATGTATGTTTACCCCATTATTGGCTATCGATTCAACAGTTTGAACGCATCTCAAACTCTAGGATTTTAGGATTTAGAATCTCTAAACTTCGGGAAACGTAAAATATTGTCAAAGCGTTTCAAAAATGGGAACATGGCCAATACCGATGCTTTTCCTCTACAAAAAAAATGCCCAAAAACTCCGGTCGATAGTGTCTGGTTAGTTTTGATTGAGATTGGTTACGACATAGTGATTCAAATAGATGTTGCTCAGTACAGTTTTATTTAATCTTTGGTCAGAGACGCATGGATTCGTTTTGAGAATATCAAAAGGATATGTACATTGCATGTAGAACAATACTAATACCCTCTTTCGCTACTATTCTTTTCTTTGAAAAAGAAATACAGCCGAGCAACAAGGAGGTTATTAAATTGAAAGCATGCATATCTCACGAAACATTAGATAAGATAAAATCTGATATGTTCATGTCCTCATCAAGCGAAATAAAGCGGCAACAAAGAGATTTACCTTAGAGTTGAATGGAGAATATCCCAACTAACAAAGTCGGCTACAAACTAAGGAAGCTGCAAGCAGAACCCAGTTAAGCTTGTTTTGCCATGGTATACCAATAGGGAAGCCAGTCATCAGGGTTGGGACCGTAGCACAAGATATAGAAACGCTGCGAACTAAAAATAAATTGAAGCATCACTAACAGAAAGGTATAACCAGTAGCAGTAAATAACACTCTTATTTAACTTCACATATTACATGTTACAGCGTCTTTGCAGATTCAAAAGCAACCTACCTTCCATAAGTACATCTTTACTGTTGCTTTAAGTCGGTCCAAATCGACTATTGGGCGTAGTTAAAAAACTATTGGATTTCCCAATGTAATAAACCACCATCGTACTTTGTAAATGTCACCAACAGTATTCTTAAAGTTGAAGTAAATCTGCAGGAATCGGCTATCACCCGTTATTTCCTTCTTCTTATTTTCCAACGAAGAAAACCACCATCACACTTTGTTAGTGGCCCAACACCATCTGTACAGTTGGTTTAAATCAGTTCAAAGCGGTCAAAACCGGAGTTTAAAAAACATGTTTGTTTTCCCAATGTAATTGACCACATTAGTGGTGGACCCAACATCAGCTGTACTGTGAGTTTATTTTTTCTTATTTTCCTTGTTATTTGTTTCTTATTTCTTGTTTCCCCAACAAAGTAAACCACTATCACACTTTGCCAGTGGCTCCAACAGAATCTATACTGTTTTTTTTTAAATTGGTTCAAATTAACCTTCCTTGTGCATTTGGGGATGTTTTTGACCAATCAACATCTCAAAAAAGCTCTAACGTCTAAACGGAATAAAATAGGGATTTGAAATTTTCAGACTTTTCCTAATTTTTGAACACGAACATATTATGGGCCGTTACAGCTTTCAGCAACTTCTTGAAGTGACGCTACCAAAAAAGTTAAACATAGTGCATAAAAACTTTAATTTTTAATCGAATTTTTATATCTTTGCCTCAAATAAAAGGTATGGATTCTTAGCACGAAATGCTGGCCGGTTTTTTTTAAACTGGCCGTTTTGGGCACATATGCACCTGGAACCAGTTCCGGTATGCATCCAAAGAGGATAAT
Source organism: Aedes koreicus (assembly GCA_024533555.2). Lineage (NCBI taxonomy): Eukaryota > Metazoa > Arthropoda > Insecta > Diptera > Culicidae > Aedes > Aedes koreicus. The sequence continues at coordinate 25,015 of JAHHFK020003074.1, forward strand.
TTGGAACCTCATACATTTGTACCGTTCGACGGCTCAAAATTCAAGATTTCGAATACCGATCTTCAAAAACATCATGCCGTAGACCAATCAGAGCATTTGGTTACATCCGGATACTTTGGAACCGATTCCGGTAGGGTCCAAAAAGTACCATTGTTTCAGTCTGCTTTCTAACTATAATCTTTTGCTCGTGCCTTCTTTACATATGTTTGACTGCCAAACTTCTTTTCCGCTTGTAATCTTTCAGGTCAATGACGACGCCAGTGGTGTAATAGTAAGCGTGGTTGTCTCTCACCCCAGTTGGTCTGGTATCAATTCCAGTCGGCACCGTTGGGATTTTCAGAGACGAAAAATCTCTGATCACGTCTTTCTTCGGAAGTTCCGTAGGAAGGGAAGTAAGACCGTTGGTCTCGACCAATGTGTTGATAGGTTCGATATGTAGGGTCCAGGTCGTCTCTCCGGTTTGGCGAACCAGCCTCTGGTTGAAAGTCGTAACAACAACAACTACTTGCAGTTCAATTGTAATTTCTCCTTTTTTCTTCACAAATAATCAATTTTCTTCGAATAGCCTACTGCTTGGGATCCACTGTGATGCCATTCTCGCCGAACCAAAGTTTGGTGGAGTTTGAGTAAGGCACAGCTCGAAAAAGTAGCCTAAATTTCAGCTCAATACCATGCACATAAATTGAACTCCTCAAAACATACAACATTATATTAAAAATCGTTAAAATTCTGAGACATTTCATACCTTGACTAAAATATTGCATGCAAAATCTCGTCTTTAATGTGGAATGCAATATAATTTAACACGCATTAGAATTAACATTACAAAGAATTTTAAGGTTTTTGTTCTGTGTATAAGCCTGCTCAGCAAACGGTGTCTCACTTGCGTTCGATCAAAATTATTTGTTGAAATCAATTGCAATCCCTGAAAGCAACTGAATCAATTTAACTTCGCTGCAAATCGAAATGTGCAAGCTTGTCAGACAAGGCGCAGCTGCTGAATATAGCAACGCTTTGTCTTAACTCATATGTCTAACATTACATCCCGTTACCCTTTATTAAAAATACCTCAATGGAAGTGTTTTTATGAGCCTGGATTTTGTCGTGTCCTTTAGAAACCATCTTTGAATACATTGCTGAAGGTCAGTTTCAAATCTAATCGACTAAACTCTTAAGAGGCTGATTAGAATGCGATTTCAAGCCTGTTATGATTCCAACGAAAATTCCAACTTCATGTTGCACATTGGTATACCACCTCCTCGCCCTCCTCCTCTTCCTCATCCTTCTTCTTCTTCTTCTTCTTCTTGTGCTTCCGCCTCCTCCTCTTCTTCTTCTTCCTAATCCACAGTTCCTAATTGATGGTATTCTTTGCCATTCCAAAGAATGGACAATCGTATACGGTCACAAATTCTAGAAAATTTCATAAAAACTATCTTACCACTCAAGCCGTTCTACCAAGTTTTACTAACTTGTACCTGAAAACAGCAAATTGACGTTCCGGACCAAGCATCCAGTCGGGGTGATGGTGTTCGGATTGGCTACTTCCGATGGCAAAAAATACACCCCGTATTAATACAAGAAGGCCTGAAAGTGAACTCATCTGTGTACTTAGGAATCCTTAAGGATCATGTTTTGCCTTGGATTACCTCCTCTACCTACGGCAAGGATGCAAATATTGTGTTTTAGCAAGACGGAGACCCTGCCCACACGTCAAAGAAAACGCAAATGTGGTTGAAGGACTCTTGAACAACTCCTCACGCGAACTTGAATTATCTACGGACCTCCATAACAAAGCATTGGGGAGAACTTTCATTGAAGCGTAATCTTTAACGATCATTTTATGACAAAAAGGGTATGCTTAAAGTTGACAATAAGGATGCTAAGCTCGATTGAAATAAAAAATGATTGAGTCTCAATATTTTCTGACGCATACTGTAATGTGAGTATGGCAAAGTACGATGATATGTTTACGGTCCAGGGCAGCCGATGAGTTTTCCACCGGAAAACACATTTGACTGTATCTGGAATCGAACCCACATCCGGCACACAAAACAGACGAATTTATCGACTACGCTATGAGGCCTTTGTTTTAGAATACCTGTGAAATATATTTTGACTTAATAACCGTCATAGTTTAGTCATCATTAATTCAAATTGTTATCAGTAACATTCAAAGAGCTCAGAAGCACTATTCTTCTGAACGAACGATTACATTGTCACCATTCTCAAGATGATTAAAAAGCTTTTCAGGAGTTTTTTTACGCTCCTCATGAATGAATGAATTTCCCACTGTTAAAAATCCTGTGCTAAACAAACCCTTACCTCCTTTGGGAAACAATCGCGAATAAATGCTAAATTTTGACACCCTCAAATTTTTTGTGACTGGCACTTACCGCACAAAAGTGACGAAAACCCCTCATTCAACGAATAAGCTCTCTTCTCTTGATACCTATCTACTCAAAGTTCTAACAGGGGATGATGGTGACAGCTTTGGATAGCACTTGATGCTTTTTTCTTTCTTTTCAAAGAGTGTGAGTTCGCTGTATCACCGCCTCGCCGAACGGGGTAGGTGCAATAATGAAAAGATGTTTCATCACACTTGAGCTTTCCAGCCAGAATCCATGCAATAGGACAGCCAATTCCATGTGTAAGGGTGAAAATTTGAGAAAACAGAAAAAAGAACAGGCTCCCCAAGCATTGAAAGAAGTGTTGAATGGGTGCATTGGTGCCCCCAAAGTGACTAACTTGTATGCTCTGCTTGCAATTAGTGTGAGACGTTTCCTAGAGAAGGTCTGAAATTGTCCGGATTGTAATATTGAACATTTAAACAAGTACATTGTTCATCCTTGAAACGAGAGATCTTCAACATTTCCCATGTTTTCATTTTCTTGCATCCAAATGTGATACGATTTTATCATATTAAAAGCATTTTTAATATCAATTACTTCTCACTCATACCAGCACCCACCACGCAAGCCATAAGCCCACAAAATGTACTTTCCCGTGGACATCGTTCCGTTGATCGATGAGTTGATAGTATTATGGATTATCTCTCATAAGAGGCGCTTTTCAACGGTTCTCGCACATGAACTTATTATCGGGCTGCGGGAGAAAACCAGGATGAGCTTAACAGCAGAGGGATTAAATCAATAAAAAGTTGAAATACGGCCACAAGCTGCATGTGTGTCATTTGTTGTAACCAGCAGAGCAGTACCAATAATGTGTAGGTATAGACGTGATTGAGGTGCATTCGAAGCATCATTTTTTTTAAAGCCATAATGCTTCCGTGAACTTTCCAGTAAAGTTGTAGCTTAGAAAAATGGCGATTATAGGAGTGATGCAAACACAAATTATTTGTTTACCAAAGCAACTTTTCTTCTGTAGCGTGTTCAATTCGAAGGCTTACAGTAGCGCTCAAAAGTAATATAATAGTAGATATTTCGACAAAACAAAAATGGCAACACTGCTAACCATTCTCGATATGACGTTTCTTTGTTTAGTCGTGCTTCTTTATTTGCTCAGTATACCGGCTATGTCGCAGATTGTGAGTTTCGGTGTAAATTTGAGTTTTTATCGCTGTTGTGTCTACATTCTTTAGATCGAATGTCGTTTGACAACGTGTTTTACGTGGTAAGTTTATAGTTCAACATAATATTTCCCGAATATATCATCGAATGAATGTTTCAATAGGTATAATGAATCAAACTGGAAGACGTCAATACCCTCTCGCATATCAGGAAAGCGTTCTGCAATCTTTGGAAAATGGACGCTCACAAACTCAACTAGCACGGGATTTTCACATTTCTCTACAACTAGTGAGCTTCTGGAACAAGAAAAAGGTGGAAACAGGTGATATCAGAAACTCCCCGAAGATAGCTCAATCAAAATTCTCAGATACCAACAAGCACTTGGTCGATTTAAAAATTCACACTTCAACTGTTAAGAGTCGTTTAACTGATGCTGAATTGCAAGGCCTCAGACAGAGTAAGAAACCACTCATTTTCGCGAAAAATAGAAAAGCTAGAGGCCTCACTTAGCTCAGTCGGCAAAGGCGAAGCTACAAAGCAACATCATGCTGGAGGTGGCTGGGTTCGATTCCCGGTCTGGTCTAGGAATTTTAAGTAAAGGATAATTTCTCGACATCCTGGGCATAGGGTATGATTGTACTTGCCACATAACCATACTATTGCAAAATGGTATCTGGCATCGAAAGCGCACAATTAATAACTGTGAAAGTGCATTTAGAACACGAAGTTGAGAGCAAGCAATAAGCTAACTGTGAAAACCATAAGCTTGAAACGCTAAGAAATAAGAAAGGGTTGCCTTTGCTTTGGCCCACCAAGGACTTACGAAGATTGATACAAAGTACTCTGGAATGGCAAACGCAAATTCATTTTTTTCCTTTCCTTGTTCCTAAGGAAACCCCCAGAAGCGATGTTTGGTACCAAGTTCCAACTATAAAGCATGAAAGAAAATGCCGAAGAGTTGGATTTTTTAACAAGACGATATCCCAAAACATCGTTCGAAGTTGTTGCAGGAATATTTTAAGAAGGCCAAAATCAAGCTTATGTCTAGTCGAATTCCAGATCTGAATCCCATAGAGCACTTGTGGTAAGAGCTTGGCAGACGTGTTCTAATTTGACGACAGTTTTCAATGTTTTTTAGGAAGAATGGAATAAAATACCATCGCGTCAAATCGCTAATCTTGTGATATCGATGCCGCGCAGATGTCAAACCGTTATCCAATACAAATTCCAATTCATTGCACGCCTCAATTACTAAATTCTTCTTGTGCCCGTCGGTTCGTTTTCGAGAATCATTTTAACTGGGCTGTCGTCCGACATTCTTACGGCATGCCCAGTCGACCGATTTCAGCGGTGTGTACGATGGGAGGATCTCCCAGCAACTGTTGCAATTCGAGGTTCATTCGCCTCCTCCACGTTCCGTCTTCCATCTGCACTTCACTGTAGATCGTACTCCACTTCTTTCGTTCGAAGACATCAAGGGCGCGTTGTTCTTCCACAAGCTATGTGCATGTGGCCATAGAGGAATACGGGTCTAATTAATGTCTTGAAGATGGTCAACTTTGTAGTTCGGCGAGCTTTCGATCTTTTGGAGTCCAAAGTAGGCACGATTTCCAACCATAACGCCTGTGTATTTTTCTGATGGTGTCGTTGTCGGCGGTCAGCCCAGTTACACGAATTCGTTTACCGCCTCGATTTCATCATCGTCGATCTGAACTCGTGGTGGGCTGACATTGTCTTCTCGAGAGCCGCTTCCTTTCATGTATTTTGTTTTTAACGCATTAATCACAAGCCCAATCCTAATAGCTTCAGCCTTAAGTCTGATGTACGTGTCCGTCTTTGTCACAAAGCTTATCAAGCTAAAAACTCTTTGTCAAATGACATTTGATCGCTACTGTGTAAGAACCTTAGCTGGAGCGAAGCGGAGTTGTGCGGAGATTTCAAAACATGAATCAGTCTAGTCCACAGGCTCAACGAGAGTTTGATCAATGTTTATGTTAAGTTAGGTAGTTTAAGTTAGTTTGACAAATTTTAAGTAACAATTATATAAACGAGTAACGCCCAGTATACAAGGCAATGAATTTTGAAATTGAATACTCATCAATCGATGATTTTCGCATTTTCAAATTTGGTAAGACAAAACTCATAGAGTGATAGACTTACGCTGAGTTCTAACATTTTGAGTTTATTTTTCCCGTATACTTATAGGGAGAACATAGTTGATAAGCGCTAGCAAATGACAACAAGTATAACTGGACGCACTGTTTATTTTACAGCAGTGTTCCTATCTATTAGTGATGGAATGTTTTGACAGAAGTTTGTTTTGGAACTTCTCGTGTTTTGCTGAAAGTTTCATTGCGATACGCATAGTTTCAGAAAAAGTGGTACTTTATGGAAGTTCAATTTAGCAAACTCTTAGGAACAAGGAAGGTGGAAATCCGACTGGACTGAGTACGATGCCAAAAAATTGTGCCGTTTAGATCAACAATTGGCTGAAAAAGCTAGGAAACGAAAAAACATCAGAACAAGGAACATTTGAACCACAAAAGTTCTCACAGTCATCAGAGATTCAACAGTCACAGCAATAGTAATACAAATGATACTAAAAATCACTGATATCTTTTATTAAAAAATCTATGTTAGTAACATAGATTTTTTGAACAAAAAATGAAAAAAACCTCTTTACTTCGGTTTTCAGTTATTGGAGAAAAATAACTTTTGTTGCAATTACTGTGCTTTAGCAAATAAAAATCTTAGTTTCTGTAAAACGCTCGCACTTTGGACTTGACATTCTTCCAGTAAATTCTGCTTCATTAATTTTTATTTTTTTTCTAGTGGCTGCTGTCCAGTTTTTCTGGAACTCTTGCATGTTTTGGGACACTGTACTCTCCTTCCAAAAGCGCCGCTTGACAGTCGCCCAATACCGATGAGTCGGCTGAAGATCCGAAGAAGACCGATGGATTGATGTCTTTTTTTCACGAATTGTACATCATTGTTTGCCAACCACTGTAGAACCAACTTGGCGCAGTGGACTTGGAGGCACAATCTGTTAAGAAGAGAGGAGGAACCTTATGCTTTTTCTGTACAGTGGCAGCAATCTCTTCTTCCAAACATTCTTCTATCGCCATGTGGTTAACGTCGTCAGGGTATTGGTTCCCTGGTTAGGTATAATACTGTGGTCCAGGCGGCATTCCATAGAATCTTCCTTGGCGTAACTTTCTGCGTCGTCAATCAGGATGCATCCGTGTTTCTCCAGAATTTGGTTGTAATGTTTTCGCGCTCTTGTGTTGTCAAGCTTGCTGCTCCCGGGACTTTTTCGCCACCTTCTGTTTCTTGTACGTTGAAGAACTTACAAGTTCCGATCGAGCTGGTGTTTGGACTCGGTTTCCTGCCAGTTTAGGGCAAATCCGCCTTTCGTGGAAAGAATCTCACCCCGAACTTTTCGATTGCGTTGATGACCACTGGTGTAGTTAACTTTTTCCTGATTTTTGCAATTTGGTTGTCGAGTAGTATGTACCAAGAAGAAGCACCAAATGTACTATATTTTCATCAATTTAACTCGTCTTTGATTTCTTCCAGTGTATCGAAACCAATCGATTGCTGAACTATTTTTATTGAAATGTAAATAACAGAATGTCTACCGCAAAACATAAAAATTCAAAGAATAGCACCATTTTTAAGGTAATTACTGTTTGAATGTTGCTAACTACTTTTCGATACCCTCCTATAGGAGATTTCGCAGAAGTGAAAGATCGGTTCTCTAAGACACCAAAGCTGACTATAGACTGCGGATTCAATGTTAACGAAGAGCAATATTTTAAACTCCTACCCTGCAAGCGTTATATTTCAATGTCCAAAGATCACTTTTACAGCCGGCCATCCAGGGAGCACTTCAGTTACATCACATGTACGCCTCGAGGTTGCTACGGAATTGACGAATCATGATCTCACACCGATTCCAACCTTTTCGAGAACTTAACATTCTCTTCATCAAGAAGAGGTACTTAATTTTAGGAATAAAAATTTGACTAAAAAATATCTCACCACTATTTGATCTCAAAAACAAAGAGGAATTGATATTTTGGTCTTTTGATAAAATTTAAATCGAATTAAAAAGTCAAATAAAAATGAGAAGAAATTTTGTGCAAAATTTTTAGTCGTTGCTATCCAATCATTTTGGCAAATGAAATCGGTTAGGAAGATAATCTATAACAGGATGACCAGTCAAAAATGTTTTTCGACGTATATCCCATTCATTTCTAAGGATGACAAAAAATGTAAAGCAGCAGAATTCGAGCATGTATGGGCGTTTTTTTTTTTTTTTTTTTTTTTTTTTTTTTGGGAAAGTACGGAGACGGCAAGTGAGACACACGTGTTTTCCTCGACATATTTTCCGCCAAAACAATGCCCGTAAAGACATAGCTATATGGAAAAAAAATTTCAATAGTGCTAGAAATTTCAATTTCAAACTCACTTTCAGAATCTGCGTGGTGTTGACTTTTTATAGTGAGCGTATGGGATTTAAACAAAGCTTTTTACATACCCTCCGGCAACTATGGAACAAAAATCTATTTATTGGAAGCCATCATATCCAATCTTTGAACTAGACGATGACAACCCTACGGTTTGCATTGCAAAAGAATCGATTTCACAATGACAATAAATCCAAACACAAACAATTTTATTCGATTCAATGTTATTCGATAATAGAGAAAACACCAAAGTTATATGAATAACTGGCTGATCCGCTCTAATCGATTTTTATGATTCAAATAATTCCAAACATTCATGATTTAATTTTTTTTTATTAACTTTAAGCTACGCTTTGACTTATTTCTCACCTAATTTGTTTGTCTGCAAATGAACGATAACAATTATGACACTTGAATTTTGAATATTAGTTGAATGATATTGATTTCGAATTTGTTTGAATTTATATACTTTATTTACATGATTTTAGAGGATGACAGAATCTTGCGCCAGTTCAATTTAGTGCATTGTGATAGACTACATTCTTTGTTCCATTATCCGGCGCGCAAATAAACATAGATTAATAAACAACAATTCGAGAAGCATTCGAAGTTAATTGTATTTACTTCTGTAACAGGTGAGCATGTGAGTTATAGTTTGTTATTTATTTATTTATTTATTTATTTATTTATTTGTCGATATAATTGGAAGTGACTTAACATCTTATTGGAATGTAATAGGGGAAAAGCCATGTGACGTAAAAACCTCTATTTCTAAAACGTACACTACAGAAATCAACATGAATAGAAGGAATACAAAGCAAGCAAAAACAACGACAATTCTGGTACACACACAAAACTGGTCAGTAATACTTAAAAATAAGCTATCGTGATAGAATCAGTCGTCTAGTATCTTCGCCATTAATGCCAGTACGTAGTAAATGCCACCATTTCTGAACTAGCTGCTCTCCATCCAACTACGCTGAATCGGTGACGGAAGGTCTCTGCGGAACAGTTGAAGTCAAACAGAGCGTAAGGTTCATTGAAGCGCGATGACATGTGAATCGAATTGGATCGTGTTGGCCGTAGTTTGCAGCACGAGCTCCGAGCTGTAGAAAATTTCTTGTTCGCAGAACTCGTTCGGGAGCGTAGATAAAGAGTTCGGCCAAGAATTCCCGGGAGAGTCGGTTTCACCTAGTAGCACTTTTGCTGCGAGCACATACATGACAGCGCCTATGCTCCAATGTTTCAATTCCCAAAAGTGAGCAACGATCACGTGTACTGGAAGGTTGACCGGATCATTCCACGGCAGATGACGGAAGGCTTTCTCAACGAACAAATTTCCTTTGGTTTTCGCCAATCCTCGCAAGTCAGATTCCTTGATACAGGCACCACACGACGGCTCCAAATTCCAGAATAGAATCCACTGAGAGAGCAGTACAATGCTTTCAGACAGGAGTGGGATCACGAAGCTCGTCGGAGATCTTAAACATGAAACCGAGCTGTCTGTTGGCTTTGAAATAATCATATCCGTGTAGTGTTGTCTAAATGTCCCATTGGAGTCAAGGGTGATTCCAAGGTCACGAACAGTATAAACTTTCTGCAGAGGTTGATTATTTATCATGTAATCAAATGCAATTGGGTTCAGTTTTCGATGGAATGTGATAATGAAGCATTTGTTAACACTCAGAGTGGGGAAATTTCTGGAACACCACTCTTCGAAAACTCCTGATCCAAGTGCTGTAGTCATAAACAATCAGTGAAACATCAACGCACAAGCCACGCCAAATTTTACCCTCATGTGCATAGAACGACACAGAAGTTAGGTGGAAGTATCAGTCCAACCTCGTTGATGAAAATTGAGAACAGCAGTGGTCCCAAGATTTTACAACCATGAGGTACGCCCGACATATTAGTAAAGTAGCTCTGATTGAGCAGTGCCGATCTTCACACAAAGGTATACTGTCCGTTGAGTGAGATTTAAACCAACGAACATAGTTACTTGACACACCGGATTTGTGTCTATTGTTGCCAAAATTATGGTAGGGTCGACCCGGATCACAACCAGCCTTGAGATGCGTGTAAACAACGTCGACTTGGAGATCCAGCTCCCATATTCCGGAGACACGAGGAAACAAAAGGTGCAAAGTTTGTTGAAATCGATCTTCTGGGTGTGAAGTGGATGTTGTTCAGGAGGAATGTAGTATATTGCAGCTAGCAAACAACAAGTCGTTGACGATGATCTCGAAGACTTTTGAGAGCAGGCATTCAGCGGTATGATTCCTCGATAATTTTCGGCATTTTGTTTATCTCCTTTCTTGAAAATCGGGAACATGAACTAGAAAATTTCAACGTGTTGGATATTTTCCCGTAAGGAGATATTGAAAATCTTCAAAAGAGGAATCGTAAACACTGCAGTGCAATTCTTTAGTACACATGAAGGAATTCCGTCTGGTCCAGCCCATTTAAGAGTTTCAGCTTCGGATTACTTTGATTCAACGAGGTCCAATGTAATCGCAGGAATATTGAAGTCGAACGCGTCTCTGGGAGTATCTCTGAGTGCTTCATGACTTGCTCCAATGCTGGCATGGTGTTATTTAATACACTTTTGAAGTGCTCAGAAAGTAGATCACATTTGTCTACTGGTGTGCTGGCGATTCTGTCGCCGAGATGAATTTCAAACGTGTCACAATGACCATGCAAGGCGAACCGGAAATTGTATTCGTTATAACTCGAAAGGTAAATCGTTTGAAATAAGTGGAATTCTTGGATTGAGCACTATTCTTGAATTGTTATACGACCAATTTTGTTTCATTTCACAATTTCGGTTGATTGAGGTTCCGGAGCATAATGATAACATATCCAATCTTCAGTCTTAAATTATATGGTGGTGATCCTGGCAAATCCAATGAATTTAGGAATTCTGTTGGATAAATCGTTCCTTCGTCCGGATTAGCCACACAATCATCTAAGTTGAATGAACGTGATTGTCCAGGAATTGCATTTTGAATTATGAAATTCAAATCCTCGACATCCTTATTTTTTCGTTGCCAAAATCGAACGTGCTCTTAAGCAATTGTGGTTCTCATTATTCTGGACAATGTTTGGGAAATGGCAGACATTCGGCGGGAACGAAATCAATCCATTGCCAATCGCCAACAATTTATTCGAGAAAATACCAGCAGACGGATCGTTTTGCTAGGCAACACACATATTTGCCGTCAACTGTAGCTTTTTTACATATCGCCCCGAAAAAGAAAGTATAAGGGCGTGTGGGATGACAGGTAGTGTTTGTCGCAAATCAACTGGCAACAAAATCATTGCGCCTCCAAAAAGTCTCGAGTTACTGCGCAGATCTTGCATAGTTCGATCGAGTGCTATTGTGCATTCGTCCCAGAAGATGATCTTACAACAATGCAACACTTTCGTCATTGTCGAATTGTTCGAAATGATGCATGTCGGTTCGTCAGTCAGTTGGAGATTTAACGGCAGCTTCAACGCAGAGTGAGCCTCTCGAAAAATACCGAAAAATTCGGTAAGAAGGTTATGGTTTGGCAGGCAATATGCGAGTGTGGTAAAACATCTAGTCCGTACATCACAACGGAGACGATGAACACACATAAATACGTTAAGGAATGTCTCCAGAAACCATTATTGCCGATGATCAGGCAGCACGAAGGTCAAAATGTATGTTTCGTGCCGAAAGACATGAATCCGCCGAACTGCCCAGAGGCACGGCCAATCGATACTTTTTGGGCTTTAACCAAAGCAAAGCTTCTAAAATTCACGACGACATCCAAAAATTTAAAAAAGATTGGCCAAAAAGTGGTCAAAATGGTGGGAAGTACCACTGTGCAGAAGCTAATGGGTCATGTTCGAGGAAAAGTTAGGCGTCTTGGCTATGATTAAATATTTTGATTAAACGAGAGTAAAATATCATATAAAACACAAATACAAATATGATTTGCCAAATAAAGTTATTAAAACTATAAAAAACATGACTTTTTTGTTATTTTGAAAGTGTGCTTATACTTTCTGGAACATTACTATAAATAAGGTATTTTTTGCTAGTTCCGCCAGGTGTATCGATGAAGACAATGTCTCCATTTCGGTCGTCAATCGCTTTCATCAAAGTGTCGTAAACGTCTTCCGTTGCTGAGGAGTCAACAACGGTACGTTTGTTCGAACCACTTGTCTCAAAGCGTCATGATCGTATTATTGTTCATGCTCCAACTCTCGATTGAATGCATTGTGTATCGCACGATTTGGAGTTGGCATGCCCTTTGGACAACAAAATCAGCGCCTCGTTGCGCATCTCATCGTTAATTTCCAGCTCATAATTTAAAGTGGTTGTGCGAGCTTGATGTAAAATATCATCAACCATGTCATCCTTGTATTCGACTATATTTGATGGAAAACATATCGAAATGATGATCACAAACAGGGTACGAATTTGATTTGCAGGTGCAGTAACAATGGCATCGCAAGACTTAAATCACGCTGACCGCTGACAGGCTTCTCGATAAAGGGCGATACGGTCAAAATTTGGTCAATATCAACTTGACGTATTTCTTTCAATTTTGCATTTCAAAAACCTGAACACCCCTCATTTTGAAGGTGTGTGTGTGTAGAATGTTGCTCCTATTTTGATTTTGGAATTCACTCTTCAGTTGTCAAAATGCCGTCCAAGCAAGAAGAGCAGCGTATCAAAATTTTGCTCGCGCATCGCGAAAATCCGAGCTACTCGCACGCAAAGTTGGCAAAATCGCTAAAAGTTGCCAAATCAACCGTTACAAATGTAATTAAAGTGTTTGGGGAACGTTTGTCGACAGCCAGGAAGTCTGAATCGGGGGGAAATCGAAAACCGGAAGCCGCTGAGACGACAAAGAGAGTTGCCGGGGTAGTTTCAAGCGAAACCCTAACCTATCTCTCCGAGATGCCGCAAATAAGCTTGGTGTATCGTCTACAACCGTCGAGCCAAAACGACCGGACTATCGACTATGTAACCGTGTGAAATCGGAAAACCGGAAGCCGAACTGATGACTGTACAACGTTGTGAAGCGTGAACGGGTTGTGTTGTTGTGTGTTGTGTGTTGGTTGTTTTGGTTACATTTGTCCGATTTTTATGTCGCACATAGTAAACCATCCACAGTCCGAAGCGACTCGAACGAAGCTGGACCACGAACATAAACCAAAAGTAGAACAATAAGGATACCTGTGAAATTGCGCCAACAATGTCAGGTGGAGTATCAACGTCATCTACGATACATGTCAAGGATAACTCGATCAAAACAAAAAAATACCATATATAATGTATTGAAAATCTATCACTTTCTATGTTTTCATTTTTCCCATAAATTTGTCCAACTTTTTCTTTTTATAAATGTTCCTTGAGTGCAGCCGAACAGAACAAAAAAAGGCAACTTAAATCGGACGATCCGTTCTCGAGTTATGAGCGGTCTTAAGTATGCCACACTGTTTTATATATATATATATAGATTTAAAGTTGACGCTGCTAAACTCTAGAATCATGTAAATTTTAACTTCAATTTCAACTAGGTATGAAAACATACGGCAACGGGCGGTCTATTTATGATTGACGACAGTAAATAATAAATAATAATAGAAATAAATTGATTTTGAACACATTTTAAAACATTTAAACATTTTCGGAAATCAAAGAAAGACCGTGGAACTGAGTTGAAACCAGGCAATACGCTACTTGTGATATGCGATGTACTTGAAATTCAATTTAAAAAGAAGAAGAATGTACTCATGAACTTCTGATATCTCAATTCACGACAACACGGTAAGTCTAATTCACCGAATAAATCAAAATAAAACAACACACACACACGCTCACACAACCACCAACTTTGCTTAGTCACCATGGGAAAATTTAGAATAATCACTCCAAACTTAAATTCCGACCACGCTTCCAGGTACTTAAGCAGAAAGGCTTTCGCCTTTCTATCAGATCCGACCGAGATTTGGTGGTAGGACTAAAGATACCATTGTTCGTTCCCATCATCGACGGGCAGCTGGCAGTGTTCTCCCATGAAACCTCAATGCATAAAACGCAAATGAAATCATATCTCTAGCCCATTTCACGAGCTAAGATTTCTGCGACAATGATCGACCAGAAGTGTCTTCGCTAATTTAATTCTCTTCCGGACACGATCGCACATAGCTTACCAAACGGCTTTCGCATTGCTGAACTTTATTGTTTTCGAGCTGACTTGGGTACACCTATTTCGAGGGTCGAGATCCAACTATCTAGATGAGAAAAACCGCGCACCGGTGGTTAAATGCGTCATTAAGCCGGTTAATTACAGGTTTAGTTTGGATCCGTCGAGACATCGTATTTTTTGACGCGGTAGTTCAATGGACGTCTTTTTTGGTTTGGTTTTATTATGGAGTGCGGACGCTATGCCAACAACTAGTTGGTGGCACCTGCTAAATGGATGATGTTCTTCTTCTCGCAGGATGGGCAATTAAACCGTTCTAACTCAACACATTCACTAGTTTTACTCGTTTGTGTGTTTCCTAATAGTTGATAGTTTTGTATTTCAGCAAAAAGCGACCACGTTAAGAGCTACTCGTGTTGAGCGATTGAGTTGAAATTGAAATGACCAAACACGAAATTGAGTTTAATGTCAATCAAATAACATCGCACCAAGCGTAAGGCTCTCGGACCGGTGAATGATTACTGTAGCTAACAGACATCAACCTAGTTTAATGGTTGGTGAGGTGATTACTCTAGTTGTGGCGGTCAATGTGATGATGGAGCTTTTACGCGTTCTGTATGAGATGTTTTTGTGAAATCTTATAGGAGTGAAAAAAAAAACGAAATATGAAATTTTAAGTATCATCCTAGTACAGCTGCTTTGAGTTAAGATAAATTTCATTTATGACAATCGGCAATGAACGGAAAATATTGCAAAATAGACTAGCAACAGCAAAGATTAATTTTTTCAGACTCTACAAAACTACCATGATAGAAAAGTTCCCTGAATTTATTCAGGAAATTAGAAATACAAGATTAATCATAAAAATCGATATTGTCCTCTTCAAATAACTCCCCATCACATGAAACACACTTATGCCAGCGCTTGATTCAATCCTCGAAACATTTTTGTACTCGGTTTGCGGTACGACCATCAGAGCCATCTTCGATTTTACCATGATCTCATCCCGGGTGCTGAAACACGTTCGGCGGAGCGATTTCTTGAGTCGACCGAATAGGAGAAGGGAGCCAAATCAGGTGAATTCGGTGGTTGCTGTTCACGAATAACGATGGCATTGTGTGACAGTGCGTTATCGTGGATCCAGAAGTTGTTTGCCACCAAATCAGGTCTTTTTTGGCGAATCGCTTCACGCAAACATCTAATAACGACCATACAAATACTCACTGTTGACGGACTGGCCTCATACACAACACCCTTGTAATCCATGAAAAAATAGAGCATCGCCTTCTTTTTCGGCTGAAATCGACGTGGTTTTCTCGGTCGCGCCTGAAATGTTCGTGCCACTGATAAACATTTGTTTTCTTCAGTGTATTGTTGCCGAAACACTAATCTAACATTTGCAATGTCGTCGCACCATTGAAACCGTTTTTAACCCAACATTTAATCCAAACCCGTTGCTGCAATTTCAATTACATTTTGAAAATTGTACAAAATCGAGTACACACACAATCCATGCCATGGCATATTTACCAATTCCAACATAAAACTATCTAATGAATATAATAGGCCATAGTAATAATTCGTCCATAAAATCAAGATTTTCTTGAAAAATCACTATTTATCTTTCTATTTACTAAATTTGAAATGTGCGACTATTCTACAGTATATAACAATAGATGTCTATGAGATTTAGGACATTCAGAGATCATGAAAAAAAAATCTGTTAGATTAACCAGGCAAATCATACTGGCTAAAAGCGAGAGAGATCGTAAATTTCGAACAATTACATCACAATAAAGTGTCGAAAAAGTTCTAAGTAGCTTAAGCACACGATGATTGCCATCATGTCATTGTGGATTTGTCGATTAGCACTGAAATTATGATATATTTGGTACATAGGCTATCCTAACATTAAATCCGATATGTGTTATATTTTTAAACGATAATGAGTTCAACCCTGTGTACAAACAAATTCTTCCTCTATCACAACAATTTACCATAGCGTATTTTAATTATCTACAAAAAGTCCGAAAATGTAAATTTCATATTTTTTTATTCAATAGAGATTTATTAATTTCCATTCGTGTCAAAATCTCATAATCAATTTGTATGATGATTACATTATTTGTCCCTTCTGATTTACATAATGAAAACCAACGTAGTCGTAATCTTCTGTAATTTTTTTCAGCACTCATTGTAATTATCCGACTCAAAAATCTTGTATATATAAACGACTCGTGTTGAGCAAACTTTCGTTTTACAACTGACAATTGAATGTGTAACTAGGGTTAACGTTGCTTAATGGGCCCCTTTGGATACAACGTAGCATTATTCCCAGATTATATTAACAAAAGAATGTGTAGGCTTCTTGATGAAGCGTTTATTCGTCCTTTGGGTGACTGCCCAAATTCCGAATCCCGCTCGAGCCAGTGGAACTTTTCGCCAATCAAAATCCACTGAGTTTTAGGTTAAGTTCTCCGTTGTAGTTGGTTCTATGTTGAATGTTCAGTCTGTACATCCACGAGTTGTTTATTGTGTAAATGTAGTTTTTTAAGGAGTTGGCACTGAAAATAAGATTTAGTTCATACTACGAAATCAATCGTTTGACTCACCAACAATTGGTTGTTTTCGGTAACGAAATTGATTTGTACTAAAGACTGCTCCAGAAAGTATAGACGCAGTCAGAAACCACTGCCATTTAGCAATAATTGATAACTAGTTCCTGTTTTATGGCTGCATCCTGTTGTTTATCTTTATCTCTCAGCACTTGTGTAGCGGTTTAATCGTTTTCAACAATTTGTTTCAAAATGCGTGGACTTTCCGCGGAACAACGTCGAAATATTGTTCACAAATGGTGTACAACAGAACCCGGAATGTCACTGAGGAAGTTGCGAAAAAAATGTAAGAAGTAAGTGAGAAAGCCGTGCGATCAGCGATCAGGAAGTTCAGGATGCGATCAGCGATCAGGAGTAAACCGTAGTCAGGTTGAAAAAAAGGTCCTTCTAATCATCGTATGGATAAACGTATAATGAAGGCATTCGAGCACAAAAAGGAGGTTCCAGAGTGGGATGAGGCCAAACAAGTTGGCACTTCGAAGTTCAATGTTCATCGTGCAAAATAACGTTTGAATTTTCGAACCTATAAGGAGCAGAAGCAGTCGAAACGGAGTTCGAAAAAAGAAGCCTCGATCAAGCCCAAAGGGCGAAACTTGTACGATACGAAGCTTGCTGGGTATTTTAACTATATAATAATGGATTACGAAACCTACGTGAAATTTGACTACAAATCCTTGCCGGAGCCACAATATTATACGGTGCGCGAAGGGGAAGTATTTAACCAGTCTGAGACATCCATTCGTCAAAAAGTATGGTAACAAAGAATTCTTCATCACAAATGCTTCGGTGAACAGTGATTTCAAAAATGACTTCTACCCATGATTTGAAGCCACAAAACTCCTGTTATCTTCTGGCCAGATCTTACGTCTGGCCATTACACGAAATCAAATCTTAGGTAATATGTCTCGGTAGCAGATACCATTCAAGAGTTTGAAAAAGGTTGGAAGAAACTGTCAAAACTCGTCGTTAAGAAGTCTGAGCTGAACCTTATGAAGAACGGTTGCAAATATTGAGAACACTAACCCGATGTGCCACTCTAATACTACCAGTAGGATTAGTGGATGTAATGTTAGCCTAGCCCCGTCATTCGGCCTATGCATCAAATATGTCAATATTTCAGCAATAATAGACAAATAAATGATGAAAACTTGACGATTAACTTGTGCTTAAGCTATTGAGAACGTTTTTATCACCTTATTGTGATGAAACTGTGTAAATTAACGACTTATCTAACTTTATAGTCGCCATGATTTCGTTAGTTAAGCTTACAGATTTTCTTCACGATCTTCAAGTGTCCTAAATCAGAATAAATTTGATAGGCATCTATCATAATACACTCTAGATCTGCAGAACAATAGTCACAAGTTCCAAATTAAGTTTTCATACGGAAAAATAAATTGGCATTTTGCAAGAAAACCGTAGGCCTAATATTAGGGATAGCTTATTTTATGTGTTCCTAACCATGGCTTATTATATGCATTGGGCAGCTTAATATTGGTATTGGTTAATATGCAATGGAGGTTTATGAGTATGTGGCTGTAAATTTTCCGAATAGAATATCTTAAGCAGTATCTAAGCAAACAAACGTCTATTATGTGAGTTATAATGTTTTAAATGATGTGCCGTCGATAGAACACAAACAAAAATCATTTCAGTCTTTTAAAGAAGTTTTTTCTTCAACTATGAGTTGTAAACTTTGAGTTCAGTAAAGAATAAACCTTTGAAAATTGTCCTTATTGCGAAATTTATAGGATAAGACGAAGTTGCATCCATGGATAGATCCAACAAGGATCCAATTCACCGACATTACATCCATATCCCTCGAATATGTTTGCCCTGAAATGGGAATTTTTTTCAACACGTTTGTGGTGCATAATGATGATCATCTGATTGAGAATTACTAAGCAAGCATGTAGCCAGTTTAATGTCGTTTGTAGCTCAATTATTTAATGAGTAACAATAAAAATTGCAATCGACCGTAGCATATTAGGCCGAGTTATGGGACATATACCCTATATCTGATAATAATTGAATATCCCACTTGTATAGTATTTTTACTGAAAACTGGGTGCGTCCATACTTTCTGGAGCAGTCATTATTTATGAAGCTGGCTTCGTATTCAATACCACACGAAGCATTTGTATTTTTTTTTTTTTAAAACACGTATTGAACGAAAAACATGCAAATAACTGGGATATTTTTGCAGCATAAAAAAGATATGCTCTCTGATGATTATCGTTGCATGGATAAAAAGAAATGAGGAGAAATATTAGTAATTTCCATTTAATTCCAACTACCTTTATTGCTTATCCTGGCAGATACGCGTACTTCGTCTACAATGTGCAGGCTTCTTCAGTGTCGTGTACAAATATTCGACTCAAGTACACGACTCTGAAGAAGTCTGCAAATTGTAGACGAAATACACGTATCTGTCAGGATAAGCAATGCAGGTAGTTGGAATTAAATGGAAATTACTTATCTTTTTTCTCATTTTAAACAAGTATTCCACTAATAAAGCTCGCACTTACCAGGATTTTGGGTGCAAGAATGTTTGACAGATCTGTTTTATCGACAAGAAATTCAAAAAAAAAAACTGGACCATGGGGAGGTTACATCCTTGGTAGAGATTTTTTTTACCATTTCTGATTTCGGAATTGATCCTGTCCTATTGAGAAATGCTGCTTCTGAATCCTGAGTTGATCTCACTAAGCGATAATGATTTGTGAGAAGTTGCGTTATCAGTGAAGATAAATTCTTGATTAATTATAAAATTCGTGATTAATGAAGATCGATTTCGGCACGAAGCGTGTGTGGCTTTATCTTTCCAACAAATGGTTTAAGCCCTCCTCAGCAACAAAACCAACTTGTGCGGATACAATATAAGAGGCACCGTGATTGGCTGGTACGCTCGAGATTCATTTCATATATTGCATGACAAGGGGTAATGATGGCATTTTGTGAGATGACAAGCAAAGCGCATTAAACACGAAAACTTTGATCACAAAACGAACGAAAGCGAAATTACGAAAAAAATATGTTCACTGTGGAAATTGTAGCAGCACGGCTTATGCTAACTTCTACTGTAGCAATCATTAACACATTTTTTTTTTCACAGCAACGCTCATTTCGATTTATATTAGTTCACAAACTATTGAGCAATGAGCTACAAATTTTGGCACATCTTGTCTAATTTCGGCCCCAATTTAATTCTGAAGACACTCAAGAACATGCAAAACTAATTTAAAATGCTTCACTGCCACTATTACATGCAAATAAATGCATACGATTATTCAAGGCCTATGTGTTTGTAAAGTGAAAGCGATTATATTTTCCTCTTGAAGGGTAAATAATTAACGAGCTTTGTTTTGATACGTACGTGCTTAAGAAATTTAGTTTTGTTTTTTTTTTGTATTAAACTTATTTTGTTTGCCACAAAAGCAGGAAAAAAATATCACAACGTTGTGATTTTTAAGCAAAAAACCCATAAAATTTGTTAGTTGTTTGAGATATGCTGAAAAATACGAAAATGCTAGTGGGTGTACAAATTTACATTTAATTGCAACTGCTCATCATAATGAAGTACATTTCAACATGTTCAAGCGTGGCATAATGGCCTACCATTTTTCACTTAACAATCAGTTGCATAATGTGTTATATTACACAATTCCTTTCCATTCCGAACGAATTTCAATAGGTTAAGTAAGAAGGAAATACAATACTAATTAATTATGTTTTTATTGCGGGCAGTGCGCCAAATTTTAATAAACAAATTATTGTTTTTGAAATTGGAAATTCTCAACATCATGGGATCCCAGTAGTGAACAGTAATTTCTGCTAGAACCAAAGATGTGAAGAGAAAGTATCGATAGGTCCGATAGAGCACGGCAAGTTATGAAATTGAATAGAAGTATCAATTATATCAAAGTATGATTGTATTCTCCGTACGTGGAGTAACGATTATTATGTAGAAGGAGATGTTCACTCATCACCACGAGGCTCCAAGAGTGGACAGTAATGTTTGCTAGAAATGAAAAATATGGAGAGAAAATGTTGATAGTTCCGTCAGTGCACGACAGGTTGTGAAATTGAATAGAAGTATTGAAAATTGAGCGAAAGGTTTGGATATAGGAGTTTGTACTCGAACGCAAAGAATGCGTCCTTGGTTCGATATTTTGTTTTTAAATAAATCATAACAAAATAGTCTTTTTTAGAGTACACACTACCAACATGACGCTCCAAGTAGACTTATATTTTCATGATATTTTCTAATTAAATGAGATATTAATTAGATCTTTGATTCAAATTTAAGCCAGATATTGCTGGAATCAGGTGTGTTGTATGGAAAATTGCAAACAATTTCGTTGTTAACGATTGCTTTTGCTTGGAATTGAACGAGAGAAAATTTGACACACCTGATTAAATACATTTTTTTCTGTGTATAATAAAAAGTGCATTTAACAAAGTTTCTCGAGCAGAACCCCGAATGGGCCAGTTCCCATTCCAACACTACCAAAATGTCATGTAAATATCTGTCTATTGAGACCGACACATGCAAGCATTCTTTGGCACATAAAATGAGTTGAAAAAGATGAGAAAATAAATTCAATCAAACACATCTTTCGTCGAATTGCGTATGTGTCAGTTTCAGGACACATAATTTTACACAAAATCTATCTTTACAATCCCCGGTTTTATACAAACATGAATTAAGTCTCGTGTAAAATTCATAATTTGTAAGTGTGTATATAGAATTACAAAATACTGAACACAATAAAAGAAATCATAATCTCAAAAAACCGATGTTTTCGATGTTCGATGTTTTCGCATGAAAGTGTACTCAAAATTGAAAAGTCTTTTGAAAATTTTACAAGATTTAAAGCCAACATCATCTAGGGAATATGTTCCCATATTAATTGTATCGCTTTATCCTACGAAATCAATGAATTAACTCACGAATTATTTCTTTGTAATAAACGTAAGCAAACTTTATTAAGAAAAGAAGCCAAGATACTTGCAGTCCAATTTCCTGATACTAATGTAAGAAAAATTAAACAGTATAGAAAATAATGTGGAAACAGATACTATATGTAATTCAGACGACATAATTGTCATCTTTGCATTTCCAACAAGACAAAGACAATTTTGAGCGACTCCAGTTAAAATGACTTTGATTCAATTTTGCCGATGGACCATTCCCATTTTTGGGAAGAATATAAACCAGGAGAGTACGCACAAATTATGAAATATGTACAATAAAAATGAAAGCCTACATATGAAAATCAAAATCAAACGTGTATGATCATTGCCCATTACTAACAACGCTGAACGTAATGATAGTATCCCAGTTAAGTTTTATTGAAAGGCCACACTTAAACTTCAATAAAACTACACTGTTGAAAGAAACATTTTATTGCCTGCGTTATCAAAGCACTCTAAAAATAATGAATATTACGAGTGATGTAATCCCTGTTTCACGAAATTGCATTGAGACTAAAAGATTAATATGACCAATGTTTGTTCTATGGATGTATTTTAAACCCTAAAAACCGAAAAAAGAGACTGGACAACCCAAAGAATGCTCGAAAAGAAGGTGCAGTCTAAAGAAGTAAAATTTGGGTATGAAATGTTTTCAAATTCAACTCGGGCAGTGATACACGGTTACTCAGCGTAACACACGAACTTCATTTGCTAATAATATTTATTATCCTTAAAATATATTCTGACGAAGGCCAACGACCGGGTTTTGAACTATTTTATTTTAAGTATTCACAAACTTTTGGAGATGAAGGAATTAAATTAAATTAAATGAAAATTAAGATCGAGCTAATTTTCACCTTTACAATCCATGGTATTGAAGAACATTTTTTAAATTAAATTTGATTATTGTACACACTTAGAAATTATGAATGTTACACGAGACGTAATTCATGTTTGTAAAAAGTCGGGAAACGTAAAGAAAGATTTCGTGTAAAATTATGTCTCCTGAAACTGACACATATGCAATTCGGCGAAAGATGTGTTTGATTGAATTTATTTTCTCATCTCTTTCAACTCATTCTTATGCGCTAAAGGTCGCTTGCATGTGTCGGTCTCAGGGGACAGAAATTTACATGACATTTTGGTAGTGTGTACTTTTAATTTTTCTGACGGTAACTAGAGCTAGATACTTGTGATTAAAATAGGTATCACGAAGCATTTGTATTTGCATTAACTGTAGCAGCATTTGGAAAGTGTCAGTTTTTGTTCTTCAATGGATTTTTACGTCACATCACATAAGTTATTATTTCGAGTTTTTATGGTCTTTTAAATTTTCTGTTTACGGGCTTGGAGCGGCCCGGTAGACTTAAATTTACATGATATTTTCGAAGAGTGATGCTTATAAAGGGAATGCTAGATTTGGCAGAAATTAATTAGATATTTGATGCAAATTTAAGCCAGATATTGCTGGAATCAGGTGTGTTGTATGGAAAATTGCAAACAATTTCGTTGTTTACGATTGCTTTTGCTTGGAATTGAACAAGACAAAATTTGACACACCTGATAAAATACATTTTTTTATGTGTATAATGAAACATGTCTTTAACAAAGTTTCTCGAGCAGAACCCCGAATGGGCCAGTTCCCATTTGCCAAAACATTTTTCAAGACACAAAAGCGAATGTGAAGTCCTATCATGCACACTACCAAAATGTCGTTCAAATTTCGGTGCACTGAGACCGACACATGCAAGCGTCTTTTAGCACATGAGAATGAGTTGAAAAAGATGAGAAAGTAAATACAAACACATTTTTTGTACGCAAGTGTGTCGGTTTCAGGAGGCATCATTTTACTCGAAATTTTTGTTTACGACTTATTACAAACATAAATTACGTCTCGTGTAAAATTCATAATTTCTTACTATGCACAGTTTACCTATTTACGCAAAAAATTAATAAAAATTAACATTATTTTCATCATTTTAAGGCACAGAAAAAAATATGTATTTTACAAGACGCGTAAATTTTCAATGTTTCTTTGAAATGTAGTGTAGTGTAGGAACTAATTTACTATTCTTTTTTTTTTTTCCTCAAACAATTTGATGTGCACTTTGATTTTTGTTTTATTGTATTCTCCCAATGCGCGGAGTAACGATATCTAATGATGAAATTTTTCAGAAGCAGATAATTTCCCATCAACATGAGAGGCTCTAGGAGTGGACAGTAATTTATTGCTAGAACTAAGAGAATTGAAGAGAAAGCATTGGTAGTTCCGTTTAGAGTAACGGCAGGTTATGAAAATTAAAAGGTACAAGTTGAAAACGAGCGGAGGCTATATGAAGGTAGTTTACAATCGGGCGCAAAATCTTTTACCAAGCTACCCCAGATGCGGGTTAGCCAAGAGGGAGGATACCCCCTTGACTGGCAAAAGAGAATGCGACCGATCGTGCTCTTATACTACCTATTCTTTGTTCTGGTTCTAGCGATCTGTTTATTTCCCTCTCCCAGTGCCTAACATGGATGAGAAATTATCTCTTGCTGTTGGGTTTATTTTTGGCATGCACCGACTATTTCCGACCGAATTTGATGTGGTTAATTATTTGTGTTAATGGTTGTACAATATGAATAAAACGTTTATAGGCTAGGGAATGACTTGAGCTACTTTCTTTCTTTATTAGCGTTTCAAGCTTATTGCCTTCGCAATTAGCTTATTGCTTCCTATCAACTTAGTGTTCTAAATGCACTTCCACAGTTATTAATTGAGAGCTTTCGATGCCAGTTACCATTTTTGCATTAGTATGATTGTGTGGCAAGTACAATCATACGCTATGCCCAGGGAGTCGAGAAATTTTCCTTAACGAAAAATTCCTAGACCAGATCGGGATTCGAACCCAGCCACCTCCAGCATAGTGTTGCTTTGTAGCCGCGCCTTTGCCGAATGAGCTAAGGGAGGACCCAAGGACGACTTGAGCTACCCGGGACTCTATTCCAAGCACGCGGTAAACGTTAACCTACAACGCTAATTCTTGAAGCAAAAAATAATCGTTGTAAGTTATCGTTTACCCTGTGCATTGAATAGGGTCTCTGGGAGCTGAAATCGTTCCTTACCCTATAAGTTTATATAAACGTTTGAAAGAGGTTTCAAAGACCTAAACTAGCTTGTACAAAAAAAAATATGGCCGAAAATAATCTAATGAGATAAAAGCGATTACAACCAACATGGCCCCTTAATAAATTGTTGCTTCAGCTTATTTCCGATCTTTAACAACCTTCTATAATAAGCTTAAAATTTCTAGATGGTAGAATACGTGCACCTTGAAGTAGAGAATAGAGAGCCAGTAAAACTGTGATTACAAAATCATCAGAAGCTTGAATGTTAGTAAGTGAATCAGTTATTACTGAACACAATCATTTTAATACGAAAGCCTTTAGCTTGAACACAACAGAATCGGAATGTGTACACTCATAAGTTCAAAAAGTAGCAAAACATGCGCAACGTAAGTGTTGCCATTTTTGCAATCATATCCTGAGAAAGCTTCATCATTCGAAAAAGATAGTTTTGCCTATCTTGATCCACAAAGCGTTTTATGAAATAAATGAAGCTATGAGGTTTTAATTTTATATGAGCCATTATCGGACTTCAGTAGACATCAACACCGAATTTTTTGGAGCAAATTAATGTGTTGAATTTGTTCTCCAAGTTACGATCCATAACAAAAAACTAAACAATATTATGCGAAATCGCAATACAATCTTGCTTTTTTACTTTGGGTGTAGAATTAGATATCCCTTCTTCATAATTCTTGTTCCAGCCATTTATGTTAGTTATTTACAACTGAGCAATTTAACAAACACTTTCCCTACCTACTAGATTTACTTCATTGACTGATAGTGTTGGGCTGATTAAAACCATCGAAGGCTTAACAAATATATAAAGTTAAATTAAAGCTGGAATGAAAATTGGTGCTTTAATAGATTTACAACATAACTCCAAATAAGGCATACGACGAAACTTAACGGGAGCATAGCTTAAGGTCGATTTCAAACACTGAAGAAGTTCCATGAAAATTGAACTACAAAAAAATGTTCGCTAATTAAGAGCGCAACTTGTATTTCTTCATTTGACATTTCCTAATTTTAAATGGCGTCAAACATGAAGATAGCCAAATGACAGAGGTTTATGTTCCATTCAATGCTGAAAATGATAAGCAGAAAACTCCTATCAACAACAACACTAAACAATATTTAACAATTTAACAATTACACTAAGTAAATTTGAAAATCGTCCCAAAAAGCGCTAATTATTTCTAATAATCAAAAGCGTTTCTTTTATCAATTTCCATAATTAAATCAAAATCAAAAATCAAATTATTTATGTGGATATTATGTTTCATAGTAACACACACTTAATTTAACCGGACATTCTATTATAGAATAAATTTGTTTTGACTTTAAGGTTGACAAAAACATGATAATCAACATGATGCTGTTTTCGGCTTCACACATTCTACTCAATAGCTAACACTCAATATTTTCCTATTTTGAATTTTTGCCGCAAGTTCAATTTACAACGGTCTTTACATTTTTACAATAAAGGCGAAGGTCCAATTTCAGCGGCTACCTTAATTTGCCCTGAGGCGATCACATCTTTTGCACATTTAAAAAACGTCTCATTTTGGGCAAACTTCAAAAATCTTGAATTTATCACATTATTTTCCGAAAATCACCGGACAAATGACTGACGGAGTCACCCTGCGCCTATGCCGACGGCACTTTGTACATGGCTCATATCACGCTTTACACGCAAAACAAACTAAACATAACATTGCACGCTTCACTCACCTGCCACTTTTGGTGATGACCATTTCGGTTCCTAGTTTATGAAACTTCTCCCACAGCTCCTTGCCCTCCAAGGTAACCTTCGGATCGTCGACGACACCGTCGTCTTCAGGCTGCAGGGCGCGCAATGGTCTCATCGCTGGATGGTGCTGATGTGCAGCAACGGCGGCCAGTACGACGTCTTCGGCCGTCGTGTAAGCTGCTCCCAGCGGGTGATGTGCGTGCGGATGGTGAGGAGGTAACTTCGGTAATAGTCCTCCCGGATAAAGATGCGGCGGTGGTGCTCCAGGAGCACCCGAAAGGGCCGCCAGTGCTGCAGCTGGAAAGTATTGCGAGTTGGCTGCAACACTTGCGGCAGCTGCTGCAGCACCGGCACTGGCACTAGGCGAGTTCTGTCCTTGGGGCGGAGAGCCCGCAGTCAACAGCGACGACACGCTGAAGTCAGTGGGTCTCGGTAGCTGCAGGAATGGATGATAGGCCATTCCCTTCGCCGGCCTACTGAATTCGTCAGATTGGAGTAATTCTTGACCGTCGTATCTCATCACAACATCACCGAGAGGTGCGTCGTCTTTCTTCGACCTTCTTCACCCTGTGCTGTCGGCAATACGTTTTCAAGTTCTTCACGAGTTTTCAACACTTCTCACTTGTCAAATCACTACGATACACTGTTTCAACTTTTTGGTTTCGGTTTTTTATATTATTGCTTCCGATTTGCGCAAATTGTAATCGCACTGGTACAATCATACCGTTCTTCTTTTTCACTCAATGTAACTACACAGTACGTTCACGATGATCAATTTCAATCGATAATTTATTCATGCTAATTCATATCTCTTCCGTCACTCCCTCTCTCTCTCTCTCTTTGTGTACCGTTTTTCTTCTGGATTTGAACCAGATAGCATTAGCGGCGGCAGCTGTAGTATAATAATCTGTAGCAATTAATAATTAATCACTGTTCGCGTTTTAGCTAAGTGCGCCTCGCGCGAAAGCCCCTGCGGTATTCGACACAACAAGATTGGTGTAACACGTAACACTCACACTCTTGGGGTTTACAGAATGGTAGGCTTTTCTTCGGCTTTTGTTGGTTTATCCTGTTTTCCGCGAATTTTCGAAGCGCCACTTTGGGAACCGCGAATGGTGGCTGTGGACACACGAGTCGTTCAGTACTGTAAAGCTAATGGGGGCTACGCCACCGGAACCAAACCGCTGAGGCTACCACACAAACGCGCGCGCGAAGGTCGTAAAAAGTGCGTGCCGTGCCGTGAATCACCGTGACACTCTCTCAAACCCATACAAAGCGGTATAGGTGATTACATTCACTGATGTGGGATCGGGGAGGGTAGTGCTGGTGGTGGAAGCTGGTGGGTACGCTCACAGCGCGGGGGAGGCTGCGAGAATCACACGAGAGCGAGAGAAAAAAACGAAACAAAAACTACAACAACAACAACGATGCTAACTTCACGCCGGCCGTGTATGAACTGGTTACCGCTGCTGCGACAAACTAAGCGCTTGGTGTCTGGTTTTTGGTGTCTGTAATCACACCTTTCGTGTTGAGCTGGTGTCGACCGCACCCCTCTAACCTCTCGCTCACACTCGCGCACACACACTCTCTCGTACGCGGGGCTCAGACCAGGGCCAGGCCACTCCCTCTATTTTGTGCGATAATCGTCGCGGATTGGTGTGTCGTAGCCAATCGGTACACTAACATCGGATTAGAGGCAAAAAACTCTTGTGTGAAGTCGTCGTCGCCAAGAAGAGGACAAAAACCGGTCTTGAGGATCCGGAGCTACGACGACGACCTTTCTGTGTACAGTGTCGTTGGATTAGTGTGTGGTGTGAACAGTGGTCTCCAAGGAAGGTGGGGGTGATTCTGATTAATAAAGAAGTCTTTGACTTTTTTTTCGCCTTGTTACTGATAGTGTTCTTTTCGGCCCTTTGCTCTCATCCGCTCTCGCCAACGTTTCTCTGCTTCACCCGTGGCACTGCTGTGGATGTGTGCACTCAAGCAGTTATTTATTTTCTTTTGACACTGTTGTTTATTATTCTTTCTATGTCTCCCCTTCTTGGGTGATTTGCACAACTGCAGGTGTGTGTGTAGTTTTGAATACTCTTTTATACTTATGCTCTTATTTATTCTCTCGCGGCATGGTGTTGCGTCGCGGTTGACACACTCACACTGGTTCGGATGAAATGTAATTTCATATTATCACACACCAACACAGCGAATTTTGATGTTCCCGTACTTCAAGGATGGGTGCAAAAAATAACTCGACGGCGATGACGACAAGAAATATGCTTACAATTTATGCGCAATAGAGACACTTTTGTTTGGCGCTTAGTCTTTGTCAGTCTCACCATTTCTGTCAATGTGTCTGTGCTCAGTTCTGCTGTGTCTGTATGATTCGTCCCTGCGACAACACTTCTTCCACTGGTTTCACTTGCCTATAAAGTTATTAGAGGATTTTTTACACTCTCACCATGACGAGTGGGGCACATTCACACTCACGACCCGATTTTCCTCCCCCACTTCGTCACACCAAGTACTGGCTGTGGTGCGATACAGTGGTGGAATCGACACTTACATTTCACCACCTCCACAACGTTGATTTTCTGCCCACTGCCACCCACAATCGACCGCCGGGTGGGAGTTGTAGACTTTGGCATCAGCAGCAGCAGAAGCACCAGTAGCATAACCCACACCCGCAGATTGGCGTAAAATTTACCAAATTCATTATTACACTCGTAGCTGTGATTTTTCTCTCCGTGCGTGCGTAAGGATATCGCTTCGATACTTTTTCTTCTTCGTCAGGACTTTCTCTTCCCTTTTTTCTCCTGCTTTGCTCGTCCTGCGGGCTACAGCTCTATAGCAAAACAACCAACGACAGGGAAAAAATGTATGTGAGTTTTTCGCTTCAGTTGATCTGAATTTGTCCGAAAACAATTTCGGGCTTTATTGATTTTTTGTCTATCTCTTCACTACTTCTGTTACAACACAGCACAGCACTCCACTTTCAGCTGAATGCGCGCGGACGAACGGGATTTTTTTTTTCTTCTAGGAAAATTTATTGTTCGATATCTTCTTACAGCACATTTCCTTCCTAGACCGATGGCAGTTTCATTGTTCCCAGATGGAAGCTAAGGAATTTTCTTTACTCTTGATCGATTTTTTTGTGTGTTATCAAATCGTTAGCTAGGGGTTGGAAGAATAATGATTGTGAGTAGGTAACAATGGTAGGTTATACAAACACATCGTTCGTGAGAAACAATTTCAGGTGCTCAAGATTTGATGTACAATCCAGTCAAATGCCGTTCAATAATATCTTCGGTTTGAATGTTATTGAACAGCTTTTCACAGCTGCTCAAATGTATTAATAGGCTTAAAGACTACGCTTTTGTTTAGATTATGATCTCAGTGTTGTGACCCGAGTTCAACAGATGTTAAAAACAAACCTCCGAATGTTTGTCAGTTGACTGAGTAACCCTTACCGATTACAGATTTATTGAGAAGTTAGCATTAAACTTTACGTTTAAAATAGTCCGTGCATTACTTGGTGCGAATTGTACTTATAAGATAGGTATTTTATGCTTACACGCCATTTTTTTTTCACGAAAAATTCAAAGTTTTGGAGGAATTCATATTTGTGAATTTAAAAGAATTATGAGGCATATAATCGAATGTCGAGACATAAGCTAATTTTACTTATAGGTATAATAACAATTGATATATTATGCGAAAACTGTATCGATTCGATCGATAATGATTTTGCACTTGTTTGATAGCGTTCTCGTCAAAAAATGGTAGAACTTAAGTTTTCGAATTATGTCTATCTCGATAATTTCAGTAGATTCCAGACAAGAATTCGTTAATATTCAGTTCTACCGGATACATGAAACATTCCACTAACAAATGCTCATGTTAGTTTGCAGTGTCTTGATTTTCTCTGAATCATTTTAGGAAAGCATTATCCACTACAACTGTCAAGTATGTTTTTTTTTTAAATTGGAAAACTATAAAAGTTTAAACTAATACGTCATTGTTTCACTATCTATGTATATAAAAATGAATCTCTGTCTATCTGTCTGTCTGTCAGAACCTTACAGACTCGAAAACTACTGAACCGATCGGCGTTAAATTTTGTTTTGGGGCCGAGGAAGGTTCTTATAATAGTAAGAGACCCCTTTCTTCTCTGGAAGGAGGGGCTCCCATACAAATGCAACACAAATTTCTGCATAACTCGAGAAATAATCAATCAAAGGAAACCAAATTTAGCATGTAAGATTTTTTGGAGGCAAAACATGTTTCAATGGGGGTTTGATACCCCTCCTTCCTCAGGAAGGGAAGGCTCTCATACAAATGAAACAGAAATTTCTGCATAACTCAAAAACTAATCTAGCAAATGGAACCAAATTTGGCATGTGGAGGTTTTTGAAGGCAAAACTGTGTCTTCTCTGGTTCGAGACCCTTCCCCTCTTTCCCCTCTTTAGAAGGATGGGCTCTCATACAAATGAAACACAAATTTCAACCAAACATGAGAATTATCCCTACTGTTATGAAAATTTATATGCAGGAGTTTTTGGGGCCGAAAAACATTCTTATGATGGTTCGAGACCCTTCCCCCGTCTGAAAGGGGGGCTCTCATAGAAATGGAACACAAATTTCTGCATAACTCGAGAACTAACCAAGCAAATGGAACCAAATTTGGCATGACGGGGTTTTGGGAGACTCCCTTTCGGGTCCTCCCTTAGCTCAGTCGGTAAAGGCGCAGCTACAAAGCAACACTATGCTGGAGGTGGCTGGGTTCGATTCCCGGTCTGGTCTAGGAATTTTTCGTTAAGGAAAATTTCTTGACTCCCTGGGCATAGGGTATGATGGTACTTGCCACACAATCATACTAATGCAAAAATGGTACTTGGCATCGAAAGCTCATAATCAATAACTGTGGAAGTGCATTTAGAACACTAAATTGAGAGCAAGCAATAAGCTAATTGCAAAAGCAATAAACTTGAAATGCTAAAAGAAGAAGAAGGGTTTTGGGAGACAGGATTTTTTTCTATGGTCTATGGTTAAACAAATGAAACAGAAATTTCAACCAAACATGAGAATTATAACATATAAAACACAAAATGTGTATTTCTCGGGTAAGCAGCATGTTCTGATAAAAGTTTGAATACCTTCTTATTTAAGAATGGAGGATGCATAAGTTACTCTTAGTGCTACATTATGCACAAGAAGTTAATCTAAGGTTATACAAGAGAAAATTACCTTAAAACTGACAGGATACGGCGTAGTTTTAAGATGAATGTTTTGTCTATGAAATTCTTCTACACAGAAATGAAAACTATGGTAGAAAATAACGATCCAAGAGTTAAATTAAAATCACATACCCACGTTTTGTTTTGCAGAAATTACACACATTAGCAAACGAAAATATTTTAACAAAACTCATTCCTAAAAAACCATTAAAACGCCAGTTCTATTAAATATTCATTCATTTAGCTGCAAGTGTAGCAAGTGGCAATTCTAGTGGAATTTATGGCAATTTTCTCACGTTATAGTGATAATTTGAAAAAAAAAATTATAAAGAAAAAATATTTTAAAATGTGCACAAGTGAAGACTGAGTTTAATTTTTTTTTGTTTTCCAATAGCAATCGTTGTATCAATACGCTCTTATTTATTTATTTTTTAAATGAAATGTTTCTATATTCTGACAGTGTAGTGAAAATGACAGCTTTAGTATGCAATTTCAATGATAAATGAAAAAGTTAACAGTTGCTCAATACACTTTTAAAAACACTTAAAACTAAGTCAATGTAGAGAGCATCTGTAAATTCAGTTTAAGAAAAGGCAATTAAATGATTAGTTAGACAAATGACAAGAAGACAATAATTTCATAGATAATAATTTCAGAACACCGTAACAGGAACGTATAACGATAACTGACACTATTACTCAATGACACATACAGGAAGAAAATAAATCTTTACTTAATCGTTCCTGAAAATTCTTTCAGAAATGACTAGCAAGCGCAATTGCTTTTGGTCGGCTTAGACCAGCGTCTGTTTTTATCACCTATTATCATACGCTATAAAAAGCATTTCGAGTCAGTGTAGAAAAACTTTATTTGTTTTGAAAATCTCCGATGTACAAATCAACATATCAACTCATTATGCTGCTATGACTACTCGTTTCTTATTATATACTCATTAGAGTTTGAGATTCCAGGGCAGCTTTGTAGAATCACCAACGATCACCAAATATCAAAAAGTCATTTTCAATTCAACCAAAATGATTATTTTGAATAGTGCCATTTGCAGAGTATCTTACTGCCCTCTATTATCATAATTACAACTTGTAGTAATTGTAACCTATCGATCTGCACCTATAATTTTGCACATCATGTTCTACATCCAAAGAAATAAATATTGTTTCTTCATTTGATACTCAAAACCATCCCTACCTAGATGAAGTTGAATATTGATATTTACAACAGCACAGGCGATAACGAACACCCATCGACGAATGAACACCAAACCAACCAAATAATGTCTTCGAAACTCAGTGATTGCTCTGGTCAAGAGAATACTGTCATTTTAAAATTCAAATTCACGAAGACAGTTGGTCTGTCCGTTAAGGTTATCTTCATTTTCAGCTCATTTGAGAGCAGAAGAGTTGATTTTAACCGACGATGGTTTGGACAGTGTTTTAATTTGATAGGGTAACGGGATGTAATGTCACCCTAGCTCCTTCATTCGGGCTATACATCAAATATGTCATAAATACAGTAACAACCGAAATTTTCTTCAAAAGAAATCAACAACTCCCAAAAGGATCTAGGATTGGATCATGTAGTTCAATTGAAAGATTCATCGTGCTTTTGACATCAAAAAGTAGATTTGACTGAAAAAATTATAACTTTATTCATCAGACATTCAGATGCATTCTAAATTAACATAAAAAAAAATGATCCTCAAACTGTACTGACTGATGTCATTCTTCGGATCAGTTTTTTTTTGTTAGCCAAAATAACTGTATCATTTGAATAATGATCCCATTCCAGAGGTGAAGGTTTTCTGTGAAATGTCAAATGATTTTGACGTCATTTCCTACATTAAAGCATACTTATGCATTTCGTCAAATCTTTTCCTTTTTATTTAAAGTGAAATTCAGAGAACTTGAAAATTCACTTCATTTGAGGTGCTTATCAATGTTAGCCCATATAGTCATCAACAAAACACTCAACATGACAACAAATCATGCAGATTGACAGAGACAAAAGGCCTACTTGCTTTAAAAAAAAGGAAACATGCAAAGCTGGTCCTAATGATTAAATTTTTACAAAATATTGAAAAAAGTGATCAAGTTTACCTTGTGTTGTGGGACTTCCAATAGAAAATAAACAAAATCTGTCTGAGTTAAACTACTAACATGAATAACAAATATTTTTGACTTCAATAATCTTAGCAGTAAAAAGATCGTGCATGTCTTCACAGAAAAAGTTAATGAATTTTATCGGCAGCGTAAAATTTGCCCTCGTACACTTGTAAGCCAAAGCAAGCGTAATCAACGTAATCTTTCATGCAACAGGCAAGACTCAGGCGTTATCTGGCTTAAATTCTTGAGCATCATATCATGAACTAATGCCAAATCTCTCATTTCATTTATGTGCTTTATATAACGCTTATAAATGTTTGGTTTTTAAAATTTTGTATAACTTAATAATAAAAAAGTAGTCAAACTCGAATCAAAGAGTTTCTTATCTTCAATAAATAAATATTAAAAGCTACAGAGTACGTGAATACTCGTAATCAATCAATTTTAAAGTGAAGTCAAGCTTAAACATTATGCATTTCCTATGCAAACTGAAGCATGGAAAAATAAACAAAATATAATATGTTATTATTGACAAAAAAGGATGATTATACACAGATAAAGAAACATTCAATTCTGCGTTATATAATGCACATAAAGGGAATGCTAGATTTGACAGAAATTAATGGTATATTTCATGTAAATTTAAGCCAGATTACGCCTGTATCTAGTATGTTCTATGAAAGATTGCAGACATTGTTGTATGGCGCATGAAAGATTGCAAACAATTTCGTTGTTTACGCCTCCTTTGGCTTGGAATTAAACGAGGGGAATTTTTTTCTGTGCAAAAAGCAATTATTAAAACTCCGTTTCACGACGCAGTGTTGTAAGACTGCTTTTATCTCGGTTTTGAATTTTATGATATCTGCAATTTTATTAATTTCTCTGGACTTATTTGGGAGTGAAACGAAAGTTCAACAAGGAGTGTATCAAAAAGTAGAAAGCAACTTTCAAACACACACAGTTTGAAAGAAACATGTAATTTTCTGCGTTACCTAATGCAGATAATGGGAATACTATAACTGACTAAAATTAATGGGATATATCATGTAAGTTTAAGTCAGATAACGCCTGAATCTAGTCTGTTGTATGGAAGATGAAAAATATTGTTATATGGCGTATGAAAGATTGTAAACAATTTCTTCCAATTTACGCTTCCTTTGGCTTGCAATCAAACGAGGGGAAATTTTACACGCCTGTTACAATTCATTATTTTTTTCTGTGCAGTTTACTAAAATTCCAATGAAGATTTTCTCTAAGTGTTATTTTTTACGGTTGTGTATTGGATTTGCTTCGCTTAAGTTGATTGCTCGATGAGCTGGTGCTGATAAGACCGGTAGTTCTCTACGGGCATAAAACGTGGACCATGCTCGAGGAGGACCTGCAAGCATTTGAAGTTTTCGAACAACGTGTGCTTAGGACCCTCTTTGGCATTGTATGGAAAACGGCATTTGGAGGAGAAGAATGAACCACGAGCTATGGCAAACATAGTATCCAGAAAGTTGCTAAAACTGGAAGAGTACAATGGGCGGGGCACATTGTAAGGAAGCCAGACTGCAATCCCGCAAAAATGGTGATTGCCTCGAATCCGGCTGGTTCAAGGCGCAGGGGAATGCAGCGAGCTTGTTGGTCAGACCAAGTGGAGCAAGCCATAGGAAGTGTAGAACGATTGAAAAACTGGAGACAAGCAGCCTTAAAACGAGTTTGTTGGCAAAACATTATGGCACAGGTGTGGTCCTGAAAAGACATTTGAACAGCAAAAGTAGGTAAAATCATTGCTCACGGAATGGTAAGAGTACATCTAGAAATGTGAAAAAAATGCACCGAAAAGGGTGTAACTTACAACCGAATTGCAAAACGCGTTCAATTGCACCACACAAGCGTGAATAATATCATCGAATAGTTTGGCCCGAAGTTCTCCTGGTAGGATTTGACTAAATCTGGCCGAAAATCAAACTAGACTGCATAGTAGAGGTGAACATTTGTCAAAAGTGATCGGCATCGACGTGAAATTGGGTAAAAACTGTTCAAAACTAAGACCGGGATGATCCAGAGCACCATGACCTGGAAATCTCTGAAAACTTATAGAAAGCGGAAGGTGCTTGAAAAGTCTTTGGAAAATCACGATCCAAAACGAGGGTGCGGATACTGTATCAGTAGTTTTTGGACAGCAAGGATAGGTGGATGACGAAACATATATGAAGGAGGATTTAAAAATACATTCAAGGATGCAGGTTTGTACAAAGTCCGTACAAACGCTCCCACCCTTTTTTATATTAATGCCTGTCCACGTTAAATTTCGGACACTTTTCAATTATTTCACGGATCGCAGAAACGTTTCACTTATATGAGAGCTGACTCTCCACTTTATGTCGTGCTACAACATGTTTACATTCTTGTTACATTCAGTAAAATGGCGTCGAATCAAGGGGAAGTGCACAAACGTATTTTGTACGAACTGCAGCAAAATCCAAATTTATCGGTACGCGATCTTGCCACGAAACTAAAACTACCAAAAAGGACCGTGTTTTGTGTTTGCAAATCATTTGACCAGCGCTTGACTGTGGATCTGAAGGTTGGAAGTGCAACAAATCGAATAGTATGCTTTCGACAAATGGACAAGAAGGTGGTAGCCATTATCTTTCTGTGCGAAATGTGGCTCCCAAAGTTGGGAAGTCAAAATCATACGTACAAAAAAGTGAAGCAGACACAGGAATGAAGGCATGCAAAGTGAAACAAAAGTGCCCATCCGTGATGACAAGAAAACATTTCACTGCAAAAAGTTCTGCGGAGGAGCTTTACACCAATTTTTTACAAACATTTGCTTGTATCATAATGAACAAAGAAACATACGTACTCGACGCCGCAATGTAAAGGAACGCCGGTGCCGAGCAAAGAAAGTGTCCAAATTCCCGATGAAGTATTTGATTTGGCAGGCCATCATATGTAGTTGTGGTCAAAAATCTAAAAGTTTCGTCACTATCAATAAGGATGTGTATGAAAAAGATGTCTGCAAAAGCGGTTGCTACCGTTAATCAGAAGCCACGACTCTCCAGCTCTGTTTTGGCCTGATTTGGTCTTTCGTCACTATGCGAAATCCATCCTGGAATGGTAGAAGATAAAAGAGGTCAAATACGAGCCCAAAAACAACCAATCCACCAAACTGTCCAGAACTTCGCCCAGTAGCGAAGTACTGGGCTCTAGTTAAGCTGAAACTCTTCGAAAGTAAGAAGAAAGCAAATGGTACCGATGATTTCATGGGAAGATGGAGAATCGTCACTGAGGGTTTATCTGAGGATACTGTACGGAACCTGATGGAGGTTGTACCACAGAAAGTTCAAGAATTTTACAGAAAGAAGCATTAAAATCTTAATCAACTGTTTCTAATGTAGATATAACGCTTTTTTTGTGAAATAAACAATTGGTTTTGTTGAACTAAGTGTAAATTTTTATTGCTGCTATTATTTTGGTGCCTGAAATTTAACGTGGGCAGGCTTTGAGTCTATGAATAACGCTGTCTACTCGGTTGCTTTGACAAATT
Source organism: Aedes koreicus (assembly GCA_024533555.2). NCBI lineage: Eukaryota > Metazoa > Arthropoda > Insecta > Diptera > Culicidae > Aedes > Aedes koreicus. The sequence continues at coordinate 62,535 of JAHHFK020003074.1, forward strand.
TGGTTAGTGGTCGTAAATTATCCTCACCAAAGGTGCGATAAACACTAAGATCCACCAAGAATAATACTTGTATAAGGAATGTAGCCACTGGAAAAGCATTAGTCTTCTGATCTATTCTGGCATGATTTGACAACCGTACACTACGCTGAATCTGTTTTGCAGTGTGGTTTCGTCGAAAAGTACATCAATCGGCAAAACCAATTATTTATTTATAATTAAACATTACTGGGCGATTGTTTAAGGGACCTTCAAGAAGGAGGGCACAGTTGCTCGAAACATGTAACAAATCAAGAATAAATGGATAATAACTACTTCAAAATGCACAAAAACAACTGTACAAAATGTTCAATCAAAATTGCGATAGTCATATAGAAAATCAGATCTAAGCTTTAGAGAACCATAAATTTAACTAATTTTAACTTAATCGTTCTGATTAAATCATTATCAGTATCTCTTTCATTTTTTATCGACATATTGTTGCTTTTTATTTTTCGATACAGTTCTTAAAATGCCAATTAGCTTTGAAAAGAGGTTGAGCGCATTTCAGAGCTGGGGCTTCAAATTAACTACCAGCATGAAAAGTTCACAATCCAAAATACAGTACTGTTTACAATACTCAGCATTTGCTCAGTACTTGAATACGTTCAAAATTATTCATATTTCGACTTACCTGCTATACATAAAATAATGATTATTTTGTGAGTATTTTGAAGCCTAAGCATATTTGCGCTTAACTTTCATTGTTTAGTTACAACTAGTATATTTCTCAAAAAAATACATTTTAAAGGTTGGCAAAAATAAACTGTACACATCGGACAACCATCTCTAAGTTTACAAAGACCACAACATATTGAGTATCCCATAGGTTTTTCGTGTCTACATGAAGTAAACAACACAAACGGTATACGTTAAATAGCGTCGTTGCGTTGCACATGGAAAGTGTTGGCTAAGATCTGTCATAATTTACCGGTAACATGAAAATGTCTCTGCAATTGTGTAATTTAATTGTGACAGACTGTGAGAACATACTTTCGATTAGGAAAATTGACAGAAAAGTTTAACGTGAACTTTTCCACTGTTCGCTATGTCTCGGAAAAGTATCAGCATCGCGGCACTTTGTCCGATAAAATCGGTTGTGGAAGGATACGCTTGACAACACCCTCGAAAATAGCAAGCATATGCCATCAAAGAAAACTTGTCTCTAAACGTATCAGCAAGAACAATTCAACTGCGATTACAGAAAGAAGAACATATTTGCTATCAGTAAGCGGAACGGCTAGAAAAATGAAAAAAAAAAAAACATGAAGACAAATCCATTGATTTCTGGAAAATGGTTCATTGCAAAGTTGCAAATTTGAGATACTTGAAACCAAGTAGCGGTCTAGAGCATGGATAAACACAGGTGAGGAACTTCTATATAAGAACATTCAAAAAACTGTTAACCATGGACGAGGCAATGTTATGGTGTGTGGGTGCTTTTCGTAGTCAGCAGTTGGAGAACTGGTTCAAATTACCTACAAACAACTACTGACAAATACAATGACATCCTTCCTAAAACTATCGAAGCGTCCAACAAAATAACGATCAGAAGCATACAGTCACCTAAAATCCAAACTTGTTTCCGATCCTTAACGATGAGCCGAAGTTGCATCCACGAATATAATTATTATGGTGCTTATAGACTGACATTACATCCATACTCGTTGAAAGTTTTTGACCTAATAAATTTAATTAGTTTACTTTCCATGGTATAGAACAGCAAATTCCTTATTAAGAATGTCTAAGTAAAAGTATAACTAGTTGAATATTATTTCTAGCTCAATCACTTTATGAGTTTCAATTAAAATTGTAATGTTCCCTGTTTATTGTCTATACTTTTATAATAAAAGTATAGCCAATAAAAAAAAAATTTTTTTTAGCAATCATCAGTTCATTTTCAAATAAATTTTGGATTCTACATACTTGATTTCAAATTTGAAAATATGAAATAATGTGTCAAACGAGTAGGTAACAATACATGATTAAAAACATTGTCATTTTCAGGGAATGGATAACATAAAGCGTGGTTTACGTATCTTTGTTTTAATCTACTTCTTTACCAAATTGAAATGGCCGAACATTCTTCTCAATTCCCCCCAAAAGATTATGTACAACGCTTGAATCAACGTTTTATTGTTTATTTTCAACCATGAGCTCAAATTTCCTGCTCCATAGAGACATCCTTAGGATGCTTACGAAGTTCTTGCTTCATTATAGGCTAGTCTCTTTTGATCGGCCGCAACTTCAGTGGGTTTGGGAAATTTAGATCCTTCGGCACGACATTCACTCTAGTCGTCTTGTACCATTCCAAACCCAAGAAACAATTTTGGCTTTATGAGATTTCTGTATACCATGACTTAGGCTTGTGGAATGCTTTAAAACCTTGATATAATTTGCAATATTATTTGGGAACCGTTATTGGAATAGTGACAAGAGACTAAATCTGGCAAAAATTTTTGAAGGAACGCTGTGTGATTTGAGTAACGGAAGCAGTTGTTTTTTCAGGAACTCATTCGCGTAGACTTGGCCATTTTCGGTTGCAGTGGATCTCCACCGATTGTCTGTCGATATTTCAAATCTCATTTTATAATATTCCACCAACAATCTCACAAAACATTGCGATTGGTTGAGCGGATTGGAGATAATATGGAGCTGACAAAATCCCAGCTGTTATATACGATGAAGGTGAGTTTGATGTGGTTAATGAATTTGAGAACCTCGGATCATTGGTGAAGTCAGATAACAACTGCAGTAGAGTCGTTTTATTGCTCTGAAGTCGTGCTTACCATGGATTCCCCAAAATCATAGGACTTCACCTTAGTACGAAGTGTACCATGAATAAGACGCTGATAATACTGGGAGTGGTCATTAGGCCAAATCGGTCACTAAACTGACTGAGTGACTGTGAAAAAACTTCAACGACGCATGTTTTTGAGTTAGTTGTTTTAAAGTTTTGAAATTAAAATAAAACTGCTTATGATTGAAAAAAGGAAAAATCCCTTATGACAGTTCATTTGTCCCCCTATGTTCAATCTTCAAAAAGACATGTAAGCCAATTGAACATATTGAAATTCGATAAAAATGCTCATGATTCAAAAACGGAATAACCTACCATGAAAGTTCGATTGCTTAATGCCCCAAAGATATCAAGTTTGATTGTAATGTTGCGAGTTTTCAAATAAGATAGAACTGTTCTTGAATGAAAGAAGAAAAAATATCCCATAAATATTGCTTAAAAAAATGAAAATAAAAATTTAGGAAGAACAGCTGATAATATAGAGAAAAATAAATCTCCCATAAAAGTTCATTGAGTTCAAATATTGAAAATTCAAGAAATTCTATGATGTGGAACTCGGAAGAAAATTGTAAATTATGACATCCGAATAAACAGCTCATCGTTAAAAGAAGTCATAATCTCTCATGAAAGTTCATTAATGAAGTTGTCATGAAATATCAATAAACCAACAATCTTCTACTTTCCTAAATCCAGCTTAGTGACTCGTTCAGCTTAATGGCTTTCGGCCTGCTGACTCATTCGGCCGAATGGCTTTCTGCCTAATGGCATTTGTCCTAATGGCCCTATACGGTTCCTACGGGCATGAGACTTGGAAAAAGATCGAGAAGAACTTGTAAGCACTTAGCACTTGTAAGTGCCTAGGACCTTAGGAGGATCTTTGGCGCTGTATGTGAAAACGACATACGACAGAGGAAAAGAAATACCACATGCTGGCGCAACTCTATGGCGAACATAGTATCATGAAAGTTGCTAAAGTTGGACACGTACAATGTGTGATACATGTATACAAGAATGCCGGACAGCAACAAGCAACAGGGCTAAGTGGAGCAAGATCTTGGAAGTGTGTGGCACTCGAAGAATTAGAGCCAAACAACCCTCGTGGCGGAACATTGTCACGCAGGTGCGGTCCTAATGGGACGTTGAATCAGCATTAGCATTTAAGTGTGAATTTGACTCTGTTTTGAACAAGTTTTGAAATTCAATGTGAATTGGTAAAATTTTTAAATTCATCCGGCCACCAATAAAAAGAGGGTCTCGCGCACCAATCAAAAATAAATATCATTCGAAAACTGCTGAAAAATTAACCAATAAAGAGTATTTTTGAACAGCGAAAGCAACTAGCTCTTGACTTTCAAGTTATAACCAGGGCAGGCAAATGTCATTTTCAATTAAAAATGAACTACAATTTTTACCGAAATACGTCTGAAAATCTCATCGGGAGGGAAAACGATGAATGATATTTTCTTCTCAATCTCATCGATTTTTTCGTCATGAGAAAGCTCTATTCCAAGTAAATCTGTACGCACTGTTTATTACACCACCGCGTCCCTGGTGGTTGGAACAAACAACGTTTGACAGGCATTTGTTGATGTTTCATTGACAAAGAAATTGGTGAAAAGTTTTTCTCGATTGATCGACGCATCTCGAAATTACGGATCATGGAACTTGAGAAAAGAAAATTAAAGAAAATTCTTCGTTAGCATACGACCCCAAACACAAAACTGGGTATAATATGCGTTCATAAGAAACGTAAAAACTTGAATTTCCTTTATCCTGTCCCAGTTAACCCAGATTTCGGTAAAACTACTTTTGCCCAGATTTGGGTAACCACAGTTTTATTCGATCTTGTTAATGTTGACACAGATTTGGCTAGATTCAGATTAGCGTGTAATGTATGGTTTCGAAGCGCGAAGATGGACACGAGTGGCACGATCTTCAAGAAGTCGGTCTAACTTTTTGGTTTCGCTGATGACGTTGATATCGTAGCCCGCAACTTTGAAACGATGGCGGAAACGTACATCAGACTTAAGGCTGCGGCAAAAAGGTTTGGGTTTATTATTAATTCGTTGAAAACAAAATTTATGGAAGGAAGAGGCTCCCGAGAAGACAATGTTAGCCTCCCATCAAGAGTTCAGATCAACGGTGATGAAATCGCGGCGATAGATGAATTCATGTATCTGGCTCATTGGTGACTGCCGATAACGACTTCAACAGAGAAGTACAAAGGTGAATTATGGCTGACAATTGTGCCTACTTTGTACTACGAAGGACGCTAAGATCGAACAAAGTCCGCCGAACTACAAAGTTGACCATCTACAAGACTTGAATTAGACCGGTAGTCCTCCTCGGCCTCAAAACATGGACATTGGTCGTGGAGGACCAACCTTTGATGTCTTTGAACGGAAGGTGTTGCGCACGATCTACGGTGGAGTGCAGGTGGAAGACGGAACGTGGAGGTGGTGAAAGAACAACGAACTGCATCAGTTGTTCGGAGAACCTTCCATCGTACACAACGCTAAAATCATTCGACTACGGTGGGCTGGGCATGTCGTAAGAATGTCAAATGGTGAGCTGGGCAAGTCGTAAGAATGTCAGAATGCCCAGTTAAAATGATTCTCGAAAACGAACCGACAGGCACAAGAAGAAGAGACTAGGTGGATCGGTCAAGTAGAAGGCGACCTGCAGACCCTTAGTAGACTGCAAGAATGGCAAAATGCAACCATGGATCGAATAGATTGGAGACAACTTTTGTATACAGGTCTACATGGTCTGATTGGTAAGGTAAATAAGTATGATTTCGAAACACATGAATTTCATCCGAATAATCCAGTTAGCCTAGACCTCTATGCCACGCCCTACAATTAATGGAATTCAATAAGGCTATCTAAAAGAATGTCGAAATTGGTGTCCGATCTACAATTTGTTTGCATTACATTTAAAATTGGGTGCAATTATTTTTTTACACTTCAATTATTTCTTATATTTCAATTTGGAGATTGACAGTTTTCATAAAGCCAATTTATCTTCACAATGACTACTACCTATAAAACAATTTGGCATTTTTTTTTGCCATTTTGGAACCACATGACTTCCATTAATGCCAATTTGCCGTTTAATACATTTCCTGGAGGAAAAATGGTTTTAAAATGCTTTTTCAACTGACCATAATAAGATAACATGAATGAGTCCTAAAACGGCATTTCAAAACAGCATTTTACGAGTTCATAAATTCGAAATAAAATCTTTATAGGAGTTTTAGAAAACAAGATTTTAAGATAGTTGTACACAAGCTGTGTAGGTTCTCTTAAACTTTACTAAAATATGAAACCTATTGGAATCTCTTGGTGTTATAATAAAACCAAATTGATTTCTAGTGGCTTTCATAAAACTTTAATAAAACTTCATAAAGCTGGATGGTTTTGGCAATGTTATTTGAGTGGACAGTGACTGAGACAAGTATTGTAAATCCTTCTGTCACCAAAATACGGAACATCTTGGCTTTCTTTCTTTCGAAATACATAAGGACCAACATTAAGGTGTTCCATTTTTATGTTTTGGATTTCAAATGAATTTTAGATTGCACATCACTGTTTACGGCAATGCTTTGTAGGAATTTCCAACTGCGGAAGTGGTAAAATTAACGGCTGCTTTATTGATGAGTCGATGTGAAGGAAGGACTGTAGCTTGTCTCTGTATCAAACCAACCTATTGTTGAAATGTTGACACTGAAATTAACAAACAGTGACCTCAAATGCCATATGCCTGGAGTTTTTTTTATATTCATAAATTTATTTGATTTAAATGTCAATACATTCATAAGGTATTGGTTGAAATTTCAATTAAGAATGAGTTCCCTTTGCGTCAACCTTAACTCACTAGGTAAAATTACATCTAAGCTTCAAGAACATGCCGAAGGTGACACCATGCACAATAGTTAATAACTGCTACTCCGTATACCATTGCATAAGCACAGAGGAAATAAAATTTAATTCAAAGTGAAGTCCTAGTTGAGAAGGACGAAATATGTCAAAGAAGGAGAAGGAAAACATCCAACCATGTATAGATGATTTATGACTGTAAGGCACTATGGAGCCTTCCATTAAGTACAAAATGATATTCCAAGGCGGAAGTAAAGTAGAGGGGGTTAAGACATCTGTAACAAAATCAAATAGTCAAACAGAAGAGAAAGTGGGCTGCTATTCCATACTTCAGTGTCTTCAATAACCCTACTCGATAAACATCCACTCTGAAATTGGTTGAAAGATTTGGTTGGATGGTGATCATTTATCGACCAAAGTTTTGGGTCAATTTCAAACCAGCATTTTTATAAACATCAAACGCTTGTGTAAGTTTTAACTCTAATTTAATCTCTGATGAAACATGAGTTTTGACTCACTTATGAAATTCGGAAACTATATTCCTAGAGTAAATTTTCTTCTTTTAGGTGAGTCAAGCAACTTGTTTTTAATAAAATGCCATTCGGACTACTCTCCACTTTTAAGAGTACTGATATGATTAAAGAAAGAAGAAATTGGTTTCTTTTTGTTTAAATGTTTGCTAACGTATGCTAAACTAAGCTAAAGAAACTAAACCACTCGTTCGTGAATTCTTCATCTCCAAATAGTATGTAAGTATAGCGATGGGTTGAGTAAGGGAACAATATCGCTACATGATACATTTGTCATACATTTTCAATTAAATTTTCATTTCATCTATTGCAAAAATTAAAAAAAAAATCAATTTTATAATCTGTACATCGTTCTAAAAATAATCATCGGATTTCCAGTTTAAATAGCTACTTATCTATACTTAAAGTTCGATTTGACTCATGATGATGTTTTAAATATTGATATTTTCAAATGTTATTTTCTGTTGTTACCCGTCAATTTAAAAAAGATTTTATTTCTACTTCAAGTGAAGAAACCGAACCAGATCAAAACAGATTCCACTGGATTGTAAACAATGGTTGAACACACTGAAATTGTTGAATTGTTTGTAATGGTGGGTTAATTATAATTGTACCAATTCTAATTCGTCACTACATTTTTAATTAAGTCTGCAGCAATAGGCTTAATGGCCCAGGGGGGAATCTTTTGTACACTAACCCAAGCATTTAAAACATCACAACACGACCACTCCGATGGATGATGTTTGCTCTTCCACTAGGGTTTCCTTTCCAGTAGTCACATTCACGCACACTGGTGCTGTTCTTATTTAAAACAAGATCACGTCTTCGTTGACTTTTCTCTTCTTACTTCGCTTACTCGCAAGTTTTCTGTTCAATTCTTGATTACTTTACTCGACGATTCCGACTGGTGATTTCGCATGCATCCGCAGAGGTTAATTAAAACTAGACCCTTGGTAAACACTAAATCGTGACCAGGCCATAGGTATCAGATTTTCCCTGATGATGGGCTTCCGAGGATACAATTTCACACTCGCACGATATATATCACGACTCCAACTGGCACAGCAATGTCGACACTAACTGAACTCCAAGCGAAATGTTTTGTTTTTCCTGCTTTGGGGGGAAGCAATGCCACGCATGGCCAACAAAACCAAAAATCTCACCACCGGGGCGACGAGCGACGCGAATTTGACGACACGCCGTACGAATTTCACACACAAACTGCGATCCGTTCAACGCACCGTCGTTGGTGTAAGGTTGAAGTGAAAAAGATTTTCATACATTTCAGGCGAGAAGCATCGGCTTATGTGTTAAAATGTGTTGCTTATGCTGTTGGTTTTTTTTTTGCTACTCGTGTGTGATTGCTGTGCTTGGTATTGTTATTATTATTATTTTTATTTGCGCTTGTGTCACGACGAGAGAAAGAGCGCAAAGGCGCGCGGGAATCCACACCACAACAGTCCAGTCAACGAGTTGCAATCTGCCTGCCGCGACGAGAAAATTTAGCGACGGCTGAGGCGACCGACGAAACGCAGGAACAACGGAAAAAGATTCTCCTCGTACTCACGGCTCTTCACCGAGGCATCGGCGACATTCGACGACACTATGGCGATCACGACGACGACGACTCTATACGATGACTACGAATAGTGCGGGGGTAACTCCACCGCTGCCATGGCGAGATGACAACGGCACGATAAGTAGGCGCGAAGAGAGCGCTCATAGAAAAACTCTCCCGGTACGACACGGCCGGTGTTGATGATCCGACACGCGGTGTACGCAGTGGCAGCGGTGCTCCGTCGGTGAGTATGTTCAATTATAGCACTCCCGCAGCATCCAAGGGCACCCATCTTTCTCCCGGACCCTTACCAGAGTGTGCACAGGCGGCTGTCGCTTCAAAGTCAGGCAAACATTGAGATGACAGCAGTACGATTACAACAGCAGCGATCCATCTCCCTGTCCCATACTACTACTAGTTCTAGCGATACCTAGAGGTATCCCAACAGCATAAATCCTTGCGCCCATCCACCAGCCCCGACTCTGCAACATCACATGAAGTTATTATCTTGGAGTTTTTGCCTGGAAAACACACAAAAAGGCTCTTCACTTGCCTTCAGGCGTGGGTTTTGTGGACCGAAGGAAGTGGCTAGGGGAAGAGCGGTGTGCCAGCCTAACTTGCCTGATATGGGGGAAATTATATGTGACAGCAATCTCCGTGTCGATCGAGGCGCCTTTGGCAGCCGCCGAAATCTGTATGTATTTCTTACACGAGGGCTACCATATATGTGTGATGTAGGGTTTCTGCTTATGGAGGGGAAAGAGAGCGAGTTTTTTTTCACCTCGCTCGCTCTCACTCCTCTCTTAGGTTGCTTTTATTTTTAAACACGCCTCTACCATTAAAACACCATCATCCGCCACTTGTAGATGTGTTGGTGCAATCGCATACCACCACTTTCGCATATTTCGCAACCTTTGAGTGAGATACAGCTACCACGGACAGAACATAGGCCAAAGCGAGACAGCATGTGACACTGGCAATGAGGAGCTCCAAAATGGAAAATGCAACTTGTGGTGGACGGCTCAAGATGATGATGATGCTGCGGCTGCAGCGGGTGCCAAACAAAAGGAATCCGTCGTACATTTCGCAAAGGAACCAGTGCGACTCATTGCAATCTGCTTCGCTGCCGTATGCCGAGTTGTCATCAGTTCGCTATTCATTTACTGTTTGGTTTTAAGACAGCAGCTCGGTCCTGCTCAAAGGATGACGGTCTGTGCGTATGTGTACGTTCAGAAGGAACGTCATACAAAGAGCTCTTTCCGTAGATATGATGCGATCTCCCCTATGATGGGGATTAGGGGTGGTGGCGATTCATTCCTGGAACGTGGTGGATGATCCCATTCCACCACGTAAAGCAAGGTTTGAGTGTTGTACGTAAGGAATAAGAAGAAAAATCTCAGAATGAAAACTGTAGTGCGTTTGCTTATGATGTTGGCAGGGTATCTGCAGTAAATCTCAATGCACTGCCATTATCGTGACGCTACTAGTGCGGTATGTGATGGTAAATTTCCAATAAATGAAGAACAGTATCACTTATCAACTTATCAGCAAATTCCCGAAATTTATTCAGGAAATTAAAATCACAAGATTATACATACTCTAAAATCTATATTGAGCATTTCCAGCCAGAAACGCTAAAAAATATATTGACTTTGTCTCGACAGTTTCCGGTTTTAATGAAATTTTGTCCATATGTAAGTTTATACCCTAATATAATACTTTTCATGAAAAAAATCCTAAAATTTCCTGGACTAATTTCCTATAAGGGCTTATGTAAAATATGATTTTTTTAAATCAGAACATGTAAACGATTACTCTGATCAAAATGTCGTCTGAGAAGAAGTTGTAGGTCATTAAGTGATCTTTAGGAAAAAAATACACTGAAACTAAAAAAATGTAAATTCATGCTAAAAAAACATAAAACATTGATTTGTTTGGAGCCCCGCCCCCCCTTGGATTTTTTTTAAATTGAAGTTATATTCTAAAATTTGATAAAGAGTTTCAGACGGTCACTTCTTTAATTTTTTAAATTTTTGTTTTTAAATTTTTATGGAATTTTTGAATTCTGTAAAATCGCGTATTTTATAATTTAGTTTTGCCAAAACTAGACTGAACGTATTTATTTCGATAAAAAATATAAAAACTTTTTTCGTAAACCGAGCCGTTCTCAAGTTATTGCGAATTTTATTAACAGGAAATTTTGTTGTAACAATATTTCAGCAATTTTCAAACGTTAGTCGCAATGTCTAGAACAAAATGTATGTTACATGATAGATTATTGAATAAGAACCCAATCTTTCTCAGACATGGAGCCTTACGCGTTTCTGTTTAGACGCAACGGAAGCGATGCAAACTGATGCTGTCTGAAGTAAATGACCAAACTCAAACTTCTTTTTTTTTTTTTGCAAAAACGGTTAATAACTTTATCGGGATTTTTTAAGCCTCTCGTTGAGAAGACAGCAGTCAGGTAAATTTTTATGCAAACCCATGTTGGGAATTTTTTTTCTTATAGGTACATTTCAACACAATGGAGTCTGCCATACATTTGAAATGAAGATAGGTACAAAGTCAACAAATTGCTATATATTGGGAAGTTCTTCACCTTTTCAATTTAGTTTATCTTTCATAGTTTTCAAGTTAAACAAGCAAGTTTATTTTCAAACATGGATACTCTACCCAAATCGAACAAGTATGGTTTAGAGACTAGAAACTTGACAGATGGTGTTATTGAAAAATTAAGATCTTTGGGTTATAAGATACCATTGGATAATTCGATGTGAATCTGCAATAACTGTCGTCCCCTAGTTTATCATCCCCAACAAAAACCACCACCTTCGAATGATGAGAAAGTGCCTTCTACCAGTGTATGCAATCAACGAGACCTGTAGATATGGAAAGTGATTCCATAGTCCAATAATCCATCCGTTCCGTTTCGTCTCTAAGTTTATCAACTTCAGCGGAGTCTATTGTTAATAAAATAAGTTTGTCATATAACATCGAGAAATTCAACAATGGCATCATGGGAATTCATGTATCGCCAATTTCAAGAAAATGAGAAGCCCCCAGCAAAAAACCAAGGAAATTGTGCATGGAGTTAAGCCTCATATATTTGACGTTTTGGAAGATGAGGATCAAACAAATCTCAACGCCAACGGCTAAGGACTACGAGGTAATAATGAACCAGTTAAAGGATAAATTTGCCGATCCTGAATGTGCTCGCGATCAACAGTTTCAAATTTTGTCCGTATTGCCAAAGTCTTGTGCTGCGCAAAGAATCGTGGATGAATTTAAAGTCAGCAGATACACTGCAACACATGTAAGGTTTATGAACATCTTTGAATATAATTTCATGTCATGTTTGAAAAAATGATCAAAAAACTAATTTATCATTTCTTTACTTGCAGGTAAAGGATTTAGTCGCCGAAGATGGAATATTATGAAAACCTCGTTTCAAATTAGGACATGGACTGAATGCAGATTTAGTACGTAAAGTTGTTCAATTCTACAAACAAGACGATATCGGCAGAGTTATGCCGGGCCAAAGAGATTATGTCTCTGTAGTGACGAGTGGTGTATGCCAGGTAACACAAAAACCTCTCTTGGCGATGTCACTCAAAGAGTCATACTTGCATTAAACCTATAAAGATGTTGAATTAAGCTTTAGTTCATTTGCAGCCTTACGGCCAAACATTGTAGACTTCTTAGTAAATCAGGATCCCATAACGTTTGTGTTTATACGATTCACGAAAATGTGAATCTTATGCTCAACAGCTTAAAAGTAAATCGCATTTAATGTGAATGTGAACTATCTATATAGAACAAATTCTCTGAAAACTCAAAAATGCACAATTTAGAACAGATTTTTGCCATCTTCGCGCGTGCATGAACTGTTACGATACGTCAGCATCAGAAACAGCAATTTTAGAAAAATTGGAAGATAATGAAATTAAAGAAGTGTAATTTGAACAGTGGATGACGACTGAGAGTAATATTTAATTAAAGACTTTACCATCAGAAGAGTTTGCTTCCTTTTTTATGAAAAAAAAAATGATAAATTAATATATCATGACTATATAAAAAATAAGCAAAATAAATTTTTAAAAACAAAAGATGAACAACAGAAGATGGTGAAATCATAGTTATTTGTGATTTTTCTGAAAACTACACATATGTTCTTCAAGATAAAGAATAAAGTTATCATTGGAATAATGCTCAATGTACAATACATCCCTTTGTAGCATATTACAAAAAAAAAACGGTACACATACACATAAGCTTTGTGATCATTTCTGATGCTTTAAAGCATGAATATTTAAAATCAAAAATTACAATTAAAAAGATTATTTTTATGTCAGATGAAGCAGCGTCGCAATATAAAAAAAAAAATGCTAGTCTCTGTGGATTTAAAGATAGACGTAACATTGAAATTGAATGACATTTTTTTTGCAACTTCATACGGCAAGAGTCTTTGTGAGGCGATCTGAGGTACTCTTAAGAGAATGGCAATTAGAGCAAATATAGCTAAGCAACACGAACATCCTATAACGAATGCTAGACAACTTTATGACTGGGCAAATAATCGCAAAGAGGATCATGAAACAAAAACTACATTTTGCTATGTTTCCACGGATGAATACAAAGATGCCGAAAATGAATTCGATCCGATTTTTAACAAAGCAAAATCAATTCCTGGAACTCAAAAATATCACTCTTACATTCTAGTTTCAAATAACCAAAATGCAGTTAAGGTATTTTCTAAGGTATTTGATGTATTCGAATGATCTGAAATGTAATAAATTTAATGAAAATTGAAAAAATAACAACATTGTATGAAATACTGCTTCTTCTTTCCCTAAACAAAACTATCCGAAACACACACATATCCAAAAGCATCAACTTGATTCTTTTCCATCGCGTCCAAACAGAAAAGGGTAAGTCTGGTAGCCACCGTGTCAGAGAAAAAATTGCCTATTTTTCAATAATCTATTATGAAAAATACATTTTGATGTGGACATCACGACTAAAAATCAAAAAGGGCCATAACATTGCAAAAACATACATTTCTGATATTAAAATTCGCAATAACTTGAGAACGGCTAGGCTAACGAAAAACGTTTCTGTATGCTTTTTAATTAAAAATGATGCATGAAATCTATTTTCGATATATTTTAATAAAAATATTATAATTTTGAACATTTTCAAAAAATTTGGACCCAAGAGGAAGCCAAGTGTCACCGATAGACTCAACGAAGCTAAACTACGTCCAGTAGAAAACAAATGTCGCGAAATCAACAAAGGCGTAAGAAGACATCTTTTCCAATTACAGCCTGAAGATGATGATGGAGTCGTCAAGTTTCAGAAAGTTATACAAAAGATGAAGCAGAAATATTCAGATCCAACTAACTCCTGTTGCCGAGGTCATAGCTCATCAACAACATTACGGAAGAATTTAAAGCTGGAAAATACATCGTCACCAAAGCAAAAGAGATATACGATAATGGACTTTCGTCGAAAGTCCGCTTATTTTGCACAGCTTTAAGTGATCAGACAAAAGAGGCACTACTTCAACTTTATGAAGATGATGATGCCCGGCCAAAAAGAAAATGTAGATTATACTGCTGTTTTTTTTTACTCAAAACGGTTCTAACATAAAGCATAAAAGACCTAAGATAAAAGTCTGAAAAGTATCGTATGGCCTTTAATTTTCAAAACAAAGCAAGTAATCAACAATCATTAGTTGACTGAGGTGAAAATAGCTGAGCAGCAGCAAAACGTGCAGTTTTTTTTTTATTTTGATAACTCCTGATGCCATTATGAAAGACGAGTATGACAAAAGACTTATTTCGCGATATGTGGCATCTATATCGGTTTGCACTGTAATAGCAGTAGCTGAGCTCCATTGGTTGTGGCTTCTCACACAGCTAGGTAATAAATCACCTACTGTGCAATTAGTATAGAATGAGTGCTATAAAAGTTTATCAACAAGAAACTGAATGTTTGCAACATAGCAAATGATACCTGACACATCCTTGAATAGGCTTACATTGTGCTGGCTTCTTTTCCTAGAATTTTTATTTCGTAGGCTCCATCATTTTGCATTGCACACATTTACTTTTGACATTTAAAATTTGTTAAGGTTTAAATCTATATAAGTCGCAACACAGGAATGATTTGTTCCATCTGCATGCATGAAATTCTTTTATAACAAGAAGAATATAAAAAAAATATAAAATATAATATATTATAAATACATAAATAACAAGTTGCTATTCTAAATACAGCTATCAAATAAGTCATTCATTTATCGATCCAAAGAAACACCTACACACACACCTCTCGCCTGCTCAGTTTGCAGTCAGAGTGCCGATAATGGTGTAGATGTTTACACATTAATCCTTCCGTTCGACCAAATGTAATTCATCCTTATTTGTATTGTAATCCTGCGATCAGCGCACCTTTCGGGATGTTGTCTATTAGCCAGACCGCGTGTAAATATGCAACCTTTGCTTCATATAGAACTAAATACTCCTGCACACGGTTCGGGTCGAGTTGGTCAGTGCAGCGAAAAGTGCATGTGAATAATGAACAACTAATGACCTGAGCGCATACACACACTGTCCGGGTGATGATGGGGCTTCTTGCTTGTTTTGCTCGTACTTATAGCCGTTCGCCACTTGGTGCTCCATCAATGGCCGAGCGAGGCTTATGGGATTCATCCGTAGCGGCCATTGTTTGGACACCTAGCTTGAACTATATGTATTCTTACGTGGGTTCAAATTCGGTCCAAGTTCTATTCGACCAAGAGCAGTCGAGCGGCTGCCGTCTCGCAAAATACGGATGTATGGTTTCTTCCACGACCAGCCTGGATAAACATTGATCAACTACCGGCCATTGACTGGGGGCCTGCACTAGACTCTATCGGAGGCTTTCATATTATGAACGATAGGTTTTCTGTTTGTGGGTTTAATTGAGCTTTACTAGATGTAAATTGGTATCGGCACATATAAATAGAACCCGGTTGCCGGCCGAATGTGTGGATAAATAAGCTATAATATATTTGTTGTTTTGAAGTAAATACGAAAGCGGTTGATTTGGAATGAACATGGCGACAGGCACGCGGCACCCGTATCCGGAGTTGTCTCGGAAATTTGTATTAATTGAATAGCATATTCGTCAGAAAACGGTTAACGTGTGTGAAGTTTAGTTGGCTTAATTTCTCAATTCCAATGCATTGCAATTGCTAAGTTTTACGTAGTTTTTTTTTCTACGCATGATCAGTTCATTCTTACAGTTCAGATTTTAAATTTAAAACGCGTAAGTGAGAATAGATCGGCTATGAGCTATGTGGTGGGTGAGCAAGTTCTTAGCGTTGGATGCTTTGCATGCTTATGTTTTGATTTTTTTAAATTGAAATCCAAACCGAATACAACGTGGTGGTATACTAAGCAACAACATATTTTAAATTTGAATCAGTTTATTAATAACAAATATTACTAGACTATTATCTCTATTTACATTGGTAAAATACTATCTTCTGGTTAAAATTTGGAATCAAGTTCAACATTTTACTCAAAAATATTAACAACTTTAAAACAGAAATAAGTGAACAGACACCATTTTAAATGCCATAAGACTAGTTTGGATGCAGAATTAGGTTGATGTGTGTCCAAAGTCTACGGAAATATAATTAAATACCTAGAAATTTTTTTTTTTTTTTTTTTTTTTTTTTTTTTTGTTGGGGTTGTTTTTTTTTTTTGTTTTTTTTTTTTTTTTTTTTTTTTTATTATGAAGCTGAGTTTTTTGTGGTTTGGGTTGGTTTTTTTTTTTTTTTTTTGTTTTTTTATTAATTTTTTTTAAATTTTATAGATTTTGTATTTTTTTTTTTTTTTTTTTTTTTGTTTGGTTTTTTTGGGCTTCAAATGGTGAGTTGACAACTTCGAAGGAGGATGCGGCCGACCTCTCGTCCTCACAAGTTCCTACCTCACGCCTCCACGAGTCATATGATCACAAAAGACTGCCAGCTGAAACTTGGAGACGCTGGTTGGCGTAGCCTGGGCAATGTTGTCAATCTGACAATAGCGAAGTGAGGGGGTGCGACTGAAGATCGTGTACCTTTAAATCATATTGTATATTTCCCATTCTCATTTTATCAATAATTTCAGCACGCTTTGAAATCATTTTTGCATTCCAAAACCATGTAAGAGCCGGGAGCAACACAATGGGCATCAAAGGCTCAATTTGTTTTTCAGCATTTCAGCATTACACTTAATTTAAAATTGCACTTCTGAATTTCAACTACTAGAAGACTGGCATGTGCTTATAAGCAATGTAAGATTATATTTTAATATTGTGTTTAGTGGCATTATGGTAAGATAAGCCATTTATTTCAGGAATCATCAAACAGGACTCTTCGTTCACTCCAATTGCTATCTTTGAAATGTTACTAGAATAGTATAAAGAAAAAATATTACTACATGTCTTTTAAAACAATATCTTTTATTGAAATTTTATCTGTGATATTTGGAATGATCTATTCTGTTTTCAGCTTTTCCAGGACAAGAAGGATATTAATTCATATCTAATTTTTATTTATTTTTCAGTAACAATCCATTGGTAGTATCATTCAAGTTTGAAATTTGAATAAATTGGCATGTTTGTCTTTAATGATATCCTAATATTGTGTGTACAAAATATACTAAATATTAAATAACATATAACGGGGAAAGGGAGGGACCATCAGGGCACCCAAGTGAAACGATTTGGATAGGGAGCATGGGACTGCCTCCTCCCTATTGTTAACATTTCGCGGAATGAGGGCGGGCTCTTCGACCCCATCTATTGGGTTTATTCTGTCAATCGAGGGCTCGATTCTAGTGCTGTGCGTGTGAACTTGCTCTTGGAAGGAGATCCTTTTCCCTATATTCGCGGGTTTCGCGTAAGTGTCTCTGCTTACGGGCCCGCCCAAACGTTTTTGGCCCTTCATACAGGAGCTCGATGATCACAAACAATATTAGAATCCTGATCAAATCGTTTTTCAGATTATTCCACTGCTATGGGAAGTTACCTTGCTACAATAGATGGTAGTTTTATATCATCATCATCATATCATGTTGAGTTTTCATCAGTGCACTGTGTATTTTTGTGGCTTGTTTTATTCATAATAATTTGAACGTGATTATGGTCTGTTATTGAGTTTGATACTGTATTTCTATTTGTTTCCTGGCTGATTTGTATTTATTAATAGCCAAGTCTCATGTGTGCGAACTCCTCGCTTCCTTTTTTTTTTTTTTTTTTTTGTGGTTTTCTTTTCTGTGGGGCGCGTCCACTTGTTTTTTTTTTTGTTTTTTGTTTATTTAATCCGGGGGGGGGGGGGGGCGGGGGGGGTTTTTATTTCCCCCCGCGCGGCCCGCCTGCGTGTAGCAAAACAAAAAAAAAAAATAAAAAAAAAAAAAAAGAAAAAAAAAAAAATTTATTTTTTGTGGTGTGGGGTGTGTGTGAGAGTTTTTTTGTTATTTTTCCCACAACTTTTTTTCTTTTTTAAAAAAAAATTTTATTTTTTCTTAACTATAAACTAAAAACAAAGGATTACTGGAATAAACTGTTGTCTAAGCCCAAAATTACAGCCCACTCTCCAGCTTGGGACTCAAATATGAACTAATTTAAAACTTAGAATAGAACAGGTCTGCCTCCTATCTAGTGGGTTTATTTTTAATTTGTTTTTCCTTCTTTTTTTTTTTTTTTATTTGCCTTCTTTTCAATTTGCAAACAAGGAGGTAATACGAAAACAATGACCGCATGCTATTGTACACGCTTATAAAAAAGAACCCAGACGAATCGTTGTGTACAAATTACTTGCTTCTGGGTAAAATTCTACACAAAAGTAAGTAACCTGTACCCAACGGCAGGTAAACACAACTGGACCCAACGTTGGCCTCCCACACTCAACCGCCACTGCTTCGTTGGATACTATTTTCAGAGCGTGTATATGACTCACCTAACACTGCTACTGATATAAACCACATGGATAGGCTTATTCTATAGCTTCTAATGGTGCCCTCCCTTAGCTCAGTCGGTAAAGGCGCAGCTACTAAGCAACACCATGCTGGAGGTGGCTGGGTTCGATTCCCGGTTTGGTCTAGGAGTTTTTCGTTAAGGAAGTTTTTTTCGACTCCCTGGGAATAGGGTATGATTGTACTTGCCACACAATCATACTAATGCAAAAATGGTACTAGGCATCGAAAGCTCTCAATTAATAACTGTGGAAGTGCATGTAAAACACTAAGTTGAGAGCAAGCAATAAGCTAATTGTGAAAGCAATAAGCTTGGAATGCTAAAGAAGAAGAAGAAGAAGAAGAAGCGGGCCCTCCGCGTCCTATCTTGAATATACATGCTTGTCATCGTGATGTGATGTGATGTGATGTGATAAGAACCCACCATGAGTGCAAGGATTCCCTATGTCAGCAGGACCATCTTCATCAGGTTGCCCCGAAATAATAGCCTGCGTGATAGCATGTTGTAGCAGGGCCAGTCGATCTTAATGAGGACCTTCGGAATACTACGGGCAGAAGGCCGCATGTCTGCACATGACAAGGGACTGGAGACTCACGAACCCTTGCCCAGTCAACAAATCCTTCGACTGCCTCAATCAACCCACCAATCCCAGTTATATAGTTGTTATAGGGGCAGTGAAAATTTTTAGCATAAATGATGATTTATAAAAAATGTTAAGATACAATTGAAAAAATGTATCTTAGTTTTTATTTGTACTAGTGAATGTGCAGAGGTATAGCAAATTTCTACTGTTCCGAATAAAATAATTGTTTAAAATTTAAATAACTTACCATAAATGTATACCAGTCTCTATGTTGAATAATTTGAATATACATGCTTGTCATCGTCAGTCTTAGGTTACACTTTTCTGTGACTATGTGCTTCATTTTGAACAGTCAGATAATTACCATGATCAAAACATTTACCCCTTTCGAAAATATTGCAATGACATTCAGTTATTATACCATGAGCAAAACAGGTATTTTGTTTATTCATTCCATAAAACAAATGTATGAATAACAACATACGTTGCCACGAAAATGAAAAATATGCTTTTAGTAGTTTCCCTGAGATTGAAAGTAAGAAGTCTAAGATTGAATTGCAGCATTACCCGCCAGTATCACATCTGATGTAAAAATTGATAAGCATATGTGATACTTTCACTACTGGTCACATTCTTGGGCTCACATGCATGTTTATAGAATGAGATAAACCGTCTCACAGTCGACAAGGTGAAAAATTTGACCCGCGAGAGGATATCTGTGGTTACGCTAGTAAATCTTAAGACCAGAACTACATGTTTGTTTTGGATGAAGAATAGAATTCTGTAGATACAATATATTTTCAACATAGATCTCAAAGGACCCAAGAACATATCAACTCAAAATATCACTAACATAGTACAAATTACGCTTGTGGATCGAAATAAAAAAGTGTTTTGTTGATATGAGAAGCCAAAAATTCATCTTTGAAGAATGACAGATGCAATTATCAAATCAATCATTTTAAGTTTTAATGTAAGAAGTCGTCAATTTTTTTTTCAGATACCATTAGGGTTTGTGTTCCTTGACTCAGGCTAATTTGATTAAATTTTAAATTATAGCTCATGCATTAATTGAGTTGGAAACGCTTTTCATTTAGTTGACGTTAGATTAGTAGAGCTTAATAAGACGTTTGCTGTTCTGAACCATGAAAAGTTGAACAACTTTCTAAAGACGATATTGTTTAAAACAATTATCGTTAAATTGATTTTCATTATATCTTTTGGCCCTCTATTTCGAGTTATATTTGCTATACTCAAAACATAACTTCAGAAGACAAATTAAAACTAAACTACTTTAACTACTTTAGCACCTGAATGCTTTTCACATATGATTGATTCGACAATATATTTCAAAACTTCAGAACTCCTACTAAATAGATATTTTTTTGCTTCGATTTGGGTTGGATAGTTATTTAAAAAATATTTAACCACATACTAATACATATCCATTATTATTTTTTAGCAATTCAAACATTTTACTATGTAATAAATACATTGAGCCATAGTTGAAATCACCTTAGAAAATTGGGTCTACGGTATACCAGTGAAATTATTTTTCATGTTTCAATGTCAATATTAACATATTAACATGTGAACACGTGTTACTATTTTCTGTATATCTAGGATGAATTACTAGGCATATCGATTCAATTAAGCCAAATTAAGATTATATCAAGATCATGAAGGTAATCTGTAAGATTAACCAGTGAAATCATAGAAGCTTACATGTTGGGGAAACGAAAATCTCGCTCAATCGTATAGCTATAAATTGATGAATAAAGTCCTAACTGCTTCAGAATAAATCGATAAACATGTGGTTAACATGATTTTGTGGATTGTTGCTGAATTTATGACATAAATGATATAGGGCAAATGAAGGAGCTAGGCTGACATTACATCCCGTTTTCCTTAACAATTTTCATAAAATCATAGTAGTAAACATTTAAAAAACCTACTAAACAGCTATTGACTACTCAATATTATCCAAGTTACAACAAATTGTATGATTTTGTTGTATGACTTTTGCTTTAATGTGACAAATAATTATGTTGCAAATGTGACAAATAATTGGTGATTGAAAACCATTAAGAAAACTATTATATGTATCGATCCAAATAATGTTCGATCGTACAAAGGAATTGGCTACAGCAAAAGAGAATTTTTCATCATACTGGCATAAATGAATAAGGTTCTTGAATGTTTCAGTTGAAAACATCAACATCCATTCAGTATCGAGCGCTGAGCCGGTTAAGTTGTGCCGTGTCTCTTCACGTCACTCGTCTGCAATTATATTTTTTTCCTCTCCACGTGTATTTTTTTTTTACCGAGCCGGAGGAGTGCAAAGTGAAATAGTGTTACATCACAACAGCAAGTAAATGCGCTGTGGTGGTTTCCTTACGAGGCTCACATGCCGTTAACTTACAAGGACCGTTGCAAAATTCCCTAGATAACCTATCTTCTTGGCATAGGAATCTAGGGATCGAATTCTCACAGCAGAAAACTGAACTGGTAGTGTTTACTCTAAAGTAGTACCCAGCCCAATTGCAGCTTAATCCTTTGGGCAGAAACATTACCCAATCGTTATCTATCAAACACCTTGGGGTCTGGTTTGATTCAAAATGCACTTGGAATGCCCACATTACGTGTTTGAAGCAAAAATGCCAGAAAAGAATCAACTATCTCCATCCAATTTGTGCCAAATGGTGGGGTGCTCATCCGGGAGACCTCATAGCTCTTTATAAAACAAAAATCTCTTCGTTCTAGAGTATGGTTCTTTCTGCTTTCTCTCGGCATGAAAAAGTCACCTCATAAAATTAAAATGAATTTAATATTGTTGTCTGCGTATTGGTTGTATGCATTCAACACATAACATGAGTCTCAAAGTTCTAGCAGGAGTAAAACCTCTCTGATCAAAGCTCTTGCTCAGAATATTAATCAAATGTGGAGTGTAAAACGCATTTGTAATGGAACATTTTGAAGAAATCTTAGGACTGCACAGAGGATCTCGATTTATGAGAATATATCACCACTAAATATCATGGGATACACTTATAGGCAAAATAAAGTGCCCACCTCTTCGTTTTTTCAATTTCTCTCATTTACTTGGTTCAAATTAAAGTAAACACAGTGTAGTTTTTTTTCTTATTTTATTTTTTATATTCTTTTTAAGTTTCACTTATGGAATACTGAAAAAAAAAAGAGTTTTACTTAAAGAAAAAAAAAATCAATTTGTGTTGAAAAAAAAAAACAGTGACAAAATAAAGTGCCCACTTCAAAAATCGATATGTTTTCGATAAGTTTCCATTGGAAGACCCCTCGATTGTTTATGTTTTGATATTTTGACATGTTTTGAAGCAAACGGCTCAACCTGGTGCATTTGTATACGTGATCGCATTTGATTCAATTGAAAAAAATGGAGAACGCAGTGCTTTCGAAAGCAATTCCCTTGTGTATCCGAAAATTGGTCGTTCGTGATGTGCAAAACGATGAATCGCACCGGGCTGTCGCTAAGAAGTACAGTATCAGTAAGGCAGCGGTTGGCAAAATTATTCTGAAGCTTAAAGCGTTTGGATCAGTGGTGGATCGCCCTGGCAGAGGCAGGAAGCGGAAAACGGATGCGAGAACGGACACCAAGATCATGCGTGAAGTCAAGAAGAACCCGAAGGTAACTGTGCGCGAGATCCAGGAAACCCTTCAGTTATCAGTTTCCGGTCGAACTGTTCGTCGCCGTCTCGTAGCACAGGGGTTGAATAGCAAACTTGCCCGGAAGCGCCCATTTATCAGCAAGGCAAACAAAGCCAAACGGCTTAAGTTTGCTAAGGAGCATGCTGATAAGCCCTTAGAGTTCAGGAAAACGGTTCTCTGGACGGACGAATCAAAATTCGAGCTGTTTAACCGAAAGCGGCGGGTTCGTGTTTGGTGCAGATCGGGAGAGGAGCTTCAGGAGCGCCACATCCAAGGCACGATGAAGCATGGAGGAGGAAATGTGATGGTCTGGGGGTGTTTTTCGTGGGATGGAGTGGGAAGCATTGTGAAAATCGACGGGATAAAGCCGGCAGATTCTTACATCAACATCCTGCGAGAAAATCTGGAGGTTTCGCTGATCCAGACGGGCCTTGAAGAGAAGTTCGTATTCCAGCAGGACAACGACCCCGAAGCATACTGTCAAGAAGACCAAGTCTTTCTTCCGGTCTTGTCGGATCAAACCGCTGGAATGGCCTCCACAAAGCCCGGACCTCAATCCCATCGAGAATTTGTGGGCGATTCTCGATGCCATGGTTGACAAAACTGGTGTTACCAATAAAAAACACTATTTTGAAGCCCTGGAGCGCGCCTGGGAAGAGCTAGATCCACAGCACCTAAAGAACCTGGTCGAGAGCATGTCGAAGCGCCTGCAGGAGGTCCTGAAGGCCAAAGGAGGACACATCAATTATTGAAATGCTTTTATTTTACTTTAATTTATGTTTTCTGTAGCCTAAATGAAGTGGGCACTTTATTTTGTCACTGTTTTTTTTTTCAACACAAATTTTTTTTTTTTTTTTAAGTAAAACTCCTTTTTTTTAGTATTCCATAAGTGAAACTTAAAAAGAATATAAAAAATAAGATAATAAAAAAAATACAGTGTGTTTACTTTAATTTGAACCAAGTAAATGAGAGAAATTGAAAAAACGATGAGGTGGGCACTTTATTTTGCCTATCAGTGTATGTGTCTTCCGTGCTATACTCTAGACCGTGCTCACTTCACCTATAGCAGTACCTCAATTCATTAGTAACAAGCATCTCATGGAAGTCTAAAGCAATTTTTTTTTATAATTATTTTGTGTTTTTTTTTAAAAAAGGACGGTTGGAAAAAAAGGTTTACGGGGGTCTCGCTGGGGGGCGGGGGGGGGGGGGGTGTAAAAAAAAATTGGCCTTACAAAAATTTGTGTGTTTTTTGTGTGTGTTTGGGGTTCGTATTGGGGATGATTTCCAACATTTCTCAGACAGCCTCCGTTCGATTGACGCTCTTCGGTCGATGAAACCTAGTAGACACTTATCTTATTTCCTTTCAAAACTAAAGGACCAGTTCAGTTTGCTGGTCGAAAGATCATATTTGATCACCTTTGTATGGGTCCTTTCACATTGCTCAATCCCAGGCAATAAGAAAGCGGACTCGCTCGTAAATGTGGGTGCACCGATTTTTATGAAAGACAAATTTTAAACGATGATATTTTCCATTTAGTACGTCAGATTATCCTTTCGAGTTGGCAAACCGATTGGGACAACGGAAATCTAGGACGGCTGTTACATTCCATCATTCCTATTGTTTCATCGAGGGCGTGGTTCAAGGACCTGCATGTAAGCCGTGATTTCATATGCGTAATGAGTAGGTTTATGTCCAACCACTTCCAGTTAGATGCAGACCTCTATAGAATTAACCTCGTGGACAGCAATCCTTGCCGGTGTGGAACCGGTTTGATGACATCAATCATGCAGTCTGACAATGCAATGATAATCACGCTGTCAGAACTCGACTTTTGAATACCCTAGACGCCCAAGGAAGACTATCTCATGTTTTTATATGATGTGTTGGGATCTCGCGACCTCTGTTATAAGCAGTGGGTTTATGTGTTTCTCCAAATGTCTAGTATAAGAGTTTAATCTGCAATCAGCCGAACAAAAAAAAGGGAGCCCTGATAAAGTTGCACAAAGTTCTAGTACAGGCGACAACTCTCTAGTAAGACTACAGAATCCCATTTCCTTGTTTCCTTCTTCAATCCTTCAGAACCAAACAAAACAATTCTTCCATTTTAACCTCAGGTAAACCGCGGGTAAACAGTCGAAGTCCTACTTAACGTAGTATTAAGTCATTCAATTTATGAAAAAACAATGAAATATAGGCTCAGTAAAGCTATCATGATTGAACCTACCAAAACAAACAAACTAGTTTAAAAAATAAAGAAAAAAAAATAAGTAGTTGACTCCAACTGTTGATGAAAATCCTGAGGACGAACTTTAATATCAGCACCTGTCATCGCCGAGATCGGCAGCTATTATATGAAAACTATCATATTTGTATTTGTATTTGTATTTGTCCTTGATTCGTCGGACTTTGTGGTCTACATGAAATACTTTAATCTAATAAAAGTGAACGTTAAAAACAGTTCAGCAAGCGGTGACGAAATCTTGAGGCGGACATGTTAAAATCAAATTCGTCGGAAACTACGTTGAACCGACGGATCATGGTGACAATGGAACTATTTGCAGCAAGATTAATTGCTTGTAACTCCTCGTGAAGCAACGCTCTCGGTCGAAGAGTTCGGGCAGGAGCATGTAGACTGATTCTCGACAGCAACTCAGGAACATCATATTCAGATAAGAGAAGCTTGGCAACGAATACAGATTGCGCGACATTCCTTCCAGCCCTAGTAGGCGCCAGCGATCGGCGTAAGCAGGCAAGTTTAACCGGTTACTCCATGGAAGGTGGCGCAAAGCATATCTTACGAATCTGCAGCCTGGTAGGGGTTCCATACAGCAGATGCAAACACAAGAATAGAGCGTACCAGCGAGCAGTAAAGCGCTTTGAAACACAGCGGATCACGAAACTCATTGGAGATTTTGAACATGAACCCAAGTTGGTGATTGGCTTTATCAATGGTACCTGAGAAGTGGCGAGTACAGGTTAGCCTTTCGTCCAATACAACTCCGAGGTCTTTAACATGATCAACCCGTTGAAGTGGAGATCCAGCAATAGTATAATCAAACTTGATAGCATTATTCGTTCGACCAAAACTTATTACGCAACATGTTGAGATGCTCAGAACCATCATATTTCGTACGCACCAATTACTGAATATTTCAAGAAGTTTCTGTAGTTCATAGCAGTCTGCTAGGCTTCGAACAACTAGATATATTTAAGGTCATCTACAAACAACAACAGAAAACCTCCATTTAGCAATATGAGGGAAACATCGTTTCTAAAAAGCGAGAACAGCAATGGTCCCAGGATGCTTCCTTGGGGATCTCCGGAATGGTTTGAAAAATAGTCCGATGAATTGTTTCCAATACTGACAGATACTTGACGTTGCACAAGGTAAGACGTTGCACAGGTGCAGAAAGCAATGGAACAACCAATTTAATCCAGTTTTTCAAGTAGTAAGTAGTAAGATTTGAGATCGGTATAGACAGCATCGACTTGGAGTTTTGACATACGTTCTCCATGCAAAACGACGTAAAGCGGACAAGATTCGTTTCAACAGAGCGGCCGGGATAAAAGCCGTGTTGATAGGGGCTGATGTAGTTCTTGCAGGCAGCAAACAATTTGTCGTTGATCAGCGACTCAAATACTTTTGATTCCACACCGAGTGATGTAATGCCACGGTAATTTCTTATATAGCTTTTGTATCCTTTCTTGAAAACTGGGAACATAGTAGAGCACTTCCACTGCATTGAACATTTTGATTGCTGGAGTGATAAGTTGAATAGCAGAGAATGTGGAGTAGCTAAAATGTCGGAGCATTTTTTCAACACAGCAGAAGGAATCACGTTAGGTCCAGGATTAAAGGACGATTTGGTCTTGCGTATCGCCGAAAGAACCACCTGAACGTCGACAGCAAAGACATCTATGTTAATCATATCGCTGAGTACTTCCCGCACAGCACTTTCAATATCAGCTTGAGATGGTGAATCGCTTGAAAATACAGTCGAGAAGTGTCTTGTAAAAAGGCTGCATTTCTCCACGGTAGTCCGTGACACACATGACGGGAGTCCAGTTTCCATCCTCTTAGAGTTCACGAATGACCAAAATTTCTTCGGATGGCGTCGAAAATTTTCTTGTGTGCGATATACATAATATTTGTAGCGGAGTTTGTTATAGCGCCGATATTCATTGCTGGCGCGATTAAAATCCAATTTGGTAGAGGCACATCATCGAATGGCAAAAGCGCGAAGAGCCCTAGCGCGCACTCGTTTCATGTTGCGTAGAAGAGCATTAGTCCACGGAGATTTTCTCGGAGTTTGGCACTTCGGTACAGCTGCCAAAACACTCTCACACAGCAAACAGTTGAAGCGGTCAACAGCTGATTCAATATCAAGGTCACCGAAAACATTCCAGTCGATACGGGATAAGCAGTGTCGAAGCAGTTGAAAATCAGTTTTGCGGAAAGTCGATCGGTGATTACATCAAAATGGAGATTAGGTTCGTATGCAATTGATATATCCAGAACGGGATGGTAGTTATCAAGTGGCACAATGGCATCCGGAGCTTCATCGACAGTACATTTGCGCAGTGAGTACTTGCAGATAAACACCAAGTCGGGCAAGTTTGATTGGACTTTGGAAACTGAATTAATCTGGCTCAGTCCTAGAAAACCAGTTCCGTCGATAAGTAGGCCAACAGATGGGTGCGCGATACCTTACCTTGGCCTTATTTTGGTTCCAATTCTGTGTCCTACAGTGGAGTGAACGAACGGCGGAGTATTATCGCCGGACAGTTAATGAGCACCGTCTATTAGCTCGTTGGACGATCAACCCATCGAATCGCCGCTTGGAGTAATGGTATTAGGAAATCCAACTATAGTAATGCCATGTTTTCAACCCTCTCCTCCCTTTCCTCTGATAGTGTTAATAGATTGAATGTAATAAGAAACGAAATGATTTCATTGATAAAATAAACCACTCTCCAATTATTTTTATTTGGAGGAACTGATTCCTTTTTCTCCTAACATTTTGATTGCTCCATCTTGGTCAATGTATATTTATGAGGAGAAGTTATTCTGAACCCCAGGATAAAGCCAGTAGGGGGAGTCCACAGATAATTTATTTTTAACAGGTTCTAAGATCTACCAAGGCAAAATGAGATGTATACATTTTATTTGCTCAAGGTCCGAAGACCTTACCTGAAAAAGTTTAAGGATTGCTTATCTAAGTTAAAGGGTGTACGGAATCGTATTGCAGCACAAGAATAGATTCGACAAAATTAACCCATTCAACCGATCGTATTCAAACTTTCGGACTTTATATCGGAGAATAAAACAAAACATATTATTTAACTCTCCCCATGTTCGCTTTATTCAATTTCATTACCAAACCCAAATGCACGAGCCTTCCTTTTAACACTACTCATAAGATGTAGTACAAGGTTTGGACCGATTGTTTTTTGAGTCGAGATCCATTTTTTTATTCACATCTTCCTTCGATTTCACTTCGTTAGGATGTTTCCGAAGCGTCTGTTTTATGATGGCCCGGGGATTCCGGGGGATTGAGATGCTTCGTCACGAAATTGACCTTCTTAGCTTTGCACCACTCCAGAACATCTTTCGAGTATTTTGATCTGGTCAGAAAAGCGAAGGACCATCGTGTGACCTCAGAAGTGGAAGTAGACGCTTTTGGAGGCATTTTTTTGGGTATACCTGTCCATTAACCGTCCCGGTTGTCACGAATGGGATGCTCTGCTACCACACGAGAAAATTGCTTGCCAAATCATGTTTTTTTTTTTTTGCAAACTTTGACATCTTCTAAAGTCCTCTGAAACATCGCACTTACAAGAGCCCCGGAAGTTGCCGGAAGTCAACCATAACGAGACAATGTGATTTGGTCAACAACTGGGTGTAGAGCTTCCATGCATGTCCTTTCTCCACCGTATTCCTCCGTTCATCGCGTTTCGGCGCCTTTTGGACTTTGTACGTGGGTAGTTCTTCTCGTTTTTTTGCACCTTGCACGAAAGGTTAGCTTAAATGCAGTTTTTTCACCACATCTTGAACTGAACTGTTTGGATTCCTCTTGAAAGCTTTTACTATCCGCTTGTGATCCTTTACACTATACGGAGATCAATGGTCAAACGTTCGTTGTACCGATTTAAAACACGAGTTACCGTAGATTGTACCATTCCCAGCTTCCTGCTGATGGCACGATGAGAGAGATCCGGATTTTCGAGGTACGAGCTCAAAATTTGTTTTTGCCGCTGCTATTTTTTCCGACTCCATCTTTGCAACGATTGCACAACTGAAAATGTAACTAATACAGTGTAAATAGTACACAATGAACTAATTTCATCCCAACTTTCTAAAGAAAATATTATGGAGAGTGTGAGCTGTTTAGTGGAATACCTGTAACTAGAAAATAAGAAGAATGATTAGTAATTTCCATTTAATTCCAACTACCTTTATTGCTTATCTTGACAGCCTGGAGTCGAGTATTAGTACACGACACTGGAGAAGTCTGCACATTGTAGACGAAATACGCGTATCTGTCAAGATAAGCAATAAAGGTTGTTGGAATTAAATGGAAATTACTAATCATTCTTCTTATTTTCTAGTTAAAAAAAATACCCAATTGGGTAAAAAGTAACAGTCATTTGAAAATGATGCAATTTGATTCCGTACACCCTTTATCTAAGAAGTTGTTGGAGTCAAGATCTTCGTACTTAAAGACAATATTATCAATTTCTTAATTTTTATGGTTATGATTTATGGAGATTTGTAGATCAAAACATGCCAGGAAGGAGATAATAAATTGTTTTGAGTTGTCTCTGGAGTACAGATCTGGGAATCTACTTTTCATTTGTTTTATATACAATAAATATTCATAGACGATCCAGACTGGAAGAAGAATCAAGATTAAAAAATATCTGAGTTGATCTCCTGGAGTGTTGGTCATTAGATCTACAAGCTTAACAACCAATCTGAAAGTTTTTATTTTTAGTACAAAACATATTCATGAAAGTTTACATATCTAAGCTGAAAGCAGTATCAAAGCCTATCAAAGAACTAACTGGAGTAAAATGTCATGAGACGCAAGTCAGTCCCATCAGTAAAAAGTAGACATTGGGAAAATGGACATTGAAGTTTTTAAACTCGCTTTTCGTGCAAGAGTTTAAATTTTTTTTAATGATCTGGACGAACTTTTAATCATGTCAAACAACTTCAAAAATGGTCCTGCGTATTCAGATATGGATATGAATTTCCGGAAAAACTGACGCGGTTGGTCAAAGCAACGATGGATCGAGTGATGTATGTCGTCCAAGTATCAGGGACACTCTCGAGTCCCTTTGAATCTCGGAGAGGGTTACGGCAAGGTGATGGATTGTCGTGTTTGTTGTTCAACATTGCATTGGAAGGTGTGAGTAGAAGAGCTGGGATAGACACAATGGCACCGTCTTCAGAAAATCTGTCCAACTATTTGGCTTCGCCGACGACGTTGATATCGTAGCACGTAACTTAGAGACGATGACGGACACGTACATCAGACTTAAGGCTGAAGCTATTGGGCTGGCTTTGTGATTAAAGCGTTGAATCACAAGATACATGAATGGAAGAGGCTCACAATAAGACAATGTTAGCCTCCTACCACGAGTTCAGATCGACGGTGATGAAATCGAGGTAGTAGACGAATTCGTGTATCTGGGCTCATCGGTGACCGCCGATAACGACACCAGCAGAGAGATACAAAGGCGCATTATGGCTGGCAATCGTGCCTACTTTGGACTCTTAAGGACGCTAAGATCGAACAAAGTTCACCGAACTACAAAGTTGACCATTTACAAGACATTAATTAGACCGGTAGTCCTGTGTGGCCACGAAACATGGACATTGTTAGTGGAGGACCAACGCGCCCTTGGTGTCTTTAAACGGAAGGTGCTGAGTACGATCTACGATGGAGTGCAGATGGAAGACGTGGAAGAGGCGAATGAACCATGAATTGCATCAGTTGCTGGGAGAACCTCGCATCGTAAAATCGGTCGACAACGATGGGCTGGGCATGTCGTGAGAATGTCGGACGACAGCCCTGTTAAAATGGTTCTCGAAACGAACCGACGGGTATAAGAAGGTATGGTAAGGTAAGGTAAGCATGTTCAGATAAAGCAATCACTATTTGAACTCGAACAAAATAACACTCATTCCCATCCTTCATTGTCCGATAATCCTTAGTATGATTTTAAACGGTTTCTTTTCATGATAAAACATTACAACTTGACGTATTTATCAAAATTTTACTGTATAATACATTTTATTTAGAGGCGTACTTTGAATAAGGTATGCACACAGCAAAATCTAGCCATGGTTTATTAGCCATATTTTTTTTTATTTATATTAAGATGTCACCAATACCGCTAACGCAATGTCATTGTATGTGTGAACGTTTTGAGTTACGGTTTGCTGTTACAAAAGCATTGTTTTGAAAAAGAAGTCGAAAGAAGAACAAGTGCGTGAAAATTTTTTGCACAAAACTGTGGAAAATCCGTCTATGCCGCATCATGACATAGCAACTCGGAATCCCTCTTTCAACAGTAAGTAGCGTTTTCGGGACCGATTGACTCTCGATCGGAAACCAGGATCTGATGGCAAGCGGAATGACAACTTCAAATCCCAGTGGGATGCAGTGCTTCGGCTGATTTAGCAAAACCCGAACCTTTCCATCCGAGATGTGGCTAAAAAGGTCAAAACATCGTAATCTTTCGTTCAAAAAGTGGAGAAAGCGGCAGGATATAGGTCGTTCAAGGTAATAAAAACCCCAAACAGGAACGAGAAGCAGGAAACCAGTTCCAAAACAAGAGCGCGTAAGCTGTACGACAAATTGCTGACAAAATTTGACTGCGTGGTTATGGATGATGAAACAAATGTCAAAGCAGACTTCAAGCAGCTTTCTGGTCTTGAGTTTTATACCGCATTACAACGTGGCAAGTTTGAAAATCATTTCAAGGCCAAAAAATTGTCGAAGTTCTCTAAAAAGTACATGATTTGGGAGGCTATTTGTAGTTGTGGTTTGAAAAGCAAAATCTTCATAACTACAGGTACGATTAACCAACAAGTTTACGTCAACGAGTGTCTGCAAAAACGGCTACTACCATTCATCCAACAGCACACGAATTCTGTGTTGTTTTGGCCTGATCTGGCGTCTTGCCAATATGGTAAAGCGGCTCAGGAGTGGTATGCAGGAAACAACGTCAACATTGTACCAAAGGACTGTGATCCTCCGAACACCCCAGAACTTCGTCCAATTGAAAGATATTGAGCCATTGTAGAGCGAAACCTTAGAAAATCGGAAGGAGAGGCAAATAATGAGGAAGATTTTTCTAAAAACTGGGAAAATGCTTCCAGAAAGGTGACTGAGGACACTGTGCCGAACTTAATGGATGGTATCAAACGTAAATTAGAGCATACGGATATAACAAGTCCGAATAATATTTTGATGTAAATGAGTTATAAATTAACCCTTTGTTACGATGACTTTTTTGGATTTAGAATACATTGAAATAATGTTATACTGCTAGTTTTTCTTTGGCTAGGTTTTGCTGTGCGCATACCTTATCTTCATAAAATAGATCAAAAACTGATTTAAACTAGAATTTGATGAAAATGCAAAGGGAACATGTTGGCAGTTCATGCATACGGTACAAATCTATTACAGAGTGCTGAAACAAATATCGAGTTTATATTTTATTCTGGGTTATCCATTAACTCTATGAAGATTGGTCTTCAATCTCAAACCATTCAGTTAAAAATGTAGTTTGAAATGGTCTTGGACCTGGAATTATCACTTAACAGATTCAATTCGCATGGGTCATATATGACCCAAGATTAAAATTTACTGGAAAAATTCGGTATTAATAGTTGCAGAGGAACTTTGTTCTGCAAACTTGTCAAAAATAACTCTTTTAACTTGAAAAAATATTGAACATGTATGGTTACGGACACCATGGTGATCTAAATCACCCAACTTGTCCTTGAGTTCAGATCTAGATGTTGTACATGATCGACTAGGAGGTTTCGAGTGTTTTGACCGTACTTCTTAGATAAAAAAGCTACAATTAAAATCTTAACACCGCTGCAGGCATATTACAGTATTCTCAGAATATTGACGGCACTCCAAACTATTCTTGAGTTTAGGTCTTGTTGGTTTGGATGATCAACAAGGCGATTTACGAGGCCTCCATTTTACTTATGAGTTGGTAAAGCTCCATGGAACATCATTGCACAATTATAGTCTATATTACTGTATTCTGAGAATATCTACGGTTCTCCAAACTATTCTTGAGTTCAGATCTTGATGTTTTGCATGATCAACAAGGTGACTTGCGAGGTTTCTATTGTACTTATGAACTGCAAAAGTCCCCTGTCCCGTGGTGTTTCGCATAATCAACAAGGCGATTTTTACAATCACGTGTAATCCAAATCATTATGGAGTTCGTATCTTCATGTTTTAGAGGACCAACTCGCTATTTGCTATTTTCTCATCAAATATATGTTTCTGTATTTGTCCATGGTACATTTTTCCATAGTTTTGGACACTCGAACTTTATTTATATAGATGTATCATTCCTCACATAAAAAAAAACTCTGGCAGACGATTTCCATGTTTAATTCAAAATAATCATTTGCTTTGTTGGTTGCTTATTTACATTATTCCAAGTTCATGTGATATGAATAAAAACAGTTTTTACATAAATGTTTATCGTAAGTAATACAACCAGTGTTGGTCTTCTGGTCTAACCCGATTGTTGTACAGCTAACGCATCGCCTTCTTATATCGGCATCAACAATCGAATGGTCTTTACCTGGTGACTCTCTCTTCAATGGCCTTCCACGATGTCTTTCGACCCCTTTAGTGCCAAGAGCAAAATGTTGTCCTGCCAAGGGGATGAGGAAATCAATGGATGAAAGATTATGATTTCCATGACTTGTGGGCAGAACCGGGGATTTTCTTAATATTATTTACGATAAATCATGAAGTGAGTATTATCAAGCGTGCATTACCGTCAAAAATTTTTTATTATTTTTCATCTTCAAATCAACATGATAAAAAATTAACTAAAACATTTGCACCGTAAATCTCTTTTTAAGTCATGTAAAAGATCGAGATCTTAGCTCATGGATAGTGTGGAGTAACGTAGATTTTCTGGCAACATTAAAATACGGCTATTATGATGTTTCGTGAAGCTTTACAATGCATGTTTACGGTCGAGATATCGTAAATATCCGTAATAATATTGTAGAACACCATGACCTGAAATTAAAAAAAATGGTGTACTGTAGATATTCTGAGAATACTGTCATATGTCCAAAAGGTGTAATGATCGTGAAGCTTTTCTCAACCATACGTACAGTGGAGACATCGTCAGCTGCCTTGTTGGTCATGTGGAACATCATGATTTGAGCTCAAGCATAGTTTGAAGTACCGTAGGAATTAAAAAAATACTGTAACTTGTCTATTTTAGTGTTATGATGTTCCGTGGAGCTTTTCCAACTAAAAAGTACGGTCGAGACATCGTAAATCTCCATATTCATCATTTAGAACATCAAGATTTAAACTCAAGGATTGTTTGGAAGGTCTAACACAACTTAGAAATAACATTTGTTTGCAAATTTTACTCTTTTAATGGATTTTATCACTTTTTCAAGCATGAAGACCATAAATTATGATGAAATACGGTGTACAAAAAATTCTTATTGATTCGGATAAACTATATTCCAACACCAACAGCACATTAGATAAGCTTTTCGATTATGAAGTCAGGTCCCTATGAACTTTTAGGAATGCAACCCAATCCATGAACTACCAACATATATGTGGTTATTGAACTAATAACTTTTAGTCCCGAGTTTTTTAGGTAACTTTAATTAAAGCAGCTCAAATTCTCAATTTTTTTTATGGGCCGAAATAACCCCAAATTGTGAACTAAAGACTGTACTCGAAAACAATGAGACACACAAAAATGGTCGCCAAAAATTAATTATTAGTCAGTTTTCCTTCAAACTTTCAGGGAGTAAACTACAAAATTATGGTGTAGAAGGAGATGTTTCGCTCATCGCCATGAGGCACCTAGAGTAGACAGTCATGTTTTCTAGAATGAAAGATATGAAGAGAAAGTGTTGAAAGTTCCGTTAGTATACGGTAGGTTGGAAATGGAATAGAAGTATTGAAAATTGAGCGAAAGGGCATGGGTAAAGTAGTACTCGAACCAAGGACGTTATCATTGCCAAACATCCCACTGCGGGGTAGGTTGAGGCACAGATACATCTGCCACCTCAACTGGCCTCTGTGCCTCAACCTACCCCGCAGTGGGATGTTTGGTAAAATGTTAAATTCATGATTAATTTATCGAA
This sequence comes from Aedes koreicus, assembly GCA_024533555.2. Lineage (NCBI taxonomy): Eukaryota > Metazoa > Arthropoda > Insecta > Diptera > Culicidae > Aedes > Aedes koreicus. The sequence continues at coordinate 98,013 of JAHHFK020003074.1, forward strand.
TATATTTGTTTTAATTTGATTTATGTTGTTGTAAACTTCTCTTCATATCTTTCGAAGCGCAGTAATTTTGTGCTCTTATCGTGCCAATATTCACCATAAATATAACTGCGCACATAATTTGAAGAATACAAATAATACGCTTAGGTATACAAAATTATATTTGTTTTGGATATTTTGCTATCAAACAAAATGTGACACCACTCATAAGTACACTAGACCTTTTTTATTACTGCTAAATGAATCAGATGAGCGAAGAATCGAACAAAGCAGAACAACAAAAACCAACCTCGATTTCACAGAGAAGTTTGACAGATGTGGCCATTTGGCCGCATTCTGGGTTTTCATGACACTCGCAAAGGTTTTATGAAGGTTCTCAAGTGGTCATAACATTTTTTACCTCCTCAGGAATCGCCAACCGTGATTTTCAAAATCTTTATGTAAGTCTCTTCTTATAAAGGTTTTATTAACTTGTTTGATCTTTACAACCGTCTATAGACCGGCACGTTTCATCATTTTTCGACAAACCAAATGAAAACCTTCCGCCTTCTTCATCACATCGCGGATCGAATGGTTCGATTGACGCTTGAACAGATTCAACACCTTCCCAGCCTTCATCGGACCAGCTGTCTTCGGGTTTCGAGCCCCGGGGTGTAGTTTCAAGGAGATATGTGACTGACTTTTGTGGTGTGGGTGACTTTGGGCCTGTTCATAAACCACGTAGACTCATTTTTGAAAATCTCATACCCCCCTCCCCCGCGGAGTTTTTTTTTATTACATTTTTTTGAAATTTTGTATGGAGCGTATACGTTTATAAACTTTTGTGAGCCACACCCCCCCCCCCCTCCCCCCAGAAAAGTCTAGTGGTTTATGAAAAGTCCCTTTACCACGCGAGGCACCGTCGAATGATGGCATCCCAGGAACTGTGTCGGATTTTCCATGGCCGTGCACTTATTTTTTAGCGGAACTGGTCTTCTTCCGCTGCCATCTCGATAACCATTAGACAGATTTTGATAAAATTACATTACATTAACCTCTTAGCTAGTTTCAGTAAAAATGTAATGTATATTTACCCACATGCTAAAAAGTTACAAAAAAGTTCTTTACTTTTATGTAAAAAGTTATTTTAGCATGTAATAAACTTATCGAAAGGGGTTGGCCAAATAGGCTAATTACAATGAGAGCTGAAAAAACAAGTTCTGCAACGAGTTGAATGCCAAATTTTCTGCAAATGAATTGTTTAATGAATACTAAGACAATAATTTTGACTCTTAAAGACGTCACATAACGTAGAACACCATGTCACTGATCAATTATTGGGAAAAAAAAACCAAAATTAAAACCCCCGGCATGAGGAAAAAAAAAAAAAATAATGAGGGGCAGCGGGAAAAAAAAAATAAAATATAGAGAAAAAACACAGCCGAATGGTGAGTGTTGTTTTGTCTTGAAAAAAAAACAAAAAGGAGGGAGAAAAATTATTATGAGTATAAAAAAAAATAATTATATATTTCCTAAAAAAAACAACAGCAAAAAAACAATAATAATAATAAAATAAAATATTTATAATATTAATATCACCATCATGAGAAAGAACAAGATCGTCTCCAGGATAAGATTTATTTGCTATTTAGCTCTTAAATGTTCACCCAAAGAGGCAAAACCAAAAAGGTAGAAAAAAAAGATATGGAAATGGAATGAAATGGAATGAAATGGAATGAAATGGAATGAAATGGAATGAAATGGAATGAAATGGAATGAAATGGAATGAAATGGAATGAAATGGAATGAAATGGAATGAAATGGAATGAAATGGAATGAAATGGAATGAAATGGAATGAAATGGAATGAAATGGAATGAAATGGAATGAAATGGAATGAAATGGAATGAAATGGAATGAAATGGAATGAAATGGAATGAAATGGAATGAAATGGAATGAAATGGAATGAAATGGAATGAAATGGAATGAAATGGAATGAAATGGAATGAAATGGAATGAAATGGAATGAAATGGAATGAAATGGAATGAAATGGAATGAAATGGAATGAAATGGAATGAAATGGAATGAAATGGAATGAAATGGAATGAAATGGAATGAAATGGAATGAAATGGAATGAAATGGAATGAAATGGAATGAAATGGAATGAAATGGAATGAAATGGAATGAAATGGAATGAAATGGAATGAAATGGAATGAAATGCTGTTTGAAATGAAATGTTTCAAATGGAAAGAAATGAAATGAAATGGAATGAAATGGAATGAAATGGAATGAAATGGAATGAAAATGTAATCTTGCACTCTGTGTACACAAACCATTGAAAGCTCTGATTATTTTCATTCAGAGCCCACCTATTATCATATTATCAACGATGAAAGAATTTCGCTCTGTGGGGATAAAAAAGTTTTTGTAAGAAGAGCGCCTATTTTCAAGAGTTTGAAGAACCTGAGAGTAAAGCGTGACTTTGTGAATCGAACCATTATAAGCTACCGTGAGACTTCCTCGTTGAATGACCTGAAAAGATCCGACCGAAAACGTTTAACTAGAACCAAACGAGAGATAAAGACCATCAGGGAATGAATTTGACGAAAATCACAACGCACTGTACTTAAAATGGCCGCTGATCTTAAAGCCTCGAAATCCACCATGCACAGCGTACTTAAACAGGACCTGGGTTGCCAAAATTTCAATAAAACGTAAAGTTTACGACGTATCGGAATCTTACAAGAAGAAAAGACTTGAAAGAGTAACTCTCCTACGATCGTGGCACGCTGACTGAGACTTTGTCTTTCAATGTCCAAAACGACAGGCTGTGGGCCTGCAGGTCTACAGTGAAAATTTATTTTCGTAAATTAGCTTTCTCTCGTTTCGTAAACTTGGATTTTGTACATTGAACAAATGTCTCGTATATTGTATGGAGCATTCATATTGCTTTTTATCTGATGAAATCCTATCATTACACCTTTTTGGATATTGCACGAAATGAATTTCTTGAAGACCAGCCAATCACTGTTTCTCTTTTATTGTACTCATGCATGATGGTGTTGCTGCTGGCATGGGCGGGATTAATTTATTTATCCCAAATTAAAAATTAAAGCACTGTCGAGAGTTATAACTTCATACTCATTAATCAAGTATCTCCTCACAAATCACCATGGCCTAGTGAGACCAACCACGGATTCAGTAACAGCTCTTCTCAAGATTATAGGATCAAATCCCATGTCAGAAATATTGAAAAAAAAAAACGCTGGACGACTCCACGTGCTTGCGCTTTATTGTTCATTTACATTTCGAGTCGATAAAGTAGATCTGTCAGTCATTCATGCTTCGTGCTTTTGACAGTTGCGTGTGTGCTATTAATTACGAAGGAACCTTCATGAAAAGTATAAATCAGTTTCGTTACAGAAAACAACTAATAGATTCGTTAATTCTACGTTCGATTTCATAATATAAACTTAAATTAATTTTCAGTGTAAGGACATTGAAAGAAGTTTTGCAGAATGTCATAAAGTCAAGCTCAGAAAGAATGTACGGGAAGGACGAATACGTGTTTAAGCAGGACGAAGAAGACGCTGCTCATGCAGCGAATTTGGTCCAAAACTTTGAAAAACGTTTGAAGCTGGTCAAAAGGGTTAAAGGCGGTGTTATTCCAAAACAAATGCTGGTATTGATCCATGTAATATAAACTTTCAATAAAAAAAAATTACCAATAAAATCCGAATAACTTTTGTGTAATATTCACCGTTTCAATTTGTATGTGAATATATCGAACACATTGTAGATACACTATTGGAACAATCGATTGTAGAAACCTACACTCAACTTAGTGTTCTAAATGCACTTCCCTAGTTATAAAATGAGAGTTCATTTCAAGTACCATTTTAACTTAAGTATGGTGATAAGTACAATCAAACTTTATGCCCAGAGAGTCGAGATATTTTGCTTTCAGAACAATTTCTTAGCCAGACCGGGAATCGAGCCAAGCAACCTTCTGCATGGCATTGGTTTATAGCTGTGTCTTTACCTTTGCTCACTCGGAGGCCTTGAACTATACATGCAAACTTAATCACTGTTTTCAACGTGGAGTTCGTAACAATTATTATCAATCTTAATTGTCCAAAATAACCGTTCATTTTTCTGCAAGTCATTCGGCAAAATCATCATCAATCTTGTTTCTATCTATTAAGCGTGCACATATCTCTTAACAGAAGATGCAGATTTGCTGCATCTCAGATATAGCCACAAGCCTCTGTTTTCAATCAAAACATCCTCTCAATATCGATTTACTCAGCTCAAATGACATGTCAACGGAACGCGACGTCGAATGCGCGTCTAATAATTCGAATGTAGTCGTTAGCACTTTTCCAAGAGTATGTTCGCATTTACCAAGGCAAGGTAAGTAGAGATTGTTAGAATTTGAGCAACAATTGACTGCTATTTCATCCATTAGTATATGACTTATTCCGAGATAAGTATCAAGAATTATATTCTACATGTCTCGAAAACATAGTCAAAATGACGGATCTTATTTTGTATATGAAGAGGTAAACAAAGATTCAAACGTAAAATTCATAAAATCCTTACCACCTTCTCACTAACTAGGACCACCAACATAACGAATAATATTTCCCTAACATGATGGTGCGGCTGGATTCCGTGGGGGTGCTGAGAGTATTGAAAAAATTACATTTGAACATTTCTTGGACTCTTTATTTACAAAATACGTCGTTGTCGAGATATGTGCAACAAGTGCACGCAATTAGCTTAAAGAAATTCAGTTTAAACGGAGCAGCAGGGATGCCAGATAGTTTTTCAAATTGTCTGTTAGGAACATTGAAAAATGTCTGTATTTGTATTTATTGAGGATTTTTTCAAAAATTTCCGTAAAAATTATAGTTGAGGAAAGTATTTTATTTGAGAGCAAGGTGAAGAATGGTTATTTCGCGAAAATAAGGTAAACTCACACTCTCTAATACATTTATTTTGAGAGCCTTTTGCTTTTGCTGTTTGTACTGTCACACATTTTCTGGGGAATCTCTTATTTTTTAAGGAGTCTTAGACTTTTTAAATTTACGCGTTTTCTTTAGGTCCTTCTTAATTTGTAGCAATCAACGTATGCATTGAAAAAGTTGACTCATTTTAGTGATTCTGCATGTGATTACCCTGCCACCAGGGTGATTCCACCTGTGTATCGCCAATCGTAGCAAGAACAGAAAACAAATTGACAACGTTTTCAATCACCCAGGCTGAGGGTGCTGGTGAGAAACATCTTTTTGGTAAATCGCGACGTCGTGTTAGTGGATGACGAGACCTACTTGACGCTAGACGACAACGACTGGCAGGAGACCGGGTACGGTACATCCCCCACCTAGGAGCAAAACGTTGACGTCAAATATATCTTCCATTCCAAGTTCCCGAGGAAGGTCTTTTTGTGGCTGACGATCAGCGAGAAGGGGCGTAGACATTTTTAATTGTGGATTGCGGTGAACGAGGAGATATACAGTACGAAGTGCCTGCCTCCTTCATCAAGAAGTATCACACAAAGATAAATGTGGTCTTTTGTCTTCTGGGTAGACCTGTCCTATGCCCATTGATCCAAGAGATCACTGGACAAGATGAATCGGCTGAAGACGAACTTTTTATTGAAGACCACCAACACTCCCAACGTCCCCTAAGCTGCGACCTATAGAAAATGTTTTGTCGAACCTGAAATGGATGATCTACTCCAATTCGTGCTAAGGCCAAGGAAGAGCAGCCGAAATCCATATTTTAATCGGCCATGGCTAAGGTTTCGGTCAGTAAGGCACATTCGCCTTTCGGTCCAATGGCACATAGTACATTGTGTGATCGAATTGAAAGAGGAAGTGATATCCATAGATAAAATACTAGAAACGCGGATGAAAAAAGAACACCGAATTTCTAGACATGTGCTTTACAACACTCATTATACTTTAAAGGAATAAATGTTTTCAATTCGATGCCAAACAACATTAAACGTGCGCCAACACTTTCAGAATTTCAAAGACTATGTATTTCACACGTTAAAACTGTATGCCAAACAGTAAGCAAAATTTTTAATCATTTATGAAGATTGTAACTGACGATGTTTTACTTTTATAAAACGGATTATTTTGTGTGGACTATTTCTTGTACGGCTATGTTGCTTTTTTGTTTTGTTTTTAAAAATGAAGATTATATTTGACGAAGTTCCTTGCAAATGGATTACAAAGAGTTTGCTATTTTCCTTTTTCATGCATTTTTCTTTTCACTTTTATCAACACTACATTTTGTTCGTCAAAACTATTTTGTTCGTCACGGTGATGATGATGGAAATTTGTTTCATGTTGTGATAGCTTAAAAAATAAAATAAAGAGTGTAGTCTACAAAAGTTTGAGCCTCACGCGCAGAATACAGGTATAAAGGTGTCAGGTTACAGGTTTCTTTTTGAATTTATAAAACAAATGGCCTTTGATGCTTGAGAAGATACCATGAAATAGTAGTGGGTTGTCTGGCTGATTGTCGGGGAATTTCTTGACAATTCTGTCGTGGTTGAAACTAAACGTTTGACTAGGGCTGGTCCAGGATTTTTTTCAGATTGAAGACTTTCTCGATTTCCCTGTTTGGGGATATTCTTGGTCAGCCCAAAACTAAGCTGGTGGCTTCATTAGTATTGGAACCGCATTGGCTCTGTAGCGGGCAGGATCGGATACTGGCTTGTCTTTTGATAATGTCTTTATACGGGATTCTGTTATTTAAATTGTAATAGGAGTTCCTGATTGCTGGGAATACTTGCAAACATTTGTGGTTGACATCAAAAGCTTTTTACAATTATATCGCTGCAAAGCAAATGAACAGTTTTTGAAAAAGTTTACATGAAATCAGTTAATTTTTTTTTTGCATAACTGTTTGAATTAAATCGTCTAGCTCAAACCTTTGTAGGGGTAAGTGGCGGGACCATCATCATCATCATCATCATCATCATCATTAAAAATCCTGATTCACAAGAAAAATGTCGATGAAAATCAACAACAAATTCTACAGTATCACTTCAACAAAAATTGCGTCCATGCTTATAAAAACTCAACATTTTTTTAAACCGCAATCTGCCTTTTTAAATATTACTGAGCTTCTGATAAACTCCGCAAACCAAAATTTGAACAGATGTTTTTTTTTAATTACTCGATTATTCTAGTAAGTAGGAATGAAAAATGGTTCTTTGCAAATAATATTGTATCCACTACATTCCAAACAAAATCTTAACTGCTTGATTATCTGATAAGTTTTCTGAATTTTTTATGGGATTTTCCATTTGGTAGATTTGAAGTTTTTATAATTTTTTTGTATTCAAAAAACTTGTTTCGTATTTTTCTCAACACGAAGAAAACCTCAAGAAGTTTTTAAATTTTTTGTTGTAAATTTATTCATTCTTCTGCAAATTTTCACTGATTTTATACTTTGTTTGAAGCGTTAATTTTGAAAATCATTCCATATTTTTTTCCATGAACGAACGTGGAACTTAAAATAAGCCTGAATTAATTAATTTCAATTCCGATGCATTAATGACAGCTTGCATGAAGTATAAAGTATTTTAACTACACCTAAATTTATTTTATTTTCAAATAATTAATTATTATTCATTTGTAACATTTTATTATTCAGTAGTTTAGCCTGTACTTTGAAACTCATGATTTCAAACTTCATCTATTTGATGAATTTTTATCTAATTCACAAAACTACAGTAATATTTGGAAACGTCCTGTTTGGTTCTGATAAGTAATAAACTTGTGGTTAGTTTTTTTATGTTTGAAAAATAATAAGAAATGAATTTAAGAAAAAGGATAGTACAAGCGGGACTGTGAAAATAGTCCCGCTTGTAAAGATTGGACTCGGAAAAAATGCGACACTTTGGGTGTAACTTTTTATCGTGTAGGTAAAAATTAATGAAATTTTGGGTGTTATGTTTATGTGTGTAAAATTTTATTGCGATCTGTCAAGTAGTTTTCAAGATGCATTCGAAACAAGAAGAGCTACGCCAGCAAATCTTGGGCGCGGTGATCGATAATCCTGGTCCATTTCACCGTGTCCCGCTTTGTGATGATATTCCAGGAGACGAAGACCATCGAGCGGCGCGCTGGAAGTGGCCGAAAATCGAAAACGGAATACCCAGAGAAGGCGCGGAAGATAAGGCAGTACTTTAAGAATAACCCGAACCTTTCCACCCGAGACGTGGCCAAAAAGATCAATTCGCCGAATTGATTCATCCAGCAGACCCAGCAGCGGGCTGGGCTACGTGTTTTTAGGTCAGGAAGGCGCCAAACCGGACTGACAAGCAAAACACGGTGGCCAAATTGCGTGCGCGGAAGCTGTGCCGTGAGTGGCTGGTCAAGCCAGGCTGTCTCGTCATGGACGACGAGACATATATCAAGGCGGACACCAAACAAATCCCCGGCCTCGAGTTTTTTTGTCGGTACGTTCCGCATGGAGGTTCCGGAAAAGTTCCGAAAGAGAAAGATGGACAAATTCGCGAAGAAGTACTTGTTGGGGCAGACGATCTGCGAGTGCGGACGGTACAGTAAGCCGTTCATTACAACCGGCACTATAAACGGGCAGTTTTATCGAGAGGAATGCTTGCAGAAGCGCTGCTGCCCTTCTTCCGCTCTCACCGTGGTCCCACGCTGTTCTGGCCAGATCTCGCTTCGTGCCATTACGCCAAGCCTATAATGGATTGGTACGAAGCGAAGGGCGTTAATGCGGTCTCGAAGGAGGCGAAGCCGCCAAATACACTAGAACTTCGTCCGATCGAAAAGTTTTGGGCGATAATGAAGAAGAAGTTGAAGAAAAGCGGAAAAACATTCAAAACCGATGAAGCTTTGAAGAGAAACTGGTAGAAATTGTGTAAGGAAGATGGACAAAGCCTCGCCCAGGATCTCATGAGCAGTGTTAAGAGAAATGTACGAGCATTCAGCTTGGGGGAGATAATTCAATAAATAAATTCATTGTGAGGGGGCGACCTCGGCGTAGTGGTTTTCATCCATAACTCTCACGCCAAAGTCACGAGTTCGAATCTCACCCCCGGACAAGTTACGAAAATACCCAAAAAGTATTTGAGTAACCACGACGGGAGATGAACCAGCCCAGGGCTGAAAATCTCGATAAGAAGGGAATAAAAAAAAAAAAAATTCATTGTACTACATACATCAAATATCAGCAAGACTTCAAACTTAACCGTTCTCAAAGGTTCTAGAAGATTCTTGAAATTTAACAAAAGTTTCTTCACAAAGTTTTAAAGCTTCGAAGTACTAAAACTTATATTTGAATGAAGCTTTTCGTAACATCAGGGGTTGGATAGTCGAGAAAAAAAATGGATATAGGTTTTGGTTCAGGAAGTGCCAGCACATCGGACCCAAGCTTAATGAATCACTCCTACAAACATAACTCACGATGAACATCCTTGAGGGGTTATTCTGTCAAAATAACACAGCAAATCAAAACATAACCAAAGATTCTAGTTTCGAAAAGGTCAAGAATGTATTGCAAGGTGCAAGGTGTAAGGTGTACATGGGACCAACGGGGTTGCCAGCAGTAAGCCAATTTTAAATCGCTAATTTCCTATTGATTGTTAGTAATATCAAGCATTCATGAATGATTCACATAGAACTAAACGGCATCGAAAAATAAAATATGACAACATTGGTTCATTTTTGGTGATGATTTAACTTAAGAACTGTTTGAATATTGAAAGGAACTTCAAATCAAGGTCCTGAAACATGTGAGAAGTTAAAAAGGAATCTGAATTACTTTTTATAAATATTGAATGCTTTAGGTCAACGAACAAAACAAGCCAATCTTATATGGAAAATAAAATCGTTTCAGAAACATTCTGTAACTTTATCGCAATAAAAAATTTGTAACTTTATCGCAATATCTGTATATTTTCTGTAATCTGTATTTTATCTGGCATCCCTGCTGAGCAGAATAACCAAGGCAATAAATTTTATCGTGTGTAGCAAATATGGCATATGTCAGAAAGTGCCTTTGAAAGACTTCTGGTAATATATGTAGGAGAGTATGGGGTCGAATAAGTCGTCTTTAGTTATCAAAGTGTGGTGCAAATTTGAATACTCATTTAACTTTGTACGTAAGTTCGACAATTTGACTTTATTTATCAATATATTTTATTTCTTAAATACACAATCGGACTGCAAAATGCCATTTAGTAACATTAAGTGACCTAATGAAACATTCAAGAAATTTAAAAAAATTACCGCACATAATATACCATTTCCAAATACACACTTTTCATGAAGGAAGTCATATGCTTCAACGTATGGTTGCTGCGGCTCTCAATTACGAGACTTTTTGAAGTCAAAATTCTCACTGTGTATTTTGATATATATTGAAACACTTACCCTACATACTCGGTTATAAAACACAAGTTTGCAAAATTGCAGAATTTTACATATTTTTTTGTCAATAATCTACGTACTCATAGTGTTTCATTAGATGTTCATGGTTGATTTTTTTATGGTTTTGAAACGAATATAAATTGCAAATTGATCTTATTGTCCAGCACTTAGAAAAAAAAAATTATATAAACGTCAGATTTTTAAATTCGAGCATAAATATGACATTATTTTCACGGGATATAGAAAAACTTTTGTCAAAATATTGTTCCATGGCAAGCTTCAAGTAGTAGCGAACGTCGTTTTGAACTACTCGTCTAGTATAATATATTACAGCTGTTACAGATTATTTATCTATGATATGAAATATCTTGAAATAAAAATGTACAGAGTTTTGATTTCTCCTCAACATGCTGTACACACTCTCTAGTTCATACTTCCTGGTATAATTATTTTACCTTGTTAGGTACAAAAAAAACAACAATTCACAAAGAACACCCGGCCCACGAAATAAAGCTTCATCGATCTATCTTTTGCGTAAGATGATACTCTGAACGGATTCCAGGTGCGTAATTTATATCGTTCCTAACATCTGTTTTTTTTTACCCTGCGTAACTTAGTAGCTCCCATTCACACTCTCAAGCGCACAGTAAGGTAGTGTGAATTTATTCCAATTCCGATAGCTTCTGAGAATCAACATCCCACACCTAAAACATGTGCGTGAGACTGACACACACTAACAACGCTACCAGTTAGCCAAAAGAAGCTTTAATAAACGAAAGGAACAAGATTTCAATTATGATTCAATCTTGAACAGCATTAATTCAATTTCACGAATTTAGGGTACAAAAACGTGGAAGCGAAAAAGAGAACTGACGCACGAACGCACAGCATGGCAGAATGTGCCTACAGCAGAAGAGATTCGTTGCTGGTTGCTTTGGCTTGCGTTTCTCTCTACACATAGAAATGGAAGCAAGGAGAGCCGAATCGTACTGGGCGCGAAATGAACTGGGTGGGAGAGTGATGCGTATCGAGATAATGAATGGATTGGGTACGTCACTCAACAAGTCGGAGTTCTGAGTTCCATTCTGCTGTGTTGGTAAAGACGTACACTGTTGCCGATGTGACTTCGGTAGCTTCCGACACCGAACGCATACTTCGATCCAATGGGTGGAGCTTAGCACAAGTATTTTGCGCTCTCATAAATAACGATACACTCATACACACGCATGCTTGGATAGATTGCGAGAGATAACGTGAGAGTTCGTGCAGCTGCGAGAGCAAGGATAACAAATTGCGATGGCAGTTCAGATCCTGGTATGGCTTTTGACAGCATTCCAACAAAGTGGTGTCTAGAGAGAGGTCATCGCGACAGTATTTTACTTATTTGATTGTCTTTTATCATGTTTTGCGATTCACAAAATAACCTCAGTTTCGGCTTACTTTTGGAATCCCTTTTAGAGTAACCTTTCCCTCCAAACACTGGCTGCAGTTACTGCCACAAACGAAAGGAGTATCAGAATTATTTTGAAGCGCTCCAAAAGATCCGAAATCGTCGCAAAAAAGTTTGTTTCTAGTCATGTCTGATGAACCTTGCATGCAGCTTGTTGTATTGCTGCACGCGTGCATCAGTTCGAGGATTTTTTTTTATCAACTTCGCTTGATATTCGTTGTTTTGATTTCGGTGTGTTTTTTTTTAATCGTTTTTGCTCAAATTGGATCGTTGTGCTGCATTTGATTATGTGACTTTTTCAGTCTGCTTATCGCTGTTTTGTTTTCGCAGTTGGAGTTCACTGGAAGTGCATCCATTTCCGACTTACGATGCCGGCGAACACAGGAATCATTTTGTGTTAATTTATAATTGACAAATTTGGCATTATCTCTTAATTCAACGTTCACATCATTTCGGGGAAAAGTCCTGCATTGACGGAAATCTGTTCCTGGAATTGGGCCCTAATTAAAGTTGTGGGGTGTTATTGACTTTGTTATTGGTAGCTGTATTAGATAGTTGCTCATATGGGAGGATAATATCAGAGGAGCTTTAAAATTTCTAGATTGCGAAAATGTATCTTATCGAAACATTAAATTAGATTCAGTTACATCATCTTTTTGTTTCTGTAATTACAATGTTTTGAGCCGTAGCCTGGTTCGTTACGTCAGGAAGACGATATTACATATCAAATCCTATAATACATGTGCCGGCACCTATTTTTTTGCTGCACTTCCGAAGTATGACGTAATGATAGGTTGTTCTGGAAATCCCACTGGGGTAACAGATAACTTATTACTTTTCCACCGGTGCCGTCAAATTGTATATAGGCGTAGACTTGGTCTTTGTTTTCTAAAAGAGTACACTTTACGTATACGAGAATCGGGAGCGTCACGAAAAGTGGTGAGCATTTGAACGTTAAAGCGTTAATCTTAATAACTCAGTCCGTTTTAATAACTCAGTCAGTTTTTTTTCTAGATTTCTTTAATTGAGCATCAATCTACCGGAGCAGTCTACAATTTGTAGCATTATTTCGAACAATCAACAAGGACGAGTCATGTCTTATGATAGTGAAAATTATTTATTGCAAGCGATTTGTCATGGGTGTTACTAACACACACAAGAATATTTGATAGAAAATGCTGACCAGGCGAACTTCGTTCCGCCCAAATTAATATTTTGATTTAAATCGAAAGATCGAAAGATCAACCACATTAAATTAGTTTTTTGCATTTATTAAAGTAACTTCAAATTCACGCTTGGCTTTTTTGTCACTTCGATTTTTAGTCTCGTACATTTGCGGTCACCACTTGAATTTCAAATATTGATTGAATGAAACACTTTTCGAAACACTCTAGTAGAGGTTGAGAAAATCTTGCGTCAGTTCAATATGGTTGGGTAAACTCATCGGAATCACTGAAATCTTCACTTCAACCACCAGCAAAATCATAAAACATGAGCCGGTAACTGAACAATCTGAAAATGTTTCACTGAAAGACGGAACCGGAATAACGGAACCGAAAAGAAACCCAATAATCAATGATTCACGAGCTAACGAAAAATAAAATTTGAATTTACTGGATCGAATTGAATGCAGAACCTCACTTTTTAAATAACCAAAGTCCTGCTGAGCTTCACTTGAGTAGTCGATAACGAATGATGTTGGCACTATATTTAAAAAACTAATAATTAATGCTCAAAAAGTTATTGTAATACAGCATCAAGTGTAGCACCAACAGATCAAAAAGGACACCTCTGAATCCATATCAAGGATAATAGGTCCAGCAATGTGAATTTCACTCTTCCACTGCGCTTAACAAAAGCGGATGTGACGTCAAGCTCAGCGTAATAGAGTAAAATAGTTCGCTAGTTTTACGTAGACCTGTTATACATGAAATTGATGTAAAATCTCACTGCAGCAAATTTGTAGAATTTTGAGATTTCCAGGGAAAGTTTTCCAAATTTTTAAATTTTTTAATAGTAGGGGAAATGGCACTAATATGATTCTATAGATCAGGACTATGGATAAAATTTGCGTATTCTTAAATGTTTCTCGTAATGATATGTCATCTAAGCAATACTAATGTATATACACTAAGGTTTTTTTTACACGGGGGATACGTTTCACTTTTACTATGAAACCGTGTAAAAAAAAGACTAAATAGAGTTGATTAATTCACATGCATAAACATTTTAAATTGCTTCGATTTTGTCAAAATTCAGTTTTTGACATTTTGAGTATTTACACCAAACATATGAATTTTTTGAAAACCTGCCTTATGATTACTTTTTGCCCAAAACGTATTATGTGATTCGAATTAGGTCGATAAGCTGTCCCGTTGAAAAAAAAACCGTGTAAAAATTACCTTAGTGTACTTGATTTTCAGGATAAAAATGATGAAAAAATACTTGCTTCGAATTTTAAGCATAACCAATCCTATATCCTTGGACCCGAAATAGAGCAATTTCCATTAAGATCAAAATGAAAAAAAAAAATACAGAAAGTATGGAAAATAGATACTACCCAACATTTTCAAATTTTCCTATAGATTTCCCAACTCAAATCGGACGATCCATTCTCGAACTATGCAAAGTCTTACATATGCCACTCTGTTTTATACATGTAGATCGTAACATCGATAACTAATCACAATTTCGTAAGAAATTGCAGTCCGGACGGATTGAGAGTAAGTTTTACCACCAACGAATTCAACTGCTGCTTCTAGGCTGAAATTTGAATTAGTTGGATCAATTAAAGCCTATCTACTCGTGATAAAAAAAATTGATACTTTCTAAATTATTTAACACCTTTTAACACTTTTTTTTTTAAAACACTTGTGCGAGCGTATTAGTAAAACGGTTTTAATTGAAAAACTAGAAAAATTAACACTTCATTGAAAGTGATCAAAGAAGTGATAGTTTAAAGAAATAAAAAACTGAAACACTTTTTCAAACTATCACTAGTGAACGCGAGCAAATTCCTTTAAATACCACGAGAAAAGGCTAATCCTTTAACAGATTGGCCTATTTTGTCTGCAATGAACAGACTTCTTCAGTGTCCAAGTCAAGCAATCGTCACTAAAAAAGTCTGTAAGACGCGAACGAATAGGCCAAGATTCCGTTTACTAGAGATTGTTTGAAAAAGTGTTTAAGTCTTTTATTTTTTTAGTTTTTTAAAGTGATCAAGTGAAGTGTTAGTTTAAATTTTCCTAGTTTTTCAATCCCAAATGAATGTATGAGTTAAACCGTCCCAAGTGATGGTCCATAAACCACGTCTTCTCATTTTTGGGAATACTTGACTTTCACCCTCTTCAGTGGTTCTCCGTTCACACATTTTTTAAATATATATGGCGCATGTGTTCTGGTAACTTTTCTCTGGCTTCCGGGTATATTCAATATTGTTAAGCCGATATACGTTTTTCATGTTATCAGGTTTACTTTTTGAAAACAATAAGAAAATCAATAATAAGACTAAGAGATTATGTTATTACTACTAATGAAGAAGGTAAAGTTTTCGTAAATCGCCGATTAGAATTGTGCAATCTTCAAGAAGCTTATGCCAATTTTAAAGAGCAGTTTCCCGAAATAAAAATTGGGTTTTCCATGTTCACGAGTAATCGGCCTAAACATTCCATCTTGGCTGGGACGAGTGGTACGTATACTGTGTGTGTATTCATCTACCACCAAAATGTAAAATTGATTTATAAGACCATATCAGACTAAAAATTACCTCCTAAGTGATATTAACTCACATCATGATTTATTTCTCAAAATAATGTGCAATAATCCCAATGAAAAATGTTGGTTGAACACATTTGATTTGATAATTGTCCAGGCACGGAAAAACTTGGTCAAGACCTAATTTCTCTTCTAAGTGAAAATCATGTTGAATCCATGCAATTCAAGCAGTGGCGTCAAACAGATCGTTGCTTAATGATCTGGTGGAAATGAAAATACAAGAATTTGTTGATACATTTTTAGAGAAAATTTATGATTTATCCTGGAGGAGGTGTTTTTCCATATTTTCTTTAAAGAACGTTTATATATCTTTCATTTGCGTTTTTGATTTATAGAATCGAGCCTGTGGTTCAAAAGTAAGGATTTTTTCAAAAAGAGCATTTTTGAATCAAGTCAAGAACGGCCACCCTAATAACGAAATAAAAAAATACGGGTCAAGTATATTTCGATATTTCATGTAAATTTAAGTGAGATTACGCCTGAATCTAGTCTGTTGTATGAAAGATTGCAAACAATTTCGTTGTTTACGCCTCATTTGGCATAGAATTGAACGAGGGTAAATTTTACGCGCCTGTTAAAATGCAAACTTTTTTTCTGTATATATATGTTTTTCTTGACCATCCAGCCCCTTGTATGGTTAAAGGCGACTGTTGCATTCGTGAATAATGACATACTTAATGTTAATTTTTTTTTGTTAACTGAATGTGGGCAAAATTTTCATTTTTGTGCTGAAACTGGATAACTTATTCAATGAATCACAGTTAATATAATCGCCGCAATGATTTGATCGATTATTTGTGGTAAATAAAGTGCGTGTGTGTGTGTGTGTGTGTGTGTGTGTGTGTGTGTGTGTGTGTGTGTGTGTGTGTGTGTGTGTGTGTGTGTGTGTGTGTGTGTGTGTGTGTGTGTGTGTGGGTGTGTATATTATTTTTTTTTTTGTTTTCTTTTTTGTTTTTTGTTTTTTTTATTTTATTATTTTAATTGTTATGTTTGTATTCTCCGTACGTGGAGTAGCGATTATGATGTAGAAGGAAATGTTCGCTCATCACCATGAGGCCCCAAGAGTGGACAGTAATGTTTGCTAGAATGAAAAATATGAAGAGAAAGTGTTGATAGTTCCGTCAGTGTACGGCAGGTGGTGAGAATTGAAGAGAAGTATTGAAAATTGAGCGAAGGGCTTGGATATAGCGGTACTCGAATTTAGTGCAGTTACTATTTCCAAAAAAAAAAACTGCCATGCGCAACTAAAATTTTGGAATTTTTTCGAGCTCAGGGAAATGAAAGTGTGCATGTTCTCTCTCCTCTTTCTGCTAGTATTTTTTGTTTTGTTTATGCTTGCTCAAAATGCCGTCGAAACAAGAAGTATTTCGCAAGCACGTTGTGAAATTTCGGCAAAGTATACGGTACAACATTTGAAAAGCAAAACAGTTCTGGCTTCAACTGTTTTCCATATCCTAAGATCCCCAACAACTACTCGCAAGCAAGGTAGTGGAAGACCCGCCAAAATCATTGACGCAAAATGACTTCGTTCTCTTTCTCGTGCCTTCAACAACAAGGATTCACTGAGCCAACGGGATGCCCCAAAAAAGTTCATCTGTTCTCACTGGTACATCGCAAAACATTGAAAAGAGCCAAAATAAAGTGCCGAAAGAAGACTAGAGCGCCTAAATACACTGAGAAACAGATTTCGACGCTGAAATCCCCATGCCGTTGGTTGATAAAAAAAATATTCCGGAAAATGTTTTGTTTTGGACGACGAAAGTAACTTTCCTTTTTCGAAGACGCACTTTCCCTAAAAGATCGATACTATTCCATGAATGCATCTCCAAACATAAAATATTAGTTTAAACATAAGTTTGAAAAGAAAGTGATGCTGTACATTGCCATTTTCGAGATAGGTATTATTAAGCCATGCTTCAAACTCTCTGGTTTGGTTATCAATCAAGAACGAATGTTTGAAAAAAATGTTGATCCCGTTTCTACAAAAACATCATGCAGATGGACAATACGTGTTTTGGCTGGATAAAGTGTCATTGCATTATGCAAAAAAAAAACACAATCGTTCCTGAGTACCCATTCGATCCCATTTAAACCACAACCCGACAAGTCTTCCTCAGTGTCAGTTATTTTGAGCTCTTTGGAGTCCAAAAATAACTGGAGAGCCACGAATTGCAAACATCGGTAGAATCAAGAGATGCATTCGCAAAGTTGACCTGAAAGCCGTACAACACTCCTGTTCCAACATCAAACGGAATCTATATAAAAAAATAAAAATCTATATAAAAAAAAAGGAATCCATGACATATATTCGATTTATCTACTCCCAACCTGAAGCGAATAAGAATTCATTTACAATACTCATTCATATAATAAGATCTGTACCAAAAAAGATCACAGATTGCGTTACACAATCAATTGCTGACAACAAGTAACCATTATTATTAAAAATTGGTATGTCATCAACTTTAGGGTAAAGTATCCGCCGAGTATGCTGAAGTAACAGAGTGATATTTGTCATGTTAATTTTAAGAAAAGAAAAAAAAAACAGTTAGAAGATTCTGATCCACACGTAAAAAGAAGATTGTAGTGCTTTATTAAATAAATTCCTGGTTGTAAAACACTGTCCATTGGATACTATGTTATTCCATTGTCAATAATCACACCAGTAACAGGCCATTTGATCAACATTGATTAACAAATTTCATTCGCTTTCAATTGGTCGACATAATTTCAGGACTTTTCCAACGGACAACCTCAACCAAACGGGCCGCAAAATTAACCATGCGATGATAATAAGCTAACATATCACTCTTGGCACGCACATCACGTAACGGACTCAAATCACATTTAGCGCGACACTATTTCATTTGGCACTTTATTTGTTAAGCTCATTAAACTGGATTACGGTGGAAAGTTGATTAACCCTTCAAATAGGGATTTGTACTTCCGAAACACGTGTAAAACACTTTCAAATGATGTGCTTTACGTTAGTTGTGCATCATAAAACTGTAAAAAGTGCATAATGTGGACGGAAAGCTGTTTTATGTCATCCTAACCGAAAACGACTCTGAAAAAAAAGCAACCTAAAACCTAAACCCACTGGCAAAAATGCATCCTAGAACTCAGCTCCCGTTTTTGTCGTGTGGCAAATTGTTGTAGCATAGTCATGTGTGTTAACTGGTATATGTACTGCCATTATATTTGCATAGGGAACACACTTCAGCCGTTGCATGCATACTGCACATCTAAACAACATGCGCGCTCCAGGGTAAAGAAGAAAGCAGAAAAAAAATTCAAAGTACGTAGGACAAACGAGCGGCAGGTTGTCAAATATGGTTCTTCGTTTCGCACAGGACTGCATTTCTCCCTGCATTTACCTGCGTGTTTACCTCATCATACTGTCCTCGCTATCGTCGTTAGCTTCTTCGCCATGGGGTTGCACAAGTTGTTGCTACTTAATGAGATTTGATTTCACCAACAAAATGGCGCCCGGTTCTCCTATTGATGTGAACGAAAAAAAATACTTGCACAGAAATACATGGGGTTCGAATTACACTTTCTTGTCTGCCTTTATAGAACGACAATTCTATGTATATATACATACATATTGTCGTGGTTTACCTGTGCTGTGGAAGAATGAAAACTAAGTATAGAACACATATCGGGGGATGGAAATGGGTGACAATAAGGTGTCAATGAACCATGTTGCATTTTTTCTACTAATGTTTTTTTTTAATTCTTTATTATAGAGACTTTCAGCCCTGAGCTGGTTCGTCTCTTTGCTACTAACGTTAATAATCTACTAACAGTTATTTTACGCGTATATATCTTAGACATAAACGTTAAGACGTTAACAATCCTTTTATATTTTATGGAACCCTTGAGATCTCGCAGTTCGACACATGAATAAAAATAAATTGATTGATCCAAACTTCACGTCTGTTGTGATTCAATAACATGAGCAAATCTGTTTAAGGTAAAACCTTTTTAATGTGGGGAAAACTTACCAAGATGTTCACATATTATTAATTTTACACAAATGAAAAGCCCACTCAAAATGAAGGAAATTTACAAAAATTTATTAAGCTCTTCCTTTTCTGTTATCCTGCCAACTGAAACTAGCTGGGACGAAAGCGTACGTAGTGAAGAAATTTTTGGAAGTGCATTCAATATATTCAGACATGACAGGAATTTCCAAACGTCTCAGAAGAAGTCAGGCGGCGGAGTTTTCATTGCCATTTCGGCCAATTATAACTCAGAAATTATTAGCACATCCAAATTTAATTAATTTGAGCATGCTTGGGTGAAATCACACATAGCAGGTGAAACACACGTATTTGCCTCTGTGTATTTTCCACCAGACCATGCTTATAAAAATGATTATGAAGCCTTTTTCCAAATTGCTGAGCAAATTTTATCTGAACTTCCTCCAGAGGTTAAAGTTCACATCTATGGCGACTTCAATCAACGCCATCCCGACTTTATTCCAGACTGTGAAAATGAATGCATCCTACTCCCAGTCGTTGGGGATAATGAAACATTACAGTTAATTTTTGACAAAATTGCCAGTTTGGGTCTTAACCAAATCAATAACATAAAAAATCATTGACTCCCTTGTGGAAAAATGATGCGTTTCATACAGCAATTGAATATTCTCTGTTCATGCATGAACATCAAAGACCCAACGACTGTGGATACGAGGAAGTCTTTGAATACAGATCCGCCAACTACGAAACTATTAAACTTAGGTTAAACAGTGTCAACTGGCAAACAATTTATAGGAATGAAGGAAATAACTACTGTAGATATCTTCTACAAAATGTTATTGGAAATTATTTCCCAAGAAATATCTGTAAAGAAAATCGACGCCTCAGAAAAACAAGGAATCCAGTCTGGTACAACAGACATATAAAAAATCTTAAAAACCAAAAACAAAAAGCTCATAAAATATACAAAAACTATAATAGCAGGGAAGATTTAGCAAACTATTTGGACATATGCGATCAACTTAATTTAGCTATCAGTAATGCATTTGCAGAATATAATGCAAAAACTGAATCTGAAATTAAGTCTTGTCCAAAGAACTAATTTAATTACGTAAAAACTAAATTAAAATCAGACAACTTTCCTTCAACTTGACGAAAATGTCGGGGATAGCTCAGAAAACAAATATGATCTCTTTGCAATTTTTTTTCAAGAAATTTATACGACATTTTCAGAAAATGATCGCGACCGCAATTATTTTGCATTTCATCCAGAATTGTCACGGGATATTGGAGTCAATCAAATTCAAGTACAAGACATCTTACTGGCTTTAAGGGCTTTAGATGAATCAAAAGGACCTGGACCTGATGGAATTCCTCCAGTACTTATAAAAAAAAAGCTTGCAACAGAGCTAACTGCTCCATTATTTTGGCTCTTCAATATAGACTGTTCCAGAAAGTATAAGCACACTTTCAAAATAACAAAAAAGTCATGTTTTTCAAGTTTTAATAATTTCATTTGGCAAATCATATTTGTATTTGTGTTTTATATGATATTTTACTCTCGTTTAATCAAAATATTTAATCATAGCCAAGACTCCTAACTTTTCCTCGAACATGACCTAGCTTCTGCACAGTGGTACTTCCCACCATTTTGACCATTTTGGCCAATCTTTTTTAAATGTTTGGATGTCGTCCGCTGGTTTTATGAATTTTAGAAGCTTTGGTTAAAGCCCAAAAAGTCTCGATTGGCCGTGCCTCCGGGCAGTTCGGCGGATTCATGTCTTTCGGCACGAAACATACATTTTGACTTTTGTACCATTCTAAAGTGTCCTTTGCGTAATGACATGACGCCAAATCAGGCCAAAACTCTACTTGACCTTCGTGCTGCCTGATCATCGGCAATAATCGCTTCAGGAGACCTTCCTTAACGTATTTCTGAGTGTTCATCATCTCCGTTGTGATGTACGGACTAGATGTTTTACCACACTCGCATGTTGCCTGCCAAACCATAACATTCTTACCGAATTGTTCGGTAAAAATTGCCTTCTCCGTTTCGGGGATGTCTTTGTCTTCGCTTACAGTATAGAATTGTGGTCCGGGAAGCGTTTTGTAATCTAGTTTCACATACGTTTCATCGTCCATTATTATACACCCAGAATTTCTACACAATAACGAATCGTAGAGTTTGCGGGCCCCTGTTTTCACGGATTTGGGTTCCTTTGGGTTTTTTTTTCTGCATCCGGTATGTTTTTAGCCAAAGTCTTTCTTTGGCACGCATGACGTTACTCGACAAGGTCCCTAGTTTTTTCGCAACATCCCGAACGGAAGTCGCTGGTTTTCGCTTGTAGGCATCCCTGATCTTTTTATCGATATCCGGACTAACAGGACCGGATTTCCGACCACTCTTCGGCGCATCTTCAAACGTACACTGTTCTCTATATTTTCGAATCGCAGATCGTACCGCTCCAATGCTTACACCCTCTTCCTTGGCCAATTTTCTCAAGGAGAGTCTGCTCACAGTGCACCATTTGTGCACGATACTTTTTCGTTGTTCCGGAGTAAGACCGCGCATTTTGATAGGTAACACAAAACTGAGCATATTTTTGATGCTATGTCATTCAGAAATGTGCAAACAAAAGGACGCAGCCAAAACATGTTGAAATATTTCATTATATTCAAAGTGACCGTTAAAATAAGGTATGCTTATACTTTCTGGAACATTCGTTATGTCAATGGAATCTGGAAACTTTCCTAAAATATGGGAATGCTCATTCTTAGTGCTTATCTTTAAATCTGGCCGCAATCTGACATACGTAATTATCGTTGTATAGCCATTATCTCTTGCATTCCAAAACTTTTTGAAGCAATTATCAATGAAAAATTATTCCTCCAAATCAAAAATAGAATTACCCACATGCAACATGGCTTTTTTAAGGGACGTTCGACAAATCTACTTGAATTTATAGATTATTCATTGAATGCAATGGATAATGGAAACCACGTAGAAGCTCTGTATACAGATTTTAGCAAAGCATTTGATCACATTGATATACCAATGTTGCTGTTTAAACTGCAAAAAATAGGAATTGAGCCAAGACTTCTGAAATGGCTTGAGTCATATTTAACAAACCGCCAACAAATAATGAAATTCAACAGAAATAAATCAAATGTTATTCAAGTCACTTCAGGTGTCCCCTAAGGTTCTCATTTGGGACCACTGCTTTTTATTCTATATGTAAACGATATTTCCTTCATTCTGAAAATAATAATAGTGCTTATTTATACCCGCGACATGAAACTATTCTTGGAAATAAGAAATCAGGAGGACATCAACATATTCCAGAAAGAAATACACATATTCCACACATGGTGCTCGAAAAGCCTACTGCAACTAAACATAAAAAAGTATAATTTAATGTCATTCAGCAGAAAACGAAACACACCAATTATATTAATCTCATTAGGAAATCAAGTTGTTGGAAAATGTGAAAGAGTTAAGGATTTAGGAGTTATCTTAGACTCTAAACTAAATTTTAATGACCATTATAACACAATTATACATAAGGCAAATAATATGCTAGGCTTTAAAAAACGCTTTAACCTCAATTTTGTTGATCCCTATACAATAAAAACATTATATGTTGCTTATGTTAGGTCTATTCTGGAATACTGCAGTATGGTCTGGTCCCCATTTCATAAAACGCATATTGGCCGAATAGAATCCGTACAAAACAATTTCTAATATATGCTCTTAGGAAATTAGGCTGGACAACATTTCCTCTCCCATCTTATGAAGCGCGCTGTATGCTTATCAATATACAAACACTGAAGCAGCGTCGTGAATTGGCAATGGTTTCATTTGTTAACGATATCGTTTCGCAGCTAATTGATTCAACTAAAATTTTATCAAAACTCAACTTCTATATTCCTTCTCGGCAATTTAGAAGTAGGAACTTATTCGTAACGAATCAAATATGGGCCAAATATGGACCATTCAATCACATTATGACCACATATAATCAACACTGCGAAACTAGTGACTTAACTATGTCGAGGCATAACTTGAAGAAATATTTCAACACCATACGAAACAACACAAACTAATAAAATTTTATGAATGTCTACTTAACCTAAGTTTTTTATATACATTTTTTTTTCTTTTATCTAATCCGAATGTACTATAGCATAAGGAAATTAAAAAAAAGAAGAAAATTATATTTAAATGTAATAGTCTACGTTAGTGTGACGAAATAAATAAATTAAAATGTATGCAGATGAATTACGTATCTTTGACGTAGATTATGACATGTAAACAAAGATTTCAGGTAGAATTCTGTGTCTCGAAATGGAAACAAATGCAACTCTGGAATAGGATAGCTTGGCTCTTGGCTACATTGACTTTAATTTTACAGCTGGTAAGGTACGAGATGTAGGTTGTTACCCTCGTTGCAGCCAGAAACGATAGTTCTGGGAAGTCTGGGAAGTGAATAATTTTTGAAATCTTGGATTTGCTTGGGAAGTAGGCCAGTTCAGCTTGCTAGAAATTTTCTTCAGCACCAGGTTGAAAATAGCGTCATTACCAAAGGCCTTCGTGTTCTTTCCTTGTTTGATCGCCGCTCAAATCGCCGCTCAACCGAATGGCAACAAGTGTGCTACTAGGGAATCTTATGTGCGATGGCATGCGCTTTTCCAAGGGGGATACCAGAATACCTCCGTCATCGTCTTTGAACGGTGGGACTGCTGTTGGTCTTTTGTCATATTTTGGCCACCTCCCGAAACGGGCTCGAGTAGTCGTTCACTTGGGCAATATTTTTTACGTACTGCTGGTTCTTGATAGTTGTATGATTTATCGTGTGCAGGGGTCGATCGTCCCTTGTACCGATCTAACACATGCTTTTCAGCGGCGTGTATGGCAGCATCGAACGCTTCAAGTTGATTACGATGGCTTCGGTTGACGGTAGGTTCAAATTTTCAGTCAGACGAGAGACTACTATGTGATTAAAAGCCACCCAGTTGACCCGATGGTAATTCTATAGCATCGTTGCCATTGTCAGTGTTGGGTTGCATTCTAATTCACAAACCACAACTTTTGATCTTCCATAGAAAAGTTGGATCGTCTGGGAAGTGGATGTCACATGTATCTGGATAAGGTGGTTAGCCAGGACGTCGCCATTTTTGCAAGGTGATTTTGCAATATCGTATAGCAAGCGTTGAGGTCACCGGCCACTATGAAGCCAGACATGGAGATGTTCAGCTTCTGGAGAATTTCCATGGAGAGTGCTTATGTTCCACAATTATCGGTACAACAAGACATGTTGATTGCAAACAGCACGATGTCATAGTAGAGAGCATAAATCTTAACCCATAGACGGCTACCCACCCAGCTACCGTTTGTGTTTGGACGAGCCAGTCTGACCATGGTGAGTTCCGAAAGCGAAAAGTGTTGTTTTGGGTTGAGCCGGGTCTCGGTGATGACTCGTACATCGATATTACGTTGAGTAAGAAGGTGTTCTAATTCTAACTCTTTTGCCCTGATAGATCGAGCGTTCCAGTTGGTAATCCGGGTAGTGTAACGCCGGTCCTTGCTTTCCTCTGGTGGGGGAGCAGCTGGGGTAGCATATATGCTGCTGGCTCTGAGGATCGATTTGACGTTGTTGGTTAGTCCCGGGGTTTGAAGTTAGCTCGAGGGCAAGAATTTATATCTTCCGGCAGGTATCGGGCTTAACGGTTCGGTAACGCAGGGAAGTTTACAGCAGAGAAAATAGGAGCGGGTGATCTCTTGTTCACATTATTTCTGTCAGATTGCTTGTTTGTTGTTGCTTTCTCTCAAATCTAAATGTATTGCACCCACTCCGGACAATTACACTTTTCCGTTGGACACTTTTCCGTGTCGTAATTTTCGCCATAGATATTGCATCTGCTGTTGACAATTTCTGGTCCTGTGGCCATAGTTTATGCACTGCGTCACATAAGCCCTTTTGTTACTGTACAATTTCCACCGTACAATTATCTTGCCAACTTGTTTTATTTGACGCATTTTTTCAGATTGGTGGATGCTTTGGGAACGTGTACCAGGTATAAGGCCTCGTCCTGGGTGTCACTTTCCCGTTTCTACCGTATGATATGCGCTGCTTAGACATCAAGATTGTGTTCCTCCTTCGAACGAACAATGTGCAATCTGAGCCCCACCAGATTTCTTATCACAACACTATATGGTCACTTGGATGGTTGTTGTGCGTGTGGTACTCGATCACAAATCTTCCGCACAATTTTGACGCCTTTAGCGGTCACGCAGTGGATTTATGTACCAAATCGACCGATTTTGTACGTCAATTGGGCCCTGTTTCGCCTAAATTTTGCCGTGGCTTGGAGAATAGAACGTGTTTTTCCAACAGTGGGGGTTGCTTTCAAATCCTGGATTTTTTGGAAGATGACATTACCGGCTGAGACATGTTCCTCAAAGTAGCGCCAAGTTTTTTTTGAAGCCATACATCATATAAAGGGGAAAGGAGTGAGGAGAAATCTGGGAAAACGCTTAAGTAGTTAGTTTATTGCCCCATTGTGTGGCAAAATTTCCGTTTCATAATATTTGATGTTGGTAAATTGCATACCTCTAGGTGTAAAATATGACTCACTGTGGCCATTAACTGCTTGTACCTCCCCGTGATACCGACTGGAGTACAAGTAACCATAGAAAGATCTGGTAAGCTACCGGGATTTGATCTTGGTCGTATGCTGGAAGAAGATGGACTACTCTCTTCGAAGGGTGCATCGTCAAACCTCGTTCTCGTGGCAGCATGGGACTCAAAATTGTGCTGTGGTCAATGGTCCTCCAATGGGGTTGGTGCAGGCCCTGTGAAACTAACACTTAACGGAAGCTAACAGTATAAATACGTACCGGAGCGACATATACTCAGACAAAAAAAAACGGAATAACTATTGGAAACTCGGAACATGGAACTGTAAGTTTCCGTTTGTTGTGAGAGGTAACCGTATTTCTACGACTTATTGAGGGTACGCAAGTGTAACATTATAGCCCTGCAGAAGGTTTGCTGGAAGGGATCGACCACGATTTTCATTGATGAAAGGGACTTCTCAAATATTGTCGACATCAGGACTTTTTCATGGCAAAAACATTGAGTCTGGCCACTATCTTCTAATTGTGAAAATTTACCAAAGGCTTTCCTCTGTAAACAACAATGGTTCCGACACCCACCACGGAGTAATCTGTAACGACTGGAGTAACCCAAAGTCGCAACTCAGTACGAGCAAAGCCTAGCAACAACGTTAGTGGATGAGGGCGAGCTGTTCGAAGCCCCTCTTGAAAACTGCTGGAGAATTTTAAAGCTGCCGCAATACACACAGAATGCACGTTAATTTAAAGTTGTTTTTGGGACATACAATCACATTTACAAACACACAAATCGTATAGAATGCAAAAATATGGTTTATAAATGCAAAAGTGGATGCAGTATTCGTACCTTAACTTACCAAGCCCATGTGTCCTCTACTGTACACAGAACTTGACTCCATTCTATTCGATCCATGGCTTCACTTCGCCAGCCTCCCTGTCAGCGAAGGATCCTAAGGTCACCTGATCGATCCACCTTGTTCGTTGCACGCGTCAACATCTTGAGCCTGTCGGTTAGTTTTCTAGAATCATTTTAACTGGGCTGTTGACCGATTTTAGTAGTGTGTACGATAGGAGGTTCTCCCAGCAACTGGTGCAATTTGTGGTTCATTTTCCTCCTCCATGTTCCGTCTTCCATCTGCACTCCACCGTAGATCGTATGCAACACCTTCAATTCAAAGACACGATAGGCACGCTGGTCCTCCACAAGAAATGTCCATGTTCCGTAGAGGACTACCGGTCCAATCAATGACTTGTAGATGCTGTACTTTGTAGTTCAGCGAACTTTGTTCGATCTTAGCGTCCTTCGGAGTCCAAAGTAGACACGTTTGCCAGCCATAATGCGCTTTTGTATTTCTCTGCTGGTGTCGTTATTGGCGGTCACCAAAGAGCCCAGATACTTGAATTCGTCAACTACCTTGATTTCATCACCGTTGATCTGAACTCGTGGTGGGAGGCTAACATTGTCTTCTCGTGAGCCTCTTCCCTTCATGTATCTTGTGATTCAACGCATTAATCACAAGCCCAATCCTACCACCTTTAGCCTTAAGTCTGATGTACGTTTTCACCATAGTCTCAAAGTTACGTGATACGATATCAACGTCGTCGGTGAAGCCAAAAAGTTGTAGACTTCCTGAAGATCGTGCCACTCATGCATATCCCACTATTCGAATCACACTCTCCAGTGCAATGTTAAAAAACTAACACGAAAATCTATCACCTTGCCGTAATCCTCTCCGAGATTCGAAGGGACTCGAGAGTGTCCCTGAGACTCGGACGACACAATCGGTGACAGGCGGTGGCATGACATTTGAGAACAACTTGAAGGTGGTGCTCAATAGCGCGATTGCACGATAGTTGCAGCAATCCAGCTTGTCACCCTTTTTATAGATACAGTATTCATGGCCGGTGACCTGAATGTGAAACACTAAGCCTGGGGGAACACCCGGCGCAACCGAAACGGCATCATTTTACAGGAGCAGCTGAAAGAGGGCCATTACTTCGTCCTGAGCCCGGATACTCCCACCCGGTTCAGCAGATCCTCAGAAAATGACATCTACCTAACCAACATGGGGAACAACATCGCTCAGCCGGTCTTGCACCAGGAGCTCGGCTCGGACCACTATCCAGTGGTGGCCGAAGTTGGCTCCTCAATCAACGGGCATCGGATCACCAGACGGTTTTACCATCGTGCCAGATAGAAGAAGTTCCGACAACACGTTGACGATAGTATCGATTTCAACATGCACCTTGAGTCGGTTAATGACATCGATCGGCAACTGCAGAGCATCGAGCAAGCGACTGTTCAAGCCCGGGAGCAACGAGTCCCAGTGATAGACCAGGGAGTGACTCTGTACTCATTGATAGACCCACTTAAGATTTGTTGCAATTACGCAACGCCACCCGAAGGCAATACCAGCGAACTGGTCTGCTTACCTTAAATTAATCTAATGACAGATCGTTATAATCGAATGACAAAAAATATTATGGCCAGAATGGTGGACCTCAGAAATAACGATTTTGCGACAAGGTAAGCTCTCTCCCAGATTGTGCAGATAAGTTTTTGAAGTTGACAAAATTTTAATTCACTTCGTCAGCTTCCACACTCTCGGACAAAACATCAACGGACTGCCGTTATCGAGCTTACAAACAAAATCCATCTAAATCCCAAACGACTTCTCGGAATCTCTCAGAGATTGGAGATCTCAGCTGACGAATTGTTGACCTATATCAAAACCTCAAAGAACATGGAGGCCCCAGGTTTCGAAAGCATCATGAACTTGGAGCTTAAGCAATTAAGCCTTCAGTTCTACGATCATCTGTCGTTGATTTTCAACCATGCCCGAGACTTAGCTACTTGCCCTCGTGTTGGAAGTCAGCCAAAGTCATCCCCATCCGGAAACCTGGGAAAGATCCTTCCTCTTCCAAAAGCTGTAGATCAATCAGCCTTCTCTCAGGATTATCTAAGCTATTTGAGAAAGCGATAAGCCGTCGGCTTCCGACGTGGTCGCTAAACAGTTCATCAACTTAACCGAGTCATCAACACCCTCAGGCGGAACAAATCTATAACTAAATCATCTGTCATGGTCCTTCTCGACATCGAAGCGTGTGGCATACTGGCCTGGTGTAAAAGCTAAAACGATACAATCTTCCCATTATCTGTTGGACATTACATTCAGTGTTTCGCTGCATGGTGCAGTTTCCGATGTGTTAGAAATCTTCGTCGGTGTTCCGCAGGGAAGTTTACTAGGTCCACTTATGTTCAACCTGTTCACCTCGGACATACCCCCACTCCCTAAAAACGAATCTTTGTCGTTGTTTGCAGATGATACCGCAGTCGTCCACAATGGTAGGGTAACAGCGCTAACCGCGTAGCCTGAATATCCTGTCAGAATACTGCACTGAATGGAAGATCTTTATCATCGCAGCAAAGATCTAGGCTCCCGCTTCCCACACTTCAAATCTCCCAGACTTGATCCATCTGAAGATTTAAAAATAAACCTGAACAACACAACGGTGGAATGGCGAATATCTTGGCGTTTCCCTAGACACCAAGTTTATTTTCAAGGAGCAGGTTGACAAAACTGTCACAAAGTGTAACTTTCTGTTGAAGCTAATGTACGCATTAACCAACAGAAGGTCTACATTATCCCCGAAAAACAAACTTGCTGTCTACAAGCAAATCATATTCCCGGTCATCGAATACGGTATGCCAGTCTTGGCGAGTTGCGCAAAACCACATCACCTGAAGCTTCAGCGTGTTGAAAATAAGTTGCTTAGAATGATCCCAAACAACCCTCCGAGGATAAGAATATCTAAGGTCCACCGTTTGGCCGGTATAAAAACACGTAAGGATCGCTATAGTGAGTGCCAATCATCGGACCACCAGGTCTTTCGAGACCACACCACTAGTATTTTCAAAATGTAGTCTTAGTAGTTAGGTAGGTTATCTAATTAATTTACGAAATCTAAACATGCCTAAGGCAAACATGTAAGAATTCACGATACTGTCAGTACAATGTTATACGACCTCTGATTGTCGTGGTCATCATCAACGCTTCAAAATGTGCCTTTGGTGGAAATGAATGAACGAAACGATTTGTTTGATGAGAAATGTCAAAGAGTGGTTTGAAACGAGAAGAATGCAGCGTAGGTGACGATGCTGTAGCAAGGAACTCGTTAAAACATGAACCGATACAAACAGAATAGAAGATGGCAAACATATCTTTTCCGGGATAAGAAGCGCCGCCAGCTGGAAGAATTGAGGTGTTGAGAAAAGGAGTACCTCATTCGGTAAAAAAAAACTCTAAAATTATACAAAAACCTCAGCGAATCAAGCAAATGCTTTGTGCCACGAGCCGCAATGTTCTGAGATAAGAATGGTACCTTGACAGATGAACGCAAAGTGATGGACAAATTAAAACAGCACTACGTTGAACACCTGAATACCGTAGAGGCAGAACATCAGGATAGAAAGGATGTGTTGGTCTCAGGGCACCAACATTTTCATGGTATTTTTGTAGTGTGTAGCTTTCATTGAATAAATGGTCGTTGAAATAGGTCTTGCCGTGTTGCAGCGATCTTTATTGTAGCGTAGCATACACAGAAAAAAATAATTAATTTCAAAAAGCGCGTAAAATTTTTCTTCGTTTAATTTCAAGCCAAAGGAAGCGTAAACAACGAAATTGTGTGCAATCTTTCATATGTATACAACAATGTTTGGAATCAACAAACTAGATTCAGGCGATATCTGAATTAAATTTATAAAAAATATCCCATTAAGTTCGGCCAAATCTAGCATTTCCTTTATGCGCATTTAATAATGCAGAAAATTCAATGTTCCTTTCAAACTGTGTATTCCTTATTTGGCATTTTGTTCTTTAGTTGGTGACAGAGAAATCGTTTTGAAGAATTGAGGAAAAAAAATTATTCTACTTTAAATATTATACATTGCTCATTCTACTTAAACACTGAGATGATTGATTAACAGAAGTAGGAATCATTTCATGCATAAAAAATAATATTGTCTTTACCGATTTAAGATTTATCTTCCTCTTTCTCTCTTTGCCGTTGCGTAGCGTATTACGTTGTTCCCAAAATATGAGCACAACCTAATACCCCTCCCCCGTTCATTCAAATATTCCGTCACACAGAAAAAAATAATTAATTTTAACAAGCGCGTCAAATTTCCCCTCGGTTAATTCCAGGCCAAAGGAGGCTTAAACAACGAAATTGTTCGCAATCTTTCATGCGCCATACAACAATGTTTGCAATCTTTCTTACAACAGGCTACATTCATGCGTTATCTGGCTAATATTTACATGAAATATCCCATTATTTTCTGCCAAATCTAGCATTCCCTTTAAGTGCATTTAATAATGCAGAAAATTCAATGTTCCTTTTTATCTGTGGCAGTTATGAATGTCATTCCTGCTAACATGCATCGTACGCACCAGAATATGAAAGCTGATAAAATTGGGATGAAAATGAAAGCTAAGAAAATCCAGTCAATACTGTACTTTCTAATATTATTTGTGTAATTTTTTATTATCTGCAGATTCATGTATTGCTATGTTCAAAGAAGAGGTAAACAATAAAAAGGTCAAGAATACGTTGCTTCGGTTTCTTTTAATTGCACCAACAGAACGTCAACAAAACTCAGGAACACAACTTCACCCGGTGACCGCAACCAAAGTCCAGTGGGAATGCAAATTGACACTCGGTCAAGAGCCGGGTGCATGCAACCTCTTCCGCTTCGTAGCAAAATGTACGTGGGTGCGAGAAAAAACACTTTTTCGCTAGGCGCCTGCATCTATGCCATCATCATCACCTTCTGTTTGATCGGCTTTTCGCTCTTTCTGGCAAAAGTCGTCCACGCCGACTTCCTGCAGAGTAGATTCGAAATGGCCCCATGTGAAGTCCTGGCCCGGTCAAAGCAACGATGCGTTTTCTGCACTTCCGACCGAGCATTGCACTCAAGGGTCAAATTATTGATGAAGCCAGTCGCCAGAAAAACCGTGTCTGATTCGGCGAGAACAGATTCGAGAGAGTGTACAATCCAAATTGAAACGAGGACCAAACAAAAAAACCAAAAGCCGCCACCTATTCGAAGTACGTCATGATTTTCGCACCATTCGTGGTGTGGCAACGTCGGCGGATTTCTCGCGCTTTGTCTCACATTTGGCCATTATCGAGCCAGAGGGACTCGCTATCGTAGGAGACTATGCTTGCTGCTATCAGATGCAGTTGCGTGTCATGGCGACTATGTGGTGCAGTATAAATTTGACGAGCTTCCGGTTTTTTTTTGTCTGGTTCAAGTTTCGACGGGATCCAATGCTTTGTGAGCAAAGTTCCATTTGGTCTACTATACCAAAAGCCTTGAACACGTGGCTGACGGTGGTGGAAGATAGAACTTTTCGCGTGTTCTCGGTGCAATCAAAATTCATTCAGCAAATATGTACTTTGGCGTTGAACTGCATAAACACGCAATCAACCTCTCTGATGAGTGTTTCTAGCAGACTTGAATCGACGGTTTGGGATTGATTTCGAATCGTCGACTAGCCATCGTCATCTGATAGATACCAATATGCACTACCCTAGCTATCGATGCATCGTGTCGAATTGCAAACCCGTTGAGATTTGCTTTCATCATCACACCATTGGTGGCGGCAGTTGAATTGATTGGTTCGCGCCTTCTGGTGTGGAGATGGTGATTTTTGTTCACAAGTAACATGTTTGATTCGAACTTTTAGAAACACATTCGGTGTTTGGGAAGTGCCTTATCTTGATATTTAAAATCAGACTCAATTCGAAAAAAAATGGCAAATCTTAAAATGAGTCAATAAGCGCTTCCAGTACGC
Organism: Aedes koreicus; assembly: GCA_024533555.2. Classification (NCBI taxonomy): domain Eukaryota; kingdom Metazoa; phylum Arthropoda; class Insecta; order Diptera; family Culicidae; genus Aedes; species Aedes koreicus. Next base: position 131,117 of record JAHHFK020003074.1, read on the forward strand.
AGTTTGGCGTGTTTGTATTTCTTCTTTCTTAGCGTTTCAAGCTTGTTGCTTGCTCTCAAGTTTGTGTTCTAAATGTACTTCCACAGTTGTTAATTGAGAGCTTTCGATGCCAGGTACCATTTTTTCATTATTATGATTGTGTGGCAAGTAAAAGCATACGCTATGCCCAGGGAGTCGAGAAATTTTCCTTAACGAAAAATTCCTAGACCAGACCGGGAATCGAACCTAGTCACCTCCAGCATGGGCGAGTTAACACTATGGGTTCTTGATTGCTCAAAGTTTTTTTTTTTACAATTGTTGGTATTCAGCATAATACATTATATAAATAATAATAGTAGAAACTTGTAGAATCAATTTTCTTTGATGATAACAGCTGACATGTTTGTGATTTACATGCCTATTGTTCGAAGGTTTTAGATCGCAAATAAAATCAAATAGCAGAAATTGTTGGATATATGTCCCCTTTTACTGCAGTATTCAACAAAAATAGAAATTAGGTTGGCATAAAATCACACCTTTAAATAACAGACGAGATCGTTCAATAAATTTATGCTGAACGTTAAAAAAATACAGGATATCAATATTCACACCAATTTTGGAATTTATAACCTCAAAGTGTAAATCTAGAAAGATATATTTTTTTTACATTTTAGAGCAATGATGGCTCAAGATAAAATATTAAGGCTTGTAACCGTTCGCAAAATGACTTGAGGTTTGTTGAAACACAGTGGCTTTAGCGCCACTCTCGCTAGAGAGACCACTGGTCGTGTTTAGGTTTGCCCGACGAATTGAGACTGCCTCAGGGAACCTCTGGAACGGTGTTTACAAGCTAAGGTAATATTTCGGAAAACGCCAAATTCTTCTTTTCTGCTATAGAACGACCGTATTCGTAATTTGTTATTCGACGCACTCTGACTTACCCACTATCCAACAAAACGGAAAAAAAGCCCGAAGGGATGCTTACTCAATAGAGCGGAGAAAACGGAAAAACGGAAACGTAGTGTAATGTGAGCTTTATTATCGCGTGGCTTCAACTAAAAAATACCAAACATCAAAATTTAACCGTTCTATATTTTGCATTCGTTCGTATTGGACCTCTCGTGTAAGTGTATGTGTGGGTGTACGGGTTATATCATGGCCATAAAAAACTGAACGTCGTTCCTGCGCAGGTTTTTATTCCACGGTGAGTCACTGATGATGGCTGCGTGGATGAGTCTCGATGAGATGGCGACGAGATGACGATGGCGGCGGAGCTAACGACGCCACTGGGCTGCAAATCAGCGATAGACGATGACCCGTGCGCAGTATGGTCGAACCTATAGTTGCGGAGGGAGTGGTGGCTGGAGAGCTTCTTCGAGAGCGTCCGGACCGTCTCCTTCAATATAGTAGCCTGCTTTCCCAACCGACCCGGCTTCGCGTTCCGTTCCGCTATGACCGAGCGGGGTTAAGAGAGACTACTTTATTTTGGGGTGAGGTCCGGTTCAGTGTCAATTTGACAATAGCGAAGGAGGGGGTGCGATCATTTACATTAAATTTATTATTTCAATACGCTTTGAGATCATCTTTTCGTTCTAAAATCACTTATCTTATGATCATTGACCAACATTACAAGCATTGAAGGCCCAATTTGTTTTTCATTATTTCAGCATAACGACCATTGGATGACAGATATGTTTTGTACATTAATATTGTTGCGTACAACACCACTGGGCAGCTGCAACAATACAGACGTCCACGGAGGATTGCCGGCTTTTTATCCTTAGGTTGTGATGTCGATCCATTGAACCAAAAGAAAGGAATTCATCATTTAGGAAATGTTGACATGCAAGGTGTACAATTTGAAAACAGGCTTCCCATTTTGCCGTAAATTCACTCTATATATACTTATTTCCTTATTATTTGATTTGATTTGATATATATTGTATGAACCTGATTATACTTTATTGATTTAAAACATTTCAATACTGGGATGGGAGGATGCATCAGGGCATCATTGAAGTTGCAATTGGACAATGGAGTGGACGGCCAACCGGAGTCTACGAGGGGATGTGTCTATCATTTATGATTGGTATATATCACTCCAACAGTTGTAATGAATTTGGCGCGCCTTTCTCAAACAAACCATCTAGTGGAAACCATAACTGAATTGCGTATTTTGTTATTCGTTTTATCGGATCATATTGCTGGAAGGAGATTCTCTTATTCCCGCAGGTTTCACGAAAGATGACAGGATTCCGACCCCAACCTTCCAGGAAGTTGAGAAAGAAATTGGTCGGCTTAAAAACAACAAAGCTATTGGTGTTGGTCAACTGGCTAGGGTGCTGCACTGGGTAATTTCCAAGATTTGGGAGGAAGAGTGATTACTGGAGAATTGGACAGAAGGTATCTGTCACTAATTGCAAAAGAGTTCCTGGGGCGGAACCAAGCAGGATTCATGGGTGCCCATGCTTATCCAGATTCACGTATCAGCAAGTGCTGCAGAAATGTCGCGATGAGAGCGTCCCCACACATCATCTATATATCGATTTCAAATCAGATTACGACACAATCGATCGTGACCAGTTATGGAAGATTATGCGCGAATATGAATTTCTAGCAAAACTAACGCAGTTGGTCAAAAGATGGACCGAGTAGCGGTAGACTAATCCGTGTATCTGAGCTTATTGGTGACCGCCGATAATGACACCAAATAGTGTTTTCAAACGGAAGGTGTTGCGTACGGTGGAGTGCAAATGGAAGACGGAACGTGGAGGAGGCGAATGAACTACGAATTGCATCAGTTGTTGCTAGAACCTCACATCATTCATCCTGTTAGAAGCCGTCGACTGCGGTAGGCCGGGCATGTCGTAAGATTGTAGGACGACAGCCCAGTTAAAATTATTCTCGATAACGATTCGATGGTAACAAGAAGAAGAGGCGTACAACGAGCAAGGTGGATCACGATCAAGTAGAAGGAGACCTGTAGAAGGTGACCTGTGGACCCTTTACAGATTGCACAATGGATACAATGAAGAAAACTTCTGTGCATTTACCGGCCTTGGCCTAATTGTCCGGTGTGGCAATCGGTTGCTAGGCAACTTGGCAATCGGATTCAGCCGATAACGCGGAATGATCAAAACGCCTGCTGTCAATTCAATCGCGGACCATGCTTACCATAAAAAAAACCGTCCTTTTCATGACGTTCAACTCAATTTTCCCATCTAACGAAATTTTTTGGAAGAGATTTCTTTTGATCTCATCTCCATTACCGTTGCTGGAAAACTGTTCAAATGGCCGGCAGACAGGCAGCCAACTGGAAATGCGGCCAACAGAAAAACTTCGAACACGGTTTGAAACTAAATAGCTCTTTTTTTCTGGAAAACCCTACCGGACGCAGATAAAGGATCTCCTCGAAATCTGATTGCGCCGAGTGCAACTCATCAGTTGAAAAGCTTCTCTCATCACATTTCCAAGATTTATCAAACGGCCAAGAAACCAAACGGCCCTTTTCTTGCAGTCAGCTCATCTTTACGGTTGTTGAGCTTGGCCTCCCTCCGGTTGAGCTCTGCATTGTTCTAAGGCCTGTTCTCGAAAAAAAATGCACCATTTTTATCCGTGTGTAACTATCGGTAAAAATTGATGAAAATCTGAGTATAACTAGTTTGGAGTAAATTGTTTACATGTGCAAAATTTCATAACAATCGGTTCAGTGGTTATTGAGATATCATCGAAACAAGAACAAAATCGCCGGAGAATTTTGCGCGCCGTCATGGAAAATCCGACTGCGACCATGAGATGGATCGGAAGACAGCTGGGAATCACCGATACAACTGTGTCTCGGGTGGTAAAATCGTTTAAGGAGTCCCAGACGACCAAGCGGCGGGCTGGAAGTGGAAGAAAATCGAAAACAGCTGACCCTGTGAAGGCCCAGAAGGTGTTGGATTATTTCAAGTGTAATCCGAACCTTTCGATTCGCGACGCGGCTCTGAAGGCAAAGTGTTCCGCCTGGTTCGTTCAGCAAACCATGAAAAGAGCTGGGCTTCGTGTATTCGAGGTCCGCAAGGCACCGAACCGGCGTGATCAACAAAATACGGCGGCCAAATCCCGCGCAAGGAAGCTGTATCGAGAGTGGTTAACGAAACCGATGTGTGTGGTTATGGATGACGAAACCTACATCAAGGCAGACGCAAAGCAGATACCGGGACTGGAGTTCTACGTTGCCAAATCACGGTTTCATGTTTCGGAAGACATAAGGAAGAAGAAAGTGGACAAATTCGCCTAAAAATACTTGCTCTGGCAGGCCATATGCCAATGCGGCAAACAGAGTAAACCGTACATCACAACCATCAACAGCGAAATTTACAGCACCGAGTGCCTCCAGAAGCATCTGTTGCCCTTCCTGCGGTCCCACGGAGGCAAGACATTATTTTGGTGGGACCTGGCATCATGCCATTACGCGCGATCGACGTTGGATTGGTACAGAGACAATAACGTTGTTTTGGTACCAAAAACCGCAAACCACCCAAATTCACCAGAGATTCGTCCGGTGGAAATATTTCGGGCCATAATGAAGGCCATGAGGCCGAAAATCGTCCAAGCTGTTTAGGAAAGAGCTGGAGTTGGAGAAAGAATGGATGAAAGTGACCAAAATGTAATGAGGGGTCTTAAGGGAAAGGTGCGGGCTTGCAGCGATGAAAAAAAATGAATAAAGTAATTATGCTGAAACATAATCCATATGCATGTGTTCATTCCCTGGATGTTTCAGGAAAATCTGACGTAAAATCAATTTTTGGCCAACACTTTTGTCTGGTGCATTTTTTTTTCGAGTACAGGCCTTAGCATCGACGACAAACGCCACTAGCCTGGCACTTCATCTCTGGGATACGCTTTGGATAAAACTACCGGACGTAGCCAAAGGATTTCTACGAAATCTGTTGGAATCGAGCGCAAGTCATTCTTTGAAACCATATTATCAAAACATTTCCAAGATATATTGACTCATAGGACGCGGTTCAACTTTCGGGTAATTATAAAGTAAATGCCAAAACTTTCAAATCATCATAGTTGTTTTGTATTTTTAAAGGCAAAGGGTAAATAAACTATTGTCTAGATGGATGCCTTGAGCGATGTTTCTTCGCTAGATCTACAAAGATATTTAAAAATGGCAGCAGGGTAAATGCACCCTTCTTTTTGCGGAAATGCTCCTTAAACTTTGGAAAAATGCTCCTTAGATGCGTTTGCCCGGTATAATGCAATCGGAGGTATTAACCTTCTGGTTAGCGCTTGCCGGGTTTTTTGACGGGTCTTAAGTTTCTTCAAGATTGTATAGTTTTGACGGGTTTTAAGTTTCTAAATTTAAGAGTCGTCAAAACGAAATTAAGACCCGTCAAAACGAAATTAAGACTCTTCAAATAAAATTAGAACTCGTCAAAATGAAATTTAAATCCGTCAAAACTACCTTGAAGATTGCGCTATACAATCTTAAAGAAACTTAAGACCCGTCAATACAACCGGCAAGCGCTAACCAGAAGGTTAATACCTCCGATTGAATTATACCGGGCAAACGCATCTAATGAGCATTTTTCCAAAGTTTAAGGAGCATTTCCCCAAAAAGAAGGGTGCATTTACCCTGCTGCAATTTTTAAATATCTTTGTAGATCTAGCGAAGAAACATCGCTCAAGGCATCCATCTAGACAATAGTGACCACTGAAGCTTCGTTTCTGGATATTGCATAATAGATCCTGAAAGCCTGCTGATAACCGAAAATAAACTCGCTCAACTTTATTCACATCGATTCCACATCGATTCCAATCCAGTGAAATTATCTTCTCATCATCGACCATGAGTGAACAGCGTTCAGAAACAGACAATCTTGCACAACATGGAGGCAATGCCGCTCACATTTTTTTTCCAAATTGCATGAAACTATTAAAAAACATCGCTTCCTTTCAGGACCATATTCTTCTTCTTTAGTATTTCAAGCTTACTGCTTTCACAATTATCTTATTGCTTTCTCTCAACTTAGTGTTCTAAATACACTTCCATAGTTATTAATTGAGAGCTTTCGATGCCAAGTACCATTTTTGCATTAGTATGGTTGTGTGGCAAGTACAATCATACGCTATGCCCAGGGAGTCGAGAAATTTTCCTTAACGAAAAATTTCTAGACCAGACCGGGAATCGAACCCAGCCACCTCCAGCATGGTGTTGCTTTGTAGCTGCGCCTCTACCGACTGAGTTAAGGGAGGACCCATATATTTATTTCAAATGAACTGTTATGAATTTATAATCGAATAAAATAACAACGTAGTCCTACGTCAAGAACGGGATCCTGTCTCAGACACCACCCTCCAACTTTTGCCATTACATTAATTTCCTACCCTTGATGTCCAATGTTAAAAGACACAAAATCTGAAATTTTCCGAACTACGGATGTTTTTTAGATTATTGGAAGTCCTGTCCAAACGTATTTTTTTTTCTATTTTGCTGATTCACTGACCCTTTGGCAAAATATTATCTATATGATATTTCCTACATCCTATACTTTCGTCCTCATTGAAACACCTTCAAATGAAGTCTCGCTTCAACCACAATGACGTGGTCATTCAGCCAAATCACAAACCACAGAAACCGTTGGGCTAATTCTCAAGCTACCATGCGCGGTGCTTTAACACACCCACCAATGCTTGGTCACACGGAATCCCTATTGCAGCAGGGTGCATCTTGTTTATGGTGCTGACCATAGGCCATGGTTTATTATTCCTTGGTTCACTTGCGTTGCGGTTAGAAAATTCACCTCCGAAGACAATATATTAGAAAGAAATTCGCTAAATTACAATTATTATAATCACATTCTTCTGCCCATTAAACCTGGTTGCCGTGTGGTCGCGGTAGACTGCTTTGTGTTTCATTTTTACCCATGGCCTGCTTGGCAGAATACTCGCGCCTATATTGTCCGAACATTCAACGTGCAGTGCACCAATTCGTTGTTGGGTGGCCATCGAAGGTGGCCGTAAGCAAATATTTTACCTGAGCATGAGCATGAGTTTCCAACGCTTTCGAGTATGAATTTTTGAAAGCGGTCAGTTATGTTGCGGTTTCAGTGTGGCAGATTGTTACTTTTTGGATCGATGCACTGAACATGTGAGTCTAGCATCCTGGAATGGATTACGGAATGTTGGGGGCAGAAAGTGTCCGCTGCGAGAAAAGGCAAAGATAAATCTGCCCATAGACTTGCTAACGAGAGTGGCCTTGCTTACATAAGTTTCTGACTTTAGTTAAATTGGGGAATTTGTTTGGTTCTACTGGAGCTTAATGTTAATATTAGGGCCCAGATGTGGTATTGATCATTTGCACTAGTGGTCTCGATTACATACAATATAATTGCATGTAAACTTTAGCAGCTAAAGAAATCAGTGGGCACAAAAATAATAAAAAAAAAACAGTTAACGAATATATATCTCGCATTTTCACAGACCGTATTTTAACAACAACATTACCAATTAAGATCACTTACATTGTTCGCTGAGAGTAATATGAAATTTACTGATATTTTCAGCTTGAACGAACCATAGCAAAAATCTGATCTCAGTAAAATAATCTTATGATTAATCAATATGTATTCATCAACAAAAACTAATGACACAGTGAACATAAGCAATGTTTTCGATAATCCGATAATTCTACCAATTTTGAAACATATTGCTTTGAATTTTGTGAACGATTCTCGAGTCGATCTGAGATCTTGTGAGAATGAATTGATATTTTCGTGCATTAAATAAGTCAGTTTTGGCACTTGCCCTAGTATATTTCGAGTGAAGTGAAGATTGAAACTAGTAAAATTTTAATATTGGTGTATGTATTAACTTCTGGAAGATAGTTATTAAAATGAACAGTATTAAAAGAATCAGGAAACATCGTGGCAGTTCTTAAATACAAAACTTGGATGCAAAATTTGACTACCACATGTTGCTCTTGGGGATTTTTATTTATTATCATACATCATCAAAAGAAACTTTGTCCACGCATTGAGTTCATAGATAAATGACCGTAAAAATCAAAAACAAAGCCAGGGTTGCTTTTTCAGAGAACCTCAATTGAAATTTTCCGATATTAACTCTAGAACGGAGGATCATAAAACTATGTTTTTCCAGAATAATAAGAAAAAATTCCGATAAAAATGTGAACTGATGGCAACCACATATTTTTTTAATTTCTCAAATTTATTTGTATCGCACTAGAGTAAACACATTGAAGTCTTTTTAAATAGCTGACTTTTTAAATTCTTTCAATGTTTCCCATATGGAATAGTAAAAAAGGACAGTTTTACTTGAAGAAATAATAAGTCAATTTGAATTGAAAAAAAAATGCCTATTTCGGCTCGATAATTTTTTTTAAATTTTTTTTTTCATGACGTAACATTACCTGATACACAATATCCCTCCAACGTTCTCGGTTCATGGCTGCCCCCCTCCAATCCCGTGGGCATCTTGAACCACCTAGACCTCGTTGTCTTGTGCCAACCGGATTCCCATGAAACACCATTTTCGCAGGATAGTTGACCGGCATTCTCGCAACACGTCTTGCCCAGCGCATTCGTCCAGATGTGACCATCTTACGAATACTAGGTTCGTCGTGAATCGTGCCCTCCATGTTGAATTCCGCTCGTCTCATGACACCTTCAAGAGCAATGTAGAACAGCAGGCATCAGATTCCATCATCTTGACGAAGCCCCCTGAGGGATTGAATGTCCCCGATAATCCACCAGATATCCTCACACCGCATTGGGTTCCATCCATCGTAGCCTTGATTAGTCTGGTCAGCCTTCCCAGACAGGCGTTCTCGTCAATGATCTTCCATAGCTCTTTTCAGTTTACTGTATCGTATGCTGCTTTGATATCGATGAATAGATGATGCTTATGGACTCTATATTCACGGCAGTTTTGGAGGATCTGCCGCAAAGTGAAGATTTGGTACGTTTTAGACCGGCTTCCGACGTCGCCGGCCTGATAACACAAATCAATTTGCTAGTGGCGACAGTCGCTGAGAGATGATTTGGGATAGCACTTTGTAGGCGGCATTAACAACGTTGCTCACACCGTCTATCAGTCGATGCAGGCAATTGGCCAACTTTTCCGGGCCCATTCTTATAAGTTCTGCTCCAATACTATCCCTTCCAACCGATTTGTTTTTCTTCAGCTGCTTGATGGCATCCTTAACTTTACCTATCGTCGGGCAGCACATCTCCGTCACTTGCTGTATCGCCGAGGCACTTCTTTTGCTGTCTTGGTCCATTTCCTGTACTCCATTCCGATGTTCATCGAAATGCTGCATCCACCATTCGGTCACCACACAATCTTTTGCCAGAATACTCTCATCACACATTTCAGCTCGCAGCACGAAGCCTCTGCGGGATGTGTTGAGTTTCTGGTAGAGCATTTGCGTTTCATGTGAGTAGTGCAGTTGTTATAGCTCATCACACTCCTCTTCCTCCTGGCGGCCCTTTTTTCCCAGAAGAGTAGGGTTTGCTGCCTCCGTTTCTGTCTGTACCGTTCGCACTTTGACGAGTAGCTTGACGCAGCACGTTCTACTCTTTCAACATATGCTGACATTCCTCGTCGAGCCACCCATTCTGTCGGTTTCGTTCCACGTAACCTAAGACGTTCTCCGCTACGCTGCTGATAGCTGTTTTCACGGTGTTCCACCAGTCCTCGAGAGGGGCTTCATCGAGCTCATCCTCTTCCAGCAGCGCAGTTTCGAGAGATTGCGTGTAGCCTGCGGCAACATCAGGTTGCTTCAGTCACGCGAGATTGTACCGTGGCGGGTATCGGCATCACTAGGTAGTGGTTCGGTACCGACAGTTGTTCACTACGAAGAGTTTTGAGCGCATCTTAACCATCTTTAGGTAGTGGTCCGAATCGATGTTGGTGCCTCGACAGGTATTTACGTGAATAATGTCTGAGAAGAGCCGACCATCGATCAGAACGTGGTCGTTTTGTAATTCAGTTTTGTTTGGTGACCTCCAGGTGTACGGATGAGGGAGGCTGTGCTGAAAGAAGGTTCTACGTACGGCCATGTTTTTGGAGGTGGCAAAGTCAATAAATCGAAAGCCGTTGTCATAAAATGCAACTGGCAGCTGGTGTGCGCTGAAATTTCCAATCACCTGTTTATATTCCTCCTCGTAGTCATCCTGAGCGTTGAAATCCCCAATGATGATGTCATGGCTTGGGCAGCTTGGGCTCCAGCCGCCCGAGGAATTCTTCTTTGTCATCACCACTACTTCCAAGGTGAGGCCTATGCATGTCAATAATGCTGATTTTGAAGAACCGGCCCTTGATCCTCATTTTTGGGTTGATCGGCCATCACTCTATCACGCGCTTTTGCATCTCACCTATCACAAAAAACTATAAGGGACAGCCCAATGGGGTTGTACGCAAAGTTGACGTAGGACTACGCAGCAATCGAATTCCCATACACGTCAGGGCCATCCGCTAATTGATTTATGTCAGTCTTGAAAAGGGCCAAGAAAATTCTATTGTACACTCTTTAGAAAGCATTTGGTGGCTCTTAATTATGATACGGCCCCGGTTGTATTTTCTACGATGGTTGAGAGGGCCACTATCTCTAACGCGTAGAAGATAGTTATGGATCTGTTGGTTCATTGGTTGTTCAACGCGCTTTGTCATTTACTCCGGGACGCGGCGTTTAAAGCAATGCCATGTTCAGCCGGGGCGCGGTAATGGAAATTTCAAACAGCACAAGAGAAAATTTTAACCAAATAAACTCTTTAATTGAAAAATTGATTTGGTCGTCCAGAAAAGGACGGATTTAGTTGATGGGGGAGAAACATGGTTCGCGATTGAACTTGGGCTTTCTTCTTGGTATTCTTGGTTCAGCTACTCGTCGTTGCGGGTGGCCATCTTCAGGTGACGTGGGATAGTTGATTCTTGTCTTGTTGTCACGGGCGGCTTTTTCCCGCCAAATCGTAAGCTTCAGCAGCCATGTTACATACAGCAAGGTTGACGGGAGCATCGGCAGCAATAGCCAACTGCACCAACGCCTCTTTGGGCAACGACTGCTCGCCAGTGCTGCTGCCGGCTACGATCCAACTGCAGAACCTACTCTGCACAGCTCCACGACCACCGAAAAACTAATTCAAAATGCGAAGGTGTACCCGTTATATAACATTCATGGCTGCCTAGGAGACGTTCGTTACTTAAATATGAAATCTGTGCTAGAAAAGTACTGTGTATTTGGTAAATTTACTATGAAAAAATCGACATTATAAGACATTACCTTAAATTTGCGTTAATTTCAATAGTTGAATGTTATAAATCAATAGATTTAAATATAAGAATCGAAGCGTAGAAAATGTCCCGATCGATTGGTGAAAACATGTTGTAAATCGATCGTGAAATGACTTAGTTATTAACGTTCAAAACCTATATATTTTTCGTGACGCTCCAAATTTTCGCAATTCGAACGTGTACCCCAGTATTGAAAACACAGACGTAGTCCTACGTCAAAAGCTGTTCCCAGCTCGAGTGTATTGCTGCAGCTCTGGTGGAGGGTTTACCCCCCCCAAAACGTAGGCATGGGGATTTTTTTAAAGTACAACTCCCGCGGGGGTAGGATGTCGACCTTGGGGTTTTTTTTTTTTTGGAAAAAAAGCGTATTACTTCCCCGAAAATGGGGGATCGGGCATCGTCCGGCCGGCTTGGTTCGGTTGCGAAACATTCCTTTTTGTTTTTTTGTTGGTTGTTTTTTTTATCGGTGTCGGCTTGCAGGACCCACAACCAACCTCACTATTTCGCAGGAGAACCATTGTGATGCTGTTCTTTAATTATCCCGAGCACCACCGGGGCTTTTAGCATTTGTATTTAGAGTCCTGGGCGCACTAACAAGACGATAGCTTACCCGCCCCTAACATGGAGAACAGACGCTACTTTGAGCCGTCCCTGATCTGGAAACAGCGATTGTAGTTCATTTAGCGTTACACAGGCTGTACCTCGGGGAGGTGAACTACCTTACGGCCCTTGGCTCGATACCAAAGATAAATTAAGGTAAAAGAAAAGCTTTTTAATAATTAATGTGTCCTCTTTAAGCCTCCAGGACCAGGTCCTCTAGGTGATATTCATCTAGTTTTTCCCAGGTGCGGTCCAGGGCTTCAAAATAGTTATTATTATTGGTTACATTAGTCTTGTCAACCCTGGCATCGATAATCGCCCGCAATTTTTTATGGGGTTGAGGTCCGGGCTTTGTGGAGCGGTTTGACATGACCAGAAGAAAGACTTGGTCTTCTTAGCAGTATGCCTTGGGTCGTTGTCCTGCTGATATACGAACTCCTCTTCAAGGCCCACCAGGATTTGCGAAACCTCTAGATTTTCTTGCAGGATGTTGATGTAGGAATTTACCGTCATTATCCCTCCGATTTGCACAACGCTTCCCACTGCACCCCACGAAAAACACCCCCAGACCATCACATTTCCTCCTCCATGCTTCACCGTGCCTTAGATGAGGCGCTTCTGAACCTCCTCATCCGATCTCCACCACACACGAATCCGCCGCTTTTAGTTGAACAGCTCAAATTTTGATTCATCCGTCCAGATAACGTTTTCCAGATCTCTAGGGGATTATCAGCATGCTCCTTATCAATCTTAAGTCGTTTGGCTTTGTTTGACTTACTGATAAACGGGCACTTCTAGGAAACTTTGCTATTCAACCCCTGTTCTACGAGACGGTGACGAACAGTTTTACCGAAAATTGATAGTTGAAGGGTTTCCTGGATCTCGCGGACAGTTACCTTCGGGTTTTTTTTTATTAATTTCGCGCATGCTGTCCGTTCTCGCATCCATTTTGCGCTTTCTGTCCCTGCCAGGGCATTCCAGTTTTTAGTTTCCAAAGAATTTTTCAATCCACTTTCTGATACTGTCCTTCTTAGCAATGCGCCATTTTTTGCACATCACAAATTAACAATTTTCGAATGAACAAGGGAATTGCTTTCGAAATCATTGGTTTCTCCTTTTTTTTTTCAACTGAGTCAAATGCGATAACGTGTACAAATGCACTAGGTTGAGCCGTTTCTTTCAAAACATGTCAAGATATCAACACATAAACAATCAAGGGGTCTTTCGATGGAAACTTATCGAAACATAAATTTTTGAAGTGAGCACGTTTTTGTCACTGTTTTTTTTTTAATAGAAATTGATTTTTTTTTTCACTAAGTAATTTTTTTTTCAGTTTTAGATCAGGGTTTTTAAAAATTATATAAAACAATCAGACATCCAAAAAGAGAACAATGTGTTTTTTAACCAAATAAATGAGAGAAATTCAAAAAAAATATCAGTTGAGCACTTAATTTTGCCTATCAATGTAATTATAAAAAAAACTTTTCAGATAAAATTTTCACCTATGTTCCCAATCATGGAAAATTTAAAAAAATTATTTTCTTGTTTACTAATTCCTAGCTTCAAATTGCTTAATTTTTCACTATGGTGATTTTTGTTTTGATTCCGAGTAATGCGCGAATATCTAACGGCCCATCGTGCATTTGCTTAACTATTTAAATGTAAAAAAAGTAGTAAAAAACCACCATCGCGAAAATTTCATCAATTTAAGCTGAGGAACTAGTGAACAAGAGAGCATCGAAGTGTGCCTTGTACGATGATGGTGTTTTGAGTTGCTTTAACTGACGTTATGTGAAAATATTTTGATGGCCGCTTTCTTGTAGTGTTGAATGGTCAAATCGTTCCACCCTTGGGTAAATGAAAAGTGCGAAAAACTGATCTGGATCCAAGGCGGATGTCAGGCGAGCTAAAGTTGGCGATCGATGCGCATAGCAGGATGCTAAGCAGAAGATTTTTCACCGGTGGAGAAATAGTGTGTGTGTATGCCTTCCGGGAGTAGTTCGCAGGAAGAATTGAGTAGGGCATTTCCATTTTAAGATGTTCGATTTCCTGGGAGTGTGTAAAGGCACTTTAACTATGAGCCGTGCAAAGCTAGGACATTAATTAAATAATGCTAGAGTCCCAACCGCTAGATGACGTAGGGGAAAACTGGAAAATTTCAATTTAGGTTTTCACGTAAAAATTTTTGATTTCTGATTTTTTTTTCATAAATATATTCCTAAACTCAATGCGTGAACAAAGTTTTATAAAAATCTAACATCCTCCGTTCCTAAGTTATCATTTCTTGAAAAAAGCGAAAACTGGAAAATTTCAATTTAGGTTTTCACGTAAAAATTTTTGATTTCTGATTTTTTTTTCATAAATATATTCCTAAACTCAATGCGTGAACAAAGTTTTATAAAAATCTAACACCCTACGGTGTACGATATCTGTACGATATTGAGAAAAGAACCTCTTGTACAAAAATTGCCCAGAAACCGAATGATTCACATGTTTCTAGAAGAGGCCAAATTTTGAGAAGTGTCTCAATGTTAGCTTTTTGCAAGTTATTAAATTGTCTAAATATATAGGTTTACACTCAAAGAGTAACAAGGGAATCATGAGCGGTTCCATATCATTTCAGCAACGAGTAATTTTCATATTTTTTGATTTGCATGAAACCTTGCATACAAGTTTTTGGGGAAGAAAAACGCCGTTTTGCATACTTGGTTCACCATTTTGAATCTAGCCTTACTTATGAGAAGGGCCTATGAAAAATGCACATGATATCTTCAAAAACTTGTATCTCGGAAACGGTTTGTCCGATTGGTTTGGTGTCTTCGGCGAAGTTTTAGACAATTGGTGCTATATGAAGAAAATATGCACGGTAAAAAAAAGTTTGGTTTTTGTGTTTTGAACTAAAATATAGATTTTCCAAGTTACATGTCAATAATTTTTTAATTATTCTTATGTTATAGCTGACTGAAAATGCTATCTAGTGCACAGTGGGTTGTTCTGGAGAAAAATAGGTTACAATGAAAAAAAAATTTTTAAAAAAAAATTAAAATTTTCAAAAAAGCTATTAAGAAAAGTCAAAAAAGTTTGTCACCCTAATTTTATGAAAGAACATCAAATCTGCAAGCAAAAAGTACTTCGGTAACATTTTTCTAAGATGCATCGTTTAGAAGATATTACTGATTTAATATTGATTTTTTTGATAACTTAATAAGTTTTGGCCCTTTTCGGATGTACTCCGTATTTTTCCAGTTTCAAAAGTATTTTTTTCGGAAAGATTGAAAAATTTTGAGTTAAAATGACGCTGACAGCTTAAAGATTCGAGTGAAATTCTCTGCCTTAAAAGTATTATGAAAAATAAGTTATAAAATCCCACTATCAGGAACAATGATTTCTTCAAGTGATTTTTGGTGCGTTGTGCTGAAAACGTGCTAACAAGTATTAGATACAGGTAATTAGATACCAGTTAGCTGTACTACGTACAGTTGGTGATTGTTAACATGGTCTTTGTTGGAACTAGTCCACCATGGCCACGCTGGCCGTCTTAGTCACCTTCCATCAAACTAGACGGCTGCCGACTGATACCTCAATCAACAACCGCCGCACTCTTTATTCATTCCAGGTATATACAATTTGCAATCTTCTTCAATAACAATATACCTACGCCAGCAAATCTACCTCGCTCCAACTCTCCAAACTCAAACCTGAAGGTTCGACGATACCTGAGCGTTCAACTCTACCTATCTTCCAACAGTCTTTACCCAGCATTCTATGATTTCTACCCGTGAGCTGTATAATAATGTCTGACTCGGTTCTGCATTCATCCAGTATCTACCAAACAGTAAATGCAGAAAGGTTGCTAGTAGCATAGTGATTATAGTAATTTCAGCTCATAATCCTGTGTTTTTGAACGAGATGCAGTGTTGTTTGATAACATAATAATTGTAAAGGAAAGTATAACACGTTTTGGTGCAAAGGTAAGTTTTAAATACACATTTGAATTATATGTTTTGTGATATTTTCGTACAAAACTAACAATTGGAAAATATTTTCTATGTTACAGATTACAAAATGAGTAAAATAAGATGTATTCGCCCATTCAAAGATATTCAGTGTTCGAAAGAGCTGCGATATCTCACGGATGGTATCATCCAAAAACTAAAATCAATTGGATTTTCCAAGGTATCCACACTGAACACCAAGGATTTTCGTATTTGTTCGTCTTGCCGTCTACATATTGATTCAAGAGCTCACCTCACCCAAAACGATGAACAAATCGTAGCCGGCGGCTCAAGGATGCCAACTGTTCAGACCATACCTGATGTACCTGATTCGCAAAGCTATGAAAGTTTGGTCACGATACCATCAGCGTCAACGCTAAGCACAATTCAATCAAATGAAGACTTCACGATGCCTGTAGACGTCGAAATATTCAACCGAGGAATAGCAGCTATTCGCGTTTCGCGTATAGATTTAGGTAAGGTTAAAAATGTTCACTATCCTGAAAAAAAGTGCGCTGAAATCGTCGAAGGTGTCGAAGAAATCTTTTTAAATTAGACGCTAAAACAGAAAAAGCAAACGAGTTTGATGAAGTCATAGAAAATATGAAAATTAAAACTATCAATTTTATCATTGTTGCCTTTGTAAGAACCGAGTCAGACATTATTATACAGCTCACGGGTAGAAATCATAGAATGCTGGGTAAAGACTGTTGGAAGATAGGTAGAGTTGAACGCTCAGGTATCGTCGAACCTTCAGGTTTGAGTTTGGAGAGTTGGAGCGAGGTAGATTTGCTGGCGTAGGTATATTGTTATTGAAGAAGATTGCAAATTGTATATACCTGGAATGAATAAAGAGTGCGGCGGTTGTTGATTGAGGTATCAGTCGGCAGCCGTCTAGTTTGATGGAAGGTGACTAAGACTGCGTTCTTTTTATTTATTATTAAGAAACGGTCATCGACGGAGCTAGCCTCGTTATGGCCAGCGTGGCCATGGTGGACTAGTTCCAACAAAGACCATGTTTACAATCACCAACTGTACTTAGTTCAGCTAACTGGTATCTAATTACCTGTATCTAATACTTGTTAGCACGGTTTCAGCACAACGCACCAAAAATCACTTGAAGAAATCATTGTTCCTGATAGTGGGATTTTATAACTTATTTTTCATAATACTTTTAAGGAAGAGAATTTCACTCGAATCTTTAAGCTGTCAGTGTCATTTTAACTTAAAATTTTTCAATCTTTCCGAAAAAAATACTTTTGAAACTGGAAAAACACGGAGTACATCCGAAAAGGGCCAAAACTTATTAAGTTATCAAAAAAATCAATAATAAATCAGTAATATCTTCTAAACGGTGCATCTTAGAAAAATGTTACCAAAGTACTTTTTGCTTGCAAATTTGATGTACTTTCATAAAATTAGGGTGACAAACTTTTTTGAATTTTCTTAATAGCTTTTTTGAAAATTGTAATATATTTTTTTTTTTGCATTGTAACCTATTTTTCTCCAGAACAACCCACTGTGCACTAGATAGCATTTTCAGTCAGCTATAACATAAGAATAATTAAAAAATTATTGACATGTAACTTGGAAAATCTATATTTTAGTTCAAAACACAAAAACCAAACTTTTTTTTACCGTGCATATTTTCTTCATATAGCACCAATTGTCTAAAACTTCGCCGAAGACACCAAACCAATCGGACAAACCGTTTCCGAGATACAATTTTTTGAAGATATCATGTGCATTTTTCATAGGCCCTTCTCATAAGTAAGACTAGATTCAAAATGGCGAACCAAGTATGCAAAACGGCGTTTTTCTTCCCCAAAAACTTGTATGCAAGGCGTTGGAGAACTTGAGTTCATTGATGGAATCATGACCAAGGAGGTTTATTTTGACATTTTGAAGCGAAAACTACCAGCGTCTGCACAAAAGCTAAAGTTGGGGCGCAGATATACGGTCCAACAAGACGAAGATCCGAAGCAAACCTGGAAGCTTGTTTCGCAGTGGTTCAAAGAAAAGCGTATCATGGTTATGGAATGGCCAGCACAGTCTCCCGAACTTAATCCGATCGAGTACTTCTGGTCAATTTTGAAAATTAAGGTCTAGGAGCAAAAACCAACAAGCATCCAGCAATTGCGTCAAGTAATCTCAACAAAATGGGACAAAATCACCCCGGAAAAAACTGCTAAGATTGTTGAGTCGATGTCGTGACGATGCCGAGCAGTTGTTGAAGCCAAAAGTGGTCACACGAAGTACTAAAACTATGTGAGCCAGAGGGGTGGATATACTTTTTTTGCGTTATTTTTCTACATTTTTTTTTAACATCATGTCTCAAATCCAAGAGAATTTGTTTTTTTATTTTGAACTCGCATGAATTGGCTTTGTTTTAACACAAATAATAATGAACTGAATAACAATTAACCGTGTTTTAATTTTCTGGTGGGTGTTTTGAAAGAAATCTAATTGTTCGCTAGGTCATTGCCCAGTGAACAAGCGAACGGAACAGTTCGTTCGGTCAGCTTTCCGTTGCTTTGGAAGCTTTTCACAAGTTGTTTCAAGCCTTCAGCGCTATTTTTTTTTCTGAGTCGCGAGTGATATCGAGTCTTAGTTTTCTGAAGTAGAAAACGTTGAGTGTTAAACAGTGCAACAACGTCATTAATTGCAATTAGCGATATTGCCACGACCTAAAAGCCATATTGCTCCGCATCTATACGGCACACACACCAGCATGGGTCATGATCTGCCAAAAATGCAAGCAGATGGGACATACGACCTCCCATTGCGGCAATAAGGCACGCTGCTCCAACTGCGGGGAGAAACATGAGGATGGCGCCTGTGCAGACAGCACACCAAAATGCGCTTTCTGTAAGGGAACTCCTCCTCATGCTCTCTCATCGTGCCCGGCGTACAAACAACACGGGGAAAAAATAGAACGCTCGCTAAAACAGCGTTCCAGGCAATCTTTCGCCGAAATGGTGAAAAAAGCCTCCCCATCACCCAATGCCAATACAAATCCCTTTGCTCCTCTGTCAGATGACGAGTCTGACTTTGATTCGGCTGAAGAGGGAACATCGTTCACTTTTCCGGAAGGTGCTTCAAGGAAGCGAAGACGCGTCCGCCCACAGAAAGTTGCTGAAAAGAAGCCCGAGACCAGCATGCCTACTTCAAAAAAAGGTGGGAAAAAGGAAAATCCAATTCCTCCTGGTTTTCGTAGTACTAACTACACCCAGGACTTTCCATCTCTTCCGGGGACATCCAAAACCCCTGATGCCCCAATTTTAAGAACAGAAGCCCCTTCCTCGACTGGGCTGTTCTCATTTGATAACATTGTCGAAGGTATCTTCAAGTACCTCGAAATTTCTGACCCTCTCAAAAGCATTGTTTTGGCAATGCTTCCAACAGTGAAGACTTTTTTGAAGCAATTGACAATTAAGTGGCCCCTCCTTGCAGCTATCATCTCCTTCGATGGATAATTTTCCAAATGAGGTCGGGGATTTGATCACTGTTCTACAGTGGAATTGTCGAAGTTTGATTCCTAAATTGGAATCTTTCAAATTTTTAACTCACAATACCGGTTGTGATGCTTTCGCTCTTTGTGAAACATGGCTCTCTTCCGAAATCGATCTTCCGTTTCATGATTTCAATATTATTCGTCTTGATCGTGAGAATTCACGTGGAGGAGGAGTACTTCTGGGGATCAAAAAGTGCTACTCCTTCTATAGAGTGAATTTTCCTCCTATTCCAGGTATTGAAGTTGTCGCATGTCAGGCTGTTATTAAAAATAAAAGCCTTTGCATTGCTTCCGTTTATATTCCTCCTAGAGCCTCAATAAACCGAAAACAACTTTCAGATATTTGTTCGGTTCTTCCTGCTCCACGGTTGATCATGGGAGATTTTAACTCTCACGGTACAGGCTGGGGAGAACTGTACGACGACAACCGGTCTTCCTTATTATATGACCTCTGTGACAACTTCAATATGACAGTTCTTAACAATGGAGAAGTAACACGTTTGGCTGGAACATCCTCAGTTGGCAGTAGATTAGACCTCACACTTTGTTCGAATTCATTGTCGTTGGATTGCACATGGAATGTGATTCAAGATCCCCACGGTAGTGATCACTTGCCCATAAAAATTTCGGTTGCCACCGGGTTCAATCCGTCGAAATCTGTCAACGTCACGTATGATCTTACCCGTCACATCGATTGGACAAAGTTCAGGATAGCAGTAGATGAAGCCGTAACGACGGTAGAAAGGCTTTCACCGCTAGACGAATATAACTTCCTCTCCAACCTGATCTTAGACAGCGCGCTTCAAGCTCAAACTCGACCAGTTCCAGGGACGTCATTTCGCAGGAAACCTCCTTCTCCATGGTGGGATCAGCAATGCACCGAGGTTTACCGTAAAAAGTCCGACGCGTTTAAAGTTTTCCGTAGACGTGGAACACCTGAGCACTTCGAAGTATACACGGCTCTTGAACGTGAACTTAAGAGCCTCATCAAGGCCAAAAAACGCGGATACTGGCGAAGATTCGTGGACGGGCTATCGCGCGAGACGTCGATGAGTACTCTTTGGAACACGGCGCGAAGATTGCGTAACCGAACTACGAACAACGAGAGCGAAGAGTACTCGGATCAATGGATCCTCAAGTTCGCGCGAAAAGTTTGTCCAGATTCTGTGCCGGCACGGATCATTCCTCGCGAAACCGAGAATCCGATAGATGAGATCAGCCAACCTTTTTCAATGGTAGAACTCTCTCTCGCGCTCCTTTCGTGTGGCAATACGGCTCCAGGAGCTGATAGAATCAAATTCAACTTGCTTAAGAACCTTCCAGACGTCGCGAAGAGGCGCATGTTGAACTTGTTTAATCAGTTTTGAAGCTCAACATTGTACCGGATGATTGGAGGCGGGTGAGAGTTATCGCCATTCAAAAACCTGGCAAACCCGCGTCCGACCACAACTCCTATCGACCCATCGCGATGTTATCCTGTATTCGAAAGTTGTTGGAGAAAATGATCCTCTTCCGTCTGGACAAATGGGTTGAGACGAACAACCTGCTTTCAGATACTCAATATGGTTTCCGTAGGGGTAAGGGAACGAACGACTGTCTCGCGTTGCTTTCCACAGATATTCAGTTAGCTTTTGCTAAAAAAGAGCAAATGGCTTCTGTTTTCTTGGATATAAAGGGGGCTTTTGATTCAGTATCTGTTGAAGTTCTTTCAGATAAACTCCACGCTTGTGGCTTTTCACCATTAATGAATAATTTTTTGTACAATTTGCTGTCAGAGAAACATATGAGCTTCTCTCATGGAACCTCTACAGCTTCACGATTTAGCTACATGGGTCTCCCCCAGGGATCATGTTTAAGCCCCCTTTGTATAATTTTTATGTCAAAGACATTGACGGTTGTCTAAGTGACAACTGTACGTTGAGACAACTTGCAGATGACGGCGTAGTGTCTGTCACGGGACCCAATGGGGTCGATCTGCAAGGACCCTTACAGGATACCTTAGACAATTTGTCTACTTGGGCTTTAGAGCTAGGTATCGAATTCTCTACGGAGAAAACTGAGTTGGTAGTTTTTTCTAGGAAGCATAACCCAGCACAACCGAAGCTTCAAATTTGGGGTAAGCCGATAACTCATTCTATGTCATTTAAATATCTTGGGGTCTGGTTCGATTCTAAGTGCACCTGGAGATCCCATATTGAGTATCTGAAGCGAAAGTGCCAGCAGAGGGTCAATTTTCTCTGCACAATTACCGGGACCTGGTGGGGAGCTCATCCACAAGATCTTCTAACGTTGTACCGGACAACGATTTTGTCGGTTATAGAATACGGTAGTTTTTGTTTTCAGTCAGCGGCTCGGTCGCACTTCATTAAACTGGAACGTATTCAGTATCGGTGTCTTCGTATCGCGTTAGGTTGCATGCACTCGACTCACACCATGAGTCTTGAAGTGCTGGCTGGCATGTTGCCACTCTCGGATCGGTTTTCAGAATTATCTCTCCGGCTCCTCACCAGGTGTGAAGTTATGAACCCCCAGGTGATCGAAAATTTTGAGAAGCTCCTTGAGTTGAATACTCAAACCCGCTTCATGACCTTGTACCATTTGTACATAACACAGGATGTCAGCCCTTCGCCGAACATTTCCAATCGTGTTTGCTTCTCCGATTTCGACAATTCGGTTCATTTTGATTTATCCATGAAGCAAGAGCTTCATGGAATCCCAGAGCATCATCGTCCTATGATTGCTCCGGTAATATTTGCTGCAAAGTTTGGCCAAGTTGATTCCACTAAATCGTTCTTCACTGACGGATCTTTGATAGAGGAGTCAGCAGGCTTTGGTATATTTAATGAAATTTATAGCGCCAATCGTAAACTTCAAGCTCCTTGTTCCGTATATGTCGCCGAATTAGCGGCAATACACTTTACGCTAGAAATGGTTGCCTCATTAACACCGGATCAGTACTTCATTTTCACGGATAGTCTCAGTTCTATAGAGGCTATTCGCTCATTGAGGCCGGTAAAGCACTCCTCGTATTTTCTCATGAAAATACAGGAGCTTCTAAGTGCTTTATCTTCGCGTTATTTTATCATCACCTTTGTATGGGTCCCATCTCATTGTTCAATTCCGGGCAATGAGAAAGCGGACTCGCTTGCAAAGGTGGGCGCTATGGAAGGCGATATTTGTGATCGACAAATCGCCTTCAACGAATTTTTTCCTATTTTTCGTCAACAGTCACTCGTCAGCTGGCAGTATAAATGGAGTAAAGGAGATTTGGGGCGATGGCAACATTCTATCATCCCAAAGGTGTCGAAGAAATCCTGGTTTAAGGGGATGGATGTGGGTCGAGACTTCATTCGTGTCATGTCTCGCCTCATGTCCAATCATTATTCTTTGAACGCTCATTTATACCGGGTTGGGCTGAGCGACAGCAATCTCTGCGAGTGTGGACAAGGCTATCAGGACGCAGATCACGTTATTTGGTCTTGTGTTGAGCATCGTGGAGTCAGATCTAAGCTTTGTGATTCCCTTCGGGCTCGAGGTAGACAACCCAATGTGCCAATTCGAGATATTTTGGCTGTACGTGATTTGGAGTACATGAAACTCATTTATGTGTTTTTGACTAACATTAGCCTTAGATTGTAGTTAGTTTAACCTGTATGTTTACTATAAGTTTTTTTTTTTTATCTGTGTATGTGTGTTTTTTTTTCTTTTTCAAAAAATGTTCAAGTCAAAAGTAAACCATAAATTGTATAGTTATAAGTTTTTAGATAATTTAGAATTTAAATTTAATGTGTTATGTAAACCATACCTTAAATTCCCACCCTCTTTCCCATCCGTAATTTGTAATTCCTATTAACCTCGAGACGGCCGCGAGTAATCGGCTCTATCCTCCTAACTTTAGTTTTAAGATAAATGATGTATATAAATATGAAAATTTGGCTCTGTAAAGTTGATTCGATTGAGCCTGTAAAAATAAACGATTATTAAAAAAAAATTGGTTGGTAGGGGGGGGTTAAACTATTTTTATATTTGTATTGTTTGGGGGTTTTTGTTTTTTTAAAAAAAGAGGGGGGAAAGAGAGGAATTGGGGGGGAAAGAAATTTTTTTTTTTTTTTTGTAATTGTGGAGATGGGGGTGGTTTTTTTTTTTTTTGTTGTGTTTGTTTTTTTGAGTTGGGGGGTATGTGTGGGGGGGGGTGGGGTGGGGGGGTGGGGGTGGGGTTGGTCAGGTTGGGTGTTTTGTTGTTTTATTTTTTTTTTTTTTTGATACATTGCCTAAACTATGAGGTTCATAATGGATACGCAAATCCTTCTACAATTGCAGCAGGACAACAATCTGCAGACATGTGTAATTTTTACTAACATTTTACATTTTAATATCCCTTCACTATATTTTTTACACTATTTTATGTGATATTGCATATTGATTTTACACTTATTTTTACTTCGGAGCGTATGGTACGGTATGTCCACGCATCCTTCCTCCCTTGTAGACTCACAAAATGCAAATCATTTTTCAGAATCATTTTTTGCGGTTTATGCAACGCTGTAGGCCTGATCGCTTTGACGATTTTATCATGTCTTTGATATGCTGCAAGCATCAATATTGACAAAAAATAATTGAGCGTCATCTAACTCAATTATTTACAGGATGCTTTTTCGTACTGGCTGCGTTAGTATTAGATTAGATAAGATTAGATTACAAATGTTAAAGACATGCCAAACAGGAAATACATTGAAAATTAAAATTTGTGCAAGCATCTCATTTTTATGTCCATATACTTAATTGACAAGAATTTCCACTCACCCTGTAGAGGGATTTACCTATTCCAGGTAAACTAATCAGATTACGCCCTTTTATGAGTATCTTTCAAGCTCCAATTTGACCCCTTGCGCTGAACTGGATTCTATGTCAAGACCCGAAGCCAAGAGTCACTTCCGTTGTGGTTATATCACATCAATTAGTTTTTCCACTGAAGCAGCAGCAGAACGAAATTGTCGATTTACTATTTTTCATACGGTATATAATTTCAGGTCATCCATGGAATTCCCAAGTATTGTAAAATAATTTTAATTATTTTTTTTCTCGTGGTTATGATACATTGTCTAAGGTTCGTAGTGGATGCGCGGGTTCATCTACAATTGCAGCAGGACCACAATCTGTAGACATGTAAATACAATTAAAATTATTATTATCATTTTATACTATAACATCCCTTCACTATATTTTCTATGCTATTTTATATGTCAGTTTCAGCTTCACATATTTATATGGGTCCATGTCAATAATAGCCCACATAACCTACGATAAGAATTTGAATAGATAGGAATGTTTTTTTTTTTATAAAGGATCATATACGACAAATTCAACAGAAAAAAGTTTTTTCCTTCTTCACCACAAATGTATAGTTTATAATCATTCATTTCCTATTTCTCAGACATAAAGAATTACTTATGGGTCCAGACCAACAAGAGGTTTCGGAATTTTTGTTTTTTGATATCACCATGTTACTACTAGAATATTAATACATATCTAATTTTTAATTTCTGTAACAAACCAGTGGATGTCAGATATATTGCACCTACGCTTATTATGTTACTTGACTATAAATATTAAAACAAATTCTAATCTTCGAAGATCTTAATCCTATAGAAGTTGCTACAGGGGAAGTTCAGATTTTCAATGGATTTCAGATCATCAATGGATATTCAAAGTTTTGTAAAATAATTTTAAATCAATTTTTTCTCATAGATACATTGTCTACACTTTCAGGTTCACAAATGGAATTATTGTTATCATTCCTATTTTCACTCACTATATTTTTTATCATTATAATATTAATTCACTATGTTTTACATATAACTATATGACATTGAATATATATTGGTAAGGGAGGGAGCATCAGGGTATCACTCAAGCTGGAATCGGACAAAGGAGTGGTATGACAACCGGCGTCTAGGAGGGAACAAACAGTATCATTTTCTTTATCCTACCGATTCGATTGTGATGCTCTAACAATTTCAGTGAGAATGACGCCTACTTCTCAACAAGCCATCCTGTAGAAAGTTTTATAAGTATTGCGAATTGGGTTATTCGATTTGTTGGATCGCGGGTTTCACGCAAGTGTCTCTGCTTACGGGCCCGCCCCACCGTTTTTGGCCCTTCATACAGCGTTACTGTGAATACAACCGGTAACTCAATTTGATCTTGCTATTAAGTAGAGCTGCATACATGAAAAGGTCTTAGAAGGGATGGTAGCTACTTACATACATACATACATTTTCGTAGCTCAAATCTGACAATTTCGTTTTTTTTTAAATTTACTTGCTCTATCTATTAAATTCGACTGAATTATCAATAAAGGCTTGAACGTGTTTTAAAATAGCGACAAATTTCTCAAGTGTGTGCAAATATTAAAGAACGGGTGTGAAAACAAATTTCCATACAGCAACATTTTCGATTACATGTGGTTTCAAACAATCAAACGTTAACATAGTCCAAAATTTTGTCTTTTCTATCCCAAGATGAAATTTTGCTGATAATACCTTATTACCTGCCCTAGTGTGTGACACTGATTAAAACTAACGTCAGACCTGGATTTTTATTATTATTAAACAATGAATCAATTAAAAATGCTTTTAGAAAGTAAAATAATATATTTAAATCATTAGAAGTTAACACTATTTCACGTCATCGATCGAACTGCATGGTAGTAAGAATAGAATAGAATAGAATAGAATAGAATAGAATAGAATAGAATAGAATAGAATAGAATAGAATAGAATAAAAACAGAATAGATAAGTTTCCTTCAAAACTATGAAGCAACAATTTGCAGCCTCACATTGTACACCTTATAGCATGCAACCTTTTTTATAATCTGAAAAATCTGAAACGGGATAAAAACGGATTACGAAATAGCTATCTCAACATTTGAAGTTGCATGTACAGTATTGAACGAGAATCCTGGAAACTCTTTCTTCAACGAACACAATTCAATCACCCTTACATGTATGGAACATACAACTTTTCTAAAATCAACTCGAAACACGACGTAGTTGGGAATTCGGGGACATTTGCCAATTGTATCAACTACAATGTATCGCATCGGTAAGGCAGTTAAATTTTTTTTCCTAAGAAAAAAAAACATTGCATTGAGACCATTTTAATTGTCTTCCCGGACTCGTGTGCTGTAATTAAAGACTACAAAGCTCGATACGGTTGCCGTCATTGCGGAACACGAAGAAGCACAAAACTGTCCGTTTTGTTTTCCTTCCGTCTCTCAACTTGTTACTTTGGGACATGGTCTGAATTCCCCCTCAGAACTAAGTTCAAGCGACAAAACTTTGGCATCCTTCCTCATGTTTGCCGGAAAGCAACAGTCGGGAGTCTAAAGAAAGAAATTAAATCGAGGACACTTTCAAGCGTAGCATAAATAACACACCGATGAGTTTGTTTAACTGGCCGGTATATGTGTGTGAAATGAATCGCTTCTTCACGCACCTTTAATGATACGTTCCGTCAATTGTACTAATGGAAAGTTGTATTGTTTTACTGCAGCAGTAACGCCATTGTCACTGATGCGAAAAGACGTCCAAGACGTGCAATTAGTTCCTACCAAAGTGGTACTGTGTGGCACGGACTATAGCCGCTGGAACCTGGCCACTTTGTGGTACGACAATTGTGACAAATAAAAACCTGAATTCATCTACCTACAGTGGGATCAGACTCTTTTTACGACTTTTAAAAAAAAATTGCCCAAACTTGCACTCACATTTGGGGATTTTCGGTCATAAAAAAAATCAACATATAATCAGTATTCCGTATACGTGAGGTAGAATTTGATAGCAAGAAATCGATTATTGAGATAATATCAAAAACCTTCCACCTCTTGTTTAGCCAAATTTCGCTCTTCGGTTTTTATTTTCTTTCTGATACATTGTAACTCCATTGAATTTCCTTCGCTCTACTCGAGATGGTGGGAAAAATGAGTACGCTTGAAAAGTTTATTCCTTGACAACTTATTCAAAACGGCGTATCTGATTTTGTGGACAAAGGAGGTGAACAAAGATTCAAACAATCGGCTGATGGCAGCAGAAATGTTACGCCACCTGTACAAAACAATTCAAGATTATCATGACATTTTCTCCCATGAGGAGTCACTTTTACGTGTGTTCAATTTGGTCGTTATAGAAAGAGTAAAATGTTATGGAAATAATATAAAAATACATTACATTTACCACCACTATCGAAATAATACGCTGTGCAGTGTGCGAGAAAGAACAAACACCGAGTTCATTTGAGAGCGCCGAAACTGTATGGCTCTGCGTACGATTACGGTTTTGCTTTCTAATCTGGGGTAACATTTTAAAATTGCGGCATTTAGAACAGGCCTTGGCCTTCATGACGCGCCATACTGAGTAATCCAGTGGGTTTAGATCGAGACTGAATGTTTTTTTAAACTAGTTCATTTCTTTGGTAGGCGCAATTGCGTTAGCTTTACGGAGCCGATAATTCATTGTTTTTTGATATAATGAATGACTTAATACTTGCATTAGTATGACTTGCGCCGTTAATCGCGGTTTACTCGAGGTTAAAAGGGGTGACATTGTTTTGGGATGCATTGGACAGAGGAACTTGGAAATGGGATACTGTAGTCTCATCAGATAGTTGTCGCCAGCACTTTAACGATGTGTGGTATGGTCTGGGCTCCCTCTGAGTGTTCGGCCGAAGTTGCGGTTAATTTTGGGCGACGATGAGACTCCTCAGATGTCGGAGCAAAACAAGCACTAACTAATAAATAAAAAAAAAAATGAAAAACACAAGCAGATTAAACTCTTATACTAGACATTTAGAGAAACAAATAAATCGATTGCATATAACACAGATCGCGAGATCCCAATACATCTCACATAGAAACATAAGGTTGTCTTTCATGGAATCCGAGCTGACCTCGGACGACCTGTGGCCACCTTCGCGGATAGTTGTCACTTTTCACGGTCCTTCGGAACAC